>CM074303.1:9945988-10123488 GCA_037194245.1 Opsariichthys bidens
CAACATTGATAACAAGAAATGTTTCTTGCGAATGATTTCTGAAGAGTCATGTGACACTGAAGACCGTAGTAATAATGGAATAAATTACATTGTAACATGCATTCAGTAATATTTTGTAATATTATTACTATTATAACACAATATTACGTTTTGTTTTTTTTTTTAATATATTTTTTAATTAAATTCTGTAAATGCAGTCTTGGTGAGACTTTCAAAAACATTTAAAATTGTACTGACCTCAAATTTTTAAATGGTAGTTTATATCTAATAATGACAATTCTGAAAATTGTATTACATCAAATAAGATGTGCACACATTTAAATTATAATATGCTGTTGGTCGACTTTGCAATTGGACACTTTTATCAGCTGATGGCAATAATCTCTAAATGGCCAGATATTAATTGTCTTGATATAGTGTTCTTTTATCATTGTGATATGTGTTTAGTTATTAACTAAACTTTAGACATACAATAGAATCAATGTAATTAATCTTTTCAGGAAACCATAGGATTATAATGGGCTATTTTAGATCATTTTTATTTTATACCCTATTTCTAGACTTTGTTCAAATTAATATTGTTGAAAAAATTGTCTTAATAGCTCAAAAATTCATTTTCTAATGACGGGTGTGTTCACACTTGGCTTGTTTGATTCGATTGAAATGGTATCTGGTGTGATTACTCTGTTATTGTGAATTATTTGAAATAAACAAGCGGACCGAGACCCCTGAAAAGGCACACGGCACAGTTTGGTAAGTATTGTCATAAAATATACGTCATAAACCCGTTTTTTGTTTCGCATCATTAGGTTCTGTGTTAATAATGACAGTGCGAACGCTAAGCGAACCAAGACTAATTTTTTGATCCGGATCTAAAGAACCGAATTATAAGTGTGAACACGCCCTCGATCAGTTTTAGTTGGACTTTAGACATGCAATAAAGTGATTGCTCCATGTCCAGGTATTATAAAAAGTATTTATCACCATCATTTCCACTGGCATCAATCCCACTGAAACACCTGCCACTGGTTTCTTCAGTGATGCTGCACACATGTTTTCACAGATAAAGAGATCAGAGTCCCAGTGGATAAAGGCCAGCACATTAAACCATGCAAATTAGAGTAGCGTATGCTTTGTGTTTGATTCCAGCTGGCCGTACCCACGACACTCACCCTCCTGCCCGGGCAGCTGCACATGCTTAAGGAAGTCGTGGAGAAAGAAAAGATGCGTCGAAAGGCCCGTACGTCTTCCAGAGCCCCCTCGTCTCCTCTCTCGCTCCCGCTGGTGGGGGAAATACCTGCGTGAGTATCTGTTTATCTGAGCGAGTGTTTTTGGGAAGCGCGGGTCATAGATGACATTCTTCAGCATCTGTGTGTTTATCCATTGCTCTTGTAGGAGTAGGGCTGCTACTTTTCTAAAAAAGTGATAAAAACAGGCAGAAGAAATCCATGGATTTACGCTTCATCCTAGCCGGCGATAAAAATAAACAATAGAAACGATCTCTTCTGTGTGATCCTTATTTTACGTGGCATTTCTCCGAAATACTAAAAAGCAGCCTAACTAGAGTTAATGTGATGCTTTAGTGTTTATACAGTGTTTTATATCATTATTTGGATTACTTCTGAAGTTGTTTGTTTTATGAGGTATATGTGGTGTGGTTGATGTGATATTCATAACTTTTCATCCTGTATTTGCTACTCCCGGTAACATGTTCTTGGTAAAAGTGGCAGTCCTTACTAAGGTTTCGGTTCTTATTACCCTTTTTTTACTTTATTCTAGATGTTTTAGACTTAATATTGTTGAGAGGAATTGGCTTAAAAGCACAAATCTTCACCCCAATCTTCTACATATTTAACAGATGTGAATAATCTCGTTCTTGCGGATGCTCGACACCGATATGTTCACGTAGTTGTGCTTGTGTTTGTTATTTGGCAGGTGCTTCAGGCCTGTGTCTCGAACTGAAGCGGAGGTGCTGTTAGAAAGACATCCGGACTGTGGGAACATGCTGCTCAGACCGGGACGGGACGGATCTTCACTTGCTGTCACCACACGACAAGACCTGAATGGGTAAAAACACTGAATCTCTCTCTCTCTCTCTCTCTCTTCAGTATTTATTTCTGTTTTCATTTTGTCATTGAGAGCAGAACCTTAACCTCCAAAAATAGACTTGTTCTAAAATTTAGTGAGCTTCCTTGCTGTCTTCTGTCTACAGAGGCAGCTGACTAATAACGCAGCATCCTAAACCAAATGGAACCTTATAAGTGACTAATTAGAGGCTGTTTATAGACAGTTTTGCACATTATACAAATAGTACTCAGGAAATTTAGCACACAGGAGACTCCAATTAATTCCAATAGAGCATAAAATATACAAAGATGCTCAGATATCAGTGGAAAAATTTCTTTACTTTTCACTACTGAATTTACTGTTCGCAAAGACCCGCCCCCTTGAGTTACTGTTGTTACAAGCCATGCGCTCTCATGCCACACATCGTCTTCTCACGAAGAGAAAAATCCATCGCAGAGCAAAGAGGACACTGACAACCCGTCGACAGACATATGAAACAGTTTCATATTTAAAATATTCTAATTTTTTAAGAAGTTTAAACAATAAATGGCGTATAGTGTGTCTTGAATGTGTGGTGACAGATCGCTGTAGCTCCTCGTGAAGCGATCATCTCTTCATACTAGTTCATTTATAGCATCAAATAAACATGAATGAACATCAGAAGGAATGTTGTTTCGAGCGCGGAAAGACGTGAGTACACACAATTTTTCAAGTTCACCAACGTTAATCTACTAACTCCCCTGACTGCTTTTTCGGACAAAATGGCGAATTCGGGGTTACGATTGGTCAGATCGCCTGTCAATCAAACTGCAGGCGAAGGGTCAGTTAAATATAATTATAATTGACATTTTATTTGACCTGATAATGCTTTTTTTTCTGAGCTTAGTGCGATGTTTTTTGAGACCAGTTATCGCAATTTTAACCAAGGATCCGAGCCATGTGAGGGAGTCGCCTGACAATTGTCATATCTGCGTTACCCTCAGTTTTCCGGTTTTATTTTGTAGAAACCATGGAAACACCAAAGAAGCTTTAATATATATTACACGTGGGAACAAATACAAGGGATCATCTGTTTTGATACATTTATAGACAGAAAAATTATTATTGTAATATAGCTCAACATGGCCGAGTCTCATCCCGATTCTTTACCACCGGCTGTGAGGTGAAGACCACAAGTCCCAAGATTCCTCGCTCAAACTTAGCATCATTTATTTTGAATAGGTGACCTCTAGCAGACAAAAATCTACATAGCGCACCTTTAACTAAAAATTCAATTAAGTTTTATTTGCAGTGTCAGTTAACAATAACCCTGCACTGGATGTCATCATAAATTGCTTAACAGGATTGAAGTCTTGTGTTTTGTATTTCAGATCGGTGTTCAGGCATTACAGAGTGACACAGAAGCAGCAGGGAGGTTACATCATCGATGTGGAAAACCCAGTATGTCGAAATGACTTTCCTAATAAAGGGAAAACATCAACCTTGGGGAAATCTCATGCCTCCTGTTATCTTTGGTCTCTTCCTCCAGATCCCCTGTCCCACACTGCATGATGTCATCAATGCACTCGTGGAGAAAACGGCCGGGACACTTCAGCCCTTCATATTAGAAGAGCCTTATGAGGAGAACATCAGTATGTCACAAATATATTGTTAAATTTGACCATAAAATGACCCTTTGGCCCTGTGTAAACCTGGTATTAAAATGCGTTTTTGTCACAAGTGGGCGATGTTTAAAACGTTTGAGTTTGTCCACTTTCGACCACTTCCAGAGGAAGTTGAAAACGCATTAGACTGGAATGCTTTCATAATGCACTCACAGCGTTCGACCGGTCTTGAGGCTGTCAGAGCAGAAACGAAATCTGATGCTCTGTGTGTTTTTCTGTTGTCTCTGGGCAAGTTTATATGTTTATTTCGTCCATTAGATCGCCCATGCATGGAAAAAACCCATACATGTACCCGTCCATTGTCCCTCCCCTTGAAAGTCGACAAAAGAGACAAATTAAAACACCAGGTGTAAACGAGTATGTGTCTACCTCGTCTACTTGTGATCCAATTGACCAAAACGCATCTTTATATCAGTTGTAAACAGGCCCTTTGTTTGTACTGAACTCAGCATCTGAATTTCCTTTCCCTGTAGCATTTGTGTCATCCAACGATGAGAATGGAGAGCGAACCCTGCACTGTGCTCCCACTGGACCCCTCTCTCGAGCTCCATCACTGCCCCCTAAACAAGGTACCACACAGCTTCACACAACCACACCGCCTGCTATTTCTTCATATACTGAGGATAAAATGGCAGAAAATATATCAAGATGGCTGCAGCTAGATAACGTCACTGTCATGCCGAGACCTTGTATCTCCAAAAACCATACTTTTCAGGAAATTGGAAATACATGTTTTTTGACCAGCGAATTTCTGAGAATTTTAGGATGTACGTCCATCGTTAGAATGGCTGCATCTGAGGCAGTAAGTGCATTTCATTACGTTTTCTATATGTATATATATATATATATATATATATATATATATATATATATATATATATATATATATATATATATATATTATATATACAGCTCTGAAAAAAATTAAGAGACCACTGCAATTTTTTCTTAAATCAGCATCTCTACAAGTATGGAAGCCATTCCATTCCAGTGTCTGTTGAATTCCAACACAGGCACTACGGAATGAGGTGCTGATTAGGTGATCACCTGAACCAAATCTTATTTAATGAGGAAAAGTATAAAAAAAAACACTTCTGTGGTCATCACTATCCTCTTGCAGTAGGACCAGCTGGGTGGCAAAAACAGTGCTAGTAGTAATCAAAAGTATTTAGAATCAAAAAAATAACTATTGACCATGCCAAAAAAGTTGAAAAGGAATGTTTTGAGTGAGAAAAAGAAGGGTTCAATTCTGGCTTTACTGGCAGAGGGATACAGTGAGCGTCGGGTTGCTTCCATCCTTAAAATTTCAAAGACGGCGGTTCATAAGAACAAGGTCAAGCAGCAGACATTGGGGACAACAAAGCTACAGACCGGCAGAGGGCGAAAACGACTCTCCACTGACCGGAATGACCGCCAACTCATTCGAATGTCACTCAACAACCGTAGGATGACATCAAGTGACCTACAAAAAGAATGGCAAAAGGCAGCTGGGGTGAAGTGCACGGCGAGGACGGTTCGAAACAGGCTCCTAGGGGCAGGGTTGAAGTCATGCAAAGCTAGAAAAAAGCCCTTCATCAATGAGAAGCAAAGAAGAGCCAGACTGAAGTTTGCAAGAGACCATAAGGATTGGACTGTAGAAGAGTGGAGTAAGGTCATCTTCCCTGATGAGTCCAATTTTCAGCTTTGTTCAACACCTGGTCGTCTGATGGTTAGACGGAGGCCTGGAGAGGCCTACAAGCCACAGTGTCTCTGTGAAATTTGGTGGAGGATCGGTGATGATCTGGGGGTGCTTCAGCAAGGCTGGAATCGGGCAGATTTGTCTTTGTGAAGGACGCATGAATCAAACCACGTACAAGGTTGTCCTGGAAGAAAACTTGCTTCCTTCTGCTCTGACAATGTTCCCCAACTCTGAGGACTGGTTTTTTCCAGCAGGACAATGCTCCATGCCACACAGCCAGGTCAATCAAGGTGTGGATGGAGGACCACCAGATCAAGACCCTGTCATGGCCAGCCCAATCTCCAGACCTGAACCCCATTGAAAACCTCTGGAATGTGATCAAGAGGAAGATGGATGGCCACAAGCCATCAAACAAATCTGAGCTGTGTGAATTTTTGCACCAGGAGTGGCATAAAGTCACCCAACATCAATGTGAAAGACTGGTGGAGAGCATGCCAAGACACATGAAAGCTGTGATTGAAAATCAGGGTTATTCCACCAAGTATTGATTTCTGAACTCTTCCTAAGTTAAAACATTAGTATTGTGTTGTTTAAAAATGAATATGAACTTATTTTCTTTCCATTGTTCGAGGTCTGACAACACTGCATATTTTTTGTTATTTGCTTTCAGCAAATAAATGCTCTAAATTAGAGATATGAGGTTTCTGCCCAACAGCGACGATATGATGGTAGAGTGTACTGCTTAAACTACTACACAAGTTAGGGTCATAGGTTCAAACCCCACAGGTTTTTATCCAGATATTTTTGGCCACTTTTAGGATAAATCATCTGTTTCAATTGTCCTGCCAAACAACATGCAGGAACAGCTGCTCTTGGATGCTATAGTGACTCTTGTTGCAAAAGTATGAAACAAGTCTCAATCTGTGCGTTTGTGCAATTTGTGGCTTGTAGGAATTGCATAACGCTGTGAGAAGTTTGAGTTTGAACTGTACATTGGTCATACGTCAATGTGACCTTGTCATTTAGTGAATGCTTTTATCCAGATCAATATACAGTACACCCGGTCTATTTTTACTCCAGACTAAGTGAGTGTGTGTGTGTGTGTGTGTGTGTTTGTTCAGTAGGTACAGATAAGTGGTCGCTGCGGTCACAAACGAGATCTCCCAGTTCCTCACCAAGATCCTTTTCCCCGTCTGGCTCTCCATCCAACTCCATGAGAAGACTGGTTCTGTCTCCCTCACCTCTCTCTCAGAGTAAGAGCCCAAGGCCCTTTTTAACTCTTTTCAAAACATTTCAACTTGATAACATTGTTTTGGGCTCTGAATTTTTTTCCATAAATTGATTTATAGAGCAAGAAACAATATCAATAATATGAATTATAACTATTATATTGTGTGTATATTTAAAATATCTAGTTACACACTACCGTTCAAATGTCTGATTTTGAAGTCTAACAAATATATATAATGATCGTTATGAAAAAAATATGAACTGTTTTCAACATAAGAAATGTTTCTTGAGCAGCAAATTAACAGCATATTAAAATGATTTCTGAAGGATCATGTGACGCCGAAGACTGGAATAATGGATTTTTTTTAATAAATTGCATTTTAAATGTATTTAAATAGAAAACGGTTATTTAAATTTGTATTTATAGTTCACAATATTACTGTATTTCCTGTGTTTTGATAAAAATGCAACCATAGAGACTTTTGAAAAGCATTTTAACAATCTTACAGGACATCAAACTTGTGAACAGCAGTGAATATTCCAAACACACAGAAAGTAAAATCAATCTTAACAGAATATGAGGGTTAAAATATGTTTGGATATTTAATATACATTATGACTAGGAAGTTCTCTTCCCATCAGGCCTCACAGACGAGCTCAAGCAGAAGCTGGAGAAGAGACGGACCAGTCAAGAGTGATTTCCTCCTCGTTTCTGCCCACCCTTCGCCGTCTCATTCTTCCAGTGCCTTCCAATAAAGACTGATGTCCTGTTGAAGGAACAAGGACTCCCTGTAATCGACACTCTTCCCTCCGTGTGACTTGAACAATGACACTTTATTTGACTTTAATAACAACACGAGAGCCGAGGTCCACCAGCTTGTCCTGCCTCATGATTCGACAGGCACACAATGCCTCGAGTTCCTTTGAGATTACAGAAAATTAAAAAGTAAAAAATCTGAGCCAATATTCTTTCTCTCTGTTTAATTAATGAGACATTTACACTCAGGTTTCTATTGACAAAACCTAAGTTGAGAGGAAATTCACACATTTTAGAAAGAAGCACATTAAACTGATCTTACAATGAAGGACATATTAATGTATATCTGGTTTCAATCGAGCACTAACGGTGAACTGGAGAGAATTGATCTAAATGCTCAGATGAATGTGGTGTTGTCCAGGGCAGGGTCCTAAATTAACACTCCCCATCGCCAAACACGCATATAAATTGGGCAAATATGCATTTATGCATTCAGCAGATGTTTTTAGCCAAAGACGCTTGCGTTGCTATAAAGTTATAGGCCTAAATTTCATCATTTCATGCTGGGATTTGAACCCATGATTAGCATAGCAGCTAGCACTATGTTAGCTTAAACAATCCAAATACACTCAACTTTAGTAACTTTATTAGGAACGTGAACATATTACAGTACATAATTTAAATCTAATTGATCCACACTAACTGTTCAGAGATAAATCATGTCACGACTGGAACGACAAATATTTATATAATGCAGTTTCATTGCAAATAAGCCTTCGAGAGGTGTGGTAAAAGTTAATTTTTGACCTTGCTTCCGTGTGTCTCAATAGATCTGTAATATTTCGAAATTTGAATGATGCTTTTGGACACATTTGCAGGAGAAACGCCCAAGTTTGTGAGGTAGGTTTTGCTTAAGGGGTATTTGAAAATAAAGGACAGTTCAACCTTCTAGAGGTGAGCATCTCAAGATTTGTTAGCGTTTAGGGATAGGTTGTGAAATGGTTGCATTTGTGTTCCTGATTAACCAACTGTCATTATCGGTTTTATGAACATGCATGGTGCTATTGTGACTTTGTAGCTATGTTTTCATGTTATGTTAAAATAATTTCTTGTTATTTATAACCGTGATATTTATGGGAATTAAAAGGGAAGGTTTTATATAATTCATCCGCTGTTATATTTTTATATTTGACTTCATGAACTCCGTGTTTTAGTTCTTTGTGCGCGGCGTTGTTTTAATGCCAACGCCCGTTAGAACGGTTCACTGTCGCCATCTTGTGACGGAAAATAGTCAGTTTTGACAAAAAAGGACTTCAGGATTCATTTGATGTCGATGAATGATTGGAATTTCGGGAGTTTAGTTAAGCACGAGTAAAACATTTGCAAAAAGTGATCAAAAGAAAGTGTGTAATATTTGTAATGGACTGCTTTTTTAATTGCTTAACTACTATACAGGCTATAAAAGGTGAAATTCGTTAAACTCAGATTAATATGTCCATATATTTATGTATTTGGTGTACAGTATAGCAACCTGAAAGCCATGTTAGGGTTTATTCTACGACTGACCACCAGGGGGCGTGATTAACTTTTACCTCAACGTCTCCTTCAAAATTGTAGTTGGATGCATAACACTTTAATAAAACAAAGTCTGTATTTAATACTAAATCATGCCATGTTGAAACCATGTATTTAATGTCATCAGATGTTTAAAGGTTAACATATACTTTTAAATCAGTGTTGCAATTTAATTAAAAAAACAAACACTTGAGAGGACAATTAAAGTGGTCCTTGTTGCTTGAAATGCTTATTAATAAGTGAAAGTGTTTTGTTTTTAAATGTTTAGATCACCACTAAATCTGACTTCTCCAGTTATCCAACATATGTTTGTTACACGAGATTATGATAAAATGCAAGTTAATTAAACAACCTAGTCCTATTGTGCCAGTTCTAAACAAGTTCATCCGGATTGTCGTGTCAAGTGAGTTATTGTGAGCCTTCAAATTAACAACAATTTCTCATAATGAACATTAAAAACTTTTACAAAGATGCTGAGGTGAGACCACCCTTATGTTTGTCTGTTTGTTTGTTTCACGAGTGAATGCAGAATATGTTTTGAACCTGTTGTATATCTGATAAAAATCAAAACCTTGGTTTCTGTTTTGTTTACTACAGCAGTTTTCTTGGCAATCAGGATCTTTGAAAACACACTACACCTCCTCCTGCACTCCTCTCTCCCTACACACACACACACTTGTAGTGACTTGTTGAGATTGAGGAACTTCTAAAAGCATGTTTTTCTCCCTCCTTTCTCTCCAGCAGAAGAATGTCTTTGAATCCACACTGCAGGATCTGAGCAGTTTAATGGTCTCTCACACAGAGCAGCAGACACCATGAGCTCCATTCACTGCAGAGCCTCGACTCGCAACACTTTCTGCTGTCTTTGACACTTTGAATTGTTTTCCGTTGGAGGACTAGAGCAGTGTATTTGAAGAGGAACCACTCATGCAAGGACAGGAGAACTGAGAGACTAACTGAGAATTTGCTTGCATGGTGAGTTGATGCTGACCTACATATTTCAGCCATTGTTTCAGAGAATCAAAAAAAAATACTGTAATGTAATGCAAACAGCTGATTTGTTTAAACTTGTGTGAAATAGAACTATATATATATATGTAGAGAGAGAGAGAGAGAGTTTAAGTGAACAAAACCAAAAACCAAATATTAATAGTTTTGGTTCTACTTAACAACAATAATGTGAATAGTTTTGTACAGTACCTCAAGGAATATCATCATGGTATTGTCCAAAAATGGTATCTTTGAATGGTAATACCATGGTGTGAATTGCCAGGTCTCTATTCATATACTGTAGAAGCTTTATGTAATTGTAAAGTAATTATAAAAATTCATATTATCTCAATTTAATATGCAGAATGCAATCAACTTCATTTATAGGCTAATTCCCCAAAACATGTAAACACTGTGGGTCTGTTGTGCCATCAAAGCATTGCCTCAGTGGCGGGGATGGGGAAATATTTGGGGAAACCTGCAGGGCTGATTTTGTTGGCCAATGGGGGTTTTGTGCAACAGACTTCCTTATTCTGTAAAACAGGTTGCATTGCTTCCGGTTCAGGTCTTTTGCATGTGCTTCTTCAAATTCAGAGCCGTTTTACTCGTTACCTTCAAAGGAGCTACTAAAGATGCGCATAATAACACATGTCCAGCGTCGATCTAACCTGCACAATTTCTGAAAATGTTTTGTAGCATTTCTTTATGTGGGTTTTCTTAGACAAAAAAAAACATTTCTCCATTTGTTGGAGTTTTGGTTCCTTTGACTTGCTTAAGTTGGGGACACTTGCTTGATATTCAGCAGTGTTTTTGATATGCCTGCATTGGCGCCGTTGTATGCAAACTGAGCTGAGCCGGACGATTACGTCACTGTTTTCTCCAGTGCTGATATACATAAATTAACTAGACTAATAACTACTGATATTTGCAACGGAATGAATCAATAATATATAGAATAAGCTGCACAATGACACCATTTTCTTATTAATATAAAGCTGCTTTGCCACAATTTGCATTGTAAAAAGCGCTATATAAATAAAGATGACTTGACTTGACAAAAAAATTATTCCTTTAAGGTATTAAATAATGTTTGACTCATATTGTATCTAAAAAAAATCCCAAAAGGTGTCATTTCAGACTCGTAGTCTGTTAGTCGGTGGTAATTATGATTAGCTTATGTTAACCTCTAGTTGGGTAGGAAGTCCCCGCAATGATTTAAAAATAAGCATGTTTACATGTGGGTCATAGTGAAAGATGAGCGGTCTCTGATCATATCTACTCTCTCACATGCTATAGCTCATCTCCCACGAAATGCCGTAACGAAGCTCGCAGTCAGGGATGTGGGAAAACATGCTGTTGCAACCAGATAGTAAATTGCACCAATAAGCACACGTTTAAGGCTCCCAAAGGCCGTGTTTTCTGATTGTGCATTCAAGTTGGTTGCTATGCAGTCACTTTGTCAAAATTCACAATGCTTTACTGACAAAAAAGGTTTTTGGTTTCTACAGGATATGGTTTGGTTAGCAAGGTGAATTGAAACCCAATTCTTGTAATGCATTTACATTTTCTCACTCTAGTTACTAGTATGGAGGACCAGGAGTGCCACATAAAAATAAAACGAATGAATTCATTTAATAATTCACACATAAAAATGTATATAAATATATCACTTTTATATAGGCAAATAAATAGACGTATTTAAAGTTGTTTATTTAATTCCTGTTTTTAAACGTAGATTAATAGAACAATAAAAAAGACATTTAAAAAGCGATTTAAAAACAGGAATTAAATAAACAACTTTAAATATGTCTATTTTTTTGCCTATATAAAAGTGATTTATTTATATACATTTTTATGTGTGAATTATTAAATGAATTCATTCGTTTTATTTTTATGTGGCACTCCTGGTCCTCCATACTAGTGCTGCTTGTCGCAAGTATTAAGCTTCAGCACATAACTCGTCCTGCACCTCGAAAATGAATTATATTTCAAATAATTCAGGATGGCAATAGAATGGATGGAAAAATCCCATAAACTTACAAGCCACAAGTACACTGAAAAAAAAAAGTGGTTTTACTTTGAAACAATTTTTAAACAGAAATTGCTAGTCATTTTTTTTATTTTACAAATATTTTCACACGTGATGTGAAATGGGACATTTTGAAGTAGAAAGAAGCAGTTTGAAATACTATTTAATTATAAAAAGATTATTGTAAAAATTATTTAAAAGTAATCTTACGCAACCACCCAGAGAAAACAGGTCACAAAACGGTTTCTGGTACGTTGTTTTTACTTTTTAAAGACTTTTTAACTTTTCAGATGAAGCGTGTCACTTATGAAGCTAGTTTGGGCCTTGGGGTTTCTAAGGCACGAATCAGGATGTGGTGAGGGTTTTTTTTTCTGAGCTGTTCTGACTTTAGGTTGTTCTGTGGCACGAAAAGCAGAACCGTGTGTCTCTGTCAAGGTCCTAGAGCACAAGCTTTCATCCTCGGCATTAGCATCACTATAGCCGTGACAGAAATACTGCTGCCAGCACCCCTGCCTGCTCACTCTCTCCCTCTCTTTCTCTCTTTCTCTCTTTCTCTCTTTCTTCTCTCTTTCTCTTTCTCTTTCAGATGGCCTCACAGGGTTCTTTGCTGCTTCTTTGAAGAGTGATCTTTGCAGCTGAAGTCATATATCTCAGTATGGAAGAGCTCCGGACTGAAGCGGTGGAGAAGACAAGGATGAGAAAACTCTGACGGACAGCTGACGGAGGAATCTAGCATTCGCACAGTCTGTTAGACCAGAATCACTGACTAATTGTTTTTTACTGGAATGCTGAATGATGTTTCTGCTGGCTGTTCTGTGCGTGTTGTACGTCTGGAGTCCAGCGACGCCGATTGGTGGACAGGGATGGTCAACGAACGTCATACCTCGGAAAACAGTCCCAATAAGCAGTGAGTCTAAATTTTGACGATTATATTTGGAGATTTAAACACCATGCACTTTGAAACTTTGATGCAAGGTATTCTCAGAAAATCTAAAATGTTTGAATTATATGCATTAGATACAAAATATCAAATCAAAAGGTGGGATCTGCAAACAAATTATGTTGTATGCCATGGTGCTTCATATTCATATATTGTTACGACCGTCTAGGGATCAACCGTAACAGGAAAAGGATATTTTAATGACGAGTCTCACTACCAGAGAGATCCCAATAAATAAATAATTTTTATTTGATGAAAGGGTTAATCGTCAGGAGCAGACAAGGCCAAAATAACAAACACAACAATCTTAGTTTAAACCTCTATCATTCCTAACACCAAAAAAAAAAAAAAAAAGAAAAGAAAAATACAGTTTAAACTTACCTACCTCCCTAACCAAAAACAATGTGAAAAGATATACAAAATAAAATGGCGTCAAACCCCCTACGTCCCTTAAAGTGATATAAATATATACAGGTGTATTTACAGATGGCAGACGAATCCAAAATCAGAGTTCAGAATCTTGGTCAAACAGGCATGTGTCGAATACGAATAATCAAAGGTACAAATATCAAGACTCTTGAATTACAAGGGACGGTGTAGCATCCAAAACAAGTCATTTCTTTTTCCATTCATATATTTTCACAGTAAAAGGCATGGATTGAAATTGAATTGAAAGTTAATTTTACTCTGATTTGATTATTTATTAAAAACTGTTGTGATTTTCAGTCAAGTCACATTTATTTGTGTAGCGCTTTAAACAATACATATGGTTTCAAAGCCACTTGACATTAATAAACAGGAAAATAACAGTGTTAATGTTGTTAAATTAATCAATTGTGAAATGACTTTAATTTCAGCTGTAAGGCAACGCTACAAAAGATAAGTGTCCTTATTCCGCTTAAGTCAGTTCAATGTTTATTCAGTTCAGTTCAATAACGGTGTCGATGTGTAAAGTTCGTGGCATAATCCATCTTAATTCAGTTGGATAGTGTCAGCGCATCAATTATTATGCGAGTCAACTCATTTTAAGAAATCAAAAAACAACTTCAATATGAATAACTACTATTAATTTTGTATATAAACATTTATAAGTGATATATAATTGTTAACGAAGGCTGGAAGTGAAAAACGCCTTATTTTCAGATATATGCACAATTATTAAGCAGGTTTTCTTTTGCAGTTAAAATGGGCCAAAAAAAAAGATTTAACCACACCAAAGAGTCAGAAATTATACTATTACTATTAATACTATTAAAATTACTATAGAAAAATTCAAAAATCACATAGCGACTGCCATTACAGTCACACCAATGCGATGAAGTAAAGATTTTTTTGAATTTCCAAACGTTTTTTTTGTTGTTGTTGTTTTGTCTAAAATGATTGAACAATACCAGAGGTATAATTTTTAAATTTCTATACGTGCACGTGCGTATTTATTTATTTATTTATTTTTCAGTAATTAGTTTATCTGTAAGATGACGACCATGCCTTGGGGGCTTCGATTCACAAGGTAGTTGAAGAATAGCTTTCTAAACAGAACAGACCGGAACGCATGCAAGCTACAGCGACAATGGAGGCCTATATAGATGACAGATTGTGTGAAGAGGTCAGAAAGTACCCTCATTTGTACAACTCTAGCTTGAAAGAATACAAAGAAGTTTACATGGGTTGTAGCTACTGTGTAGCTCCTGTGTAGTGCCTGTGTATGTGTACGAGTCTGTGCATTCGACTGTAAAAAAAAAAAAAAAAACGGTAACACTTTACAATAAGGTTCATTAGTTAACATGAACTATTAATGAACTGCGCTTGTACAGCATTTGTTAATGTTAATTTCACCATTTACTAATACATTACATTTATTCATTTTGACGCTTTTATCCAAAGATATTAAATCTTGTCAACATTAGTTAATGCAGTGCGAACTAACATGAACAAACGGGGAACAACTGTGTTTTCATTAACGTTTGTAAATACAGTAACAAATGTTTTGCTCATGGTTCGTTCATGTTAGTTAATACATTAACTAATGTTTAACTAATGATTCTTATCGTAACCAAAGTGTTACCAAAAAAAAAATAATAATACTTTGGGCTTCATTGACATTAAATAATTTTGGACTCTTCAGTGTGCTTAAATCTCTTTTTTTTGGCTAATTTTACCTGTGAAATAATTATCCTATGCAAATGTGAATATAAGGCGTTTTTCACTTCCAGTGATATTATATATCGCTTATAGCTATAGACAAACTTAATAGTTATTAAGATTGATGTGGTTTGGAAATATGCTCGCAACAAAAATACGATCAGAATATCAACTTGCATAATAATTCATGTTATGCACACACTGTATTCCTCAATATTTAAACCCAGACGGAGCAAGCCAAACGTGATGGAGGGGATACAGGACTACATTTCTTTGCTTCAAACAACATTTAGTTGTTCTGTGTGTGACTTTTCCATTTCTGGCAAACGTTAGCAACTCCTACCCTTGACTGTGGCTTTCATTTGTTGCTAGGTAATGGAGGATGTTTGTTTCGTGAGGAGGGTGTTTGGAACTACACCACTATGCTTCTGAGGGAAGATCTCAACATGCTCATCCTGGGTGCCAGGGAAACCATTTTTGCCCTCGATCTAGATAACATTACAGTCAAGAAGGCCATGGTGAGATCTTAAAAGCATACAATGCTGTGATAAATTTGTTCGCCAAATCGTTCAATTTCATTCTGCAGTGGGATTATTTTTGTATGCATGATGTCGTGTTGATTCTCTTCAGGTGAAATGGCCAGTCTCAAACATTAAGCAAAAAGAATGTTCTGTTAAAGGAAAAGATGCTACGGTGAGTTTTCACATCTGACATTCAATAAAACGGGTGCCTTTTGGGCTCTCATTGAGATCCCAATGAGCTCTTATGTGTATATATATATGTATATATATGTGTATATATATATATATGTATGTGTGTGTGTGTATATGTATATATGTGTATATATATATATATATGTATATGTGTGTGTGTATATGTGTGTGTGTGTGTGTGTATACATATATATATATATGAGTAAAAAATGTTTAGACAATTAATACCTTGCACCAGCTTTTAATGTGTTTTATTGTTTATCTTGCTACATTAGTAGATATCCACACTTTGATAACTTGAAGTATATTAATTTGTGTAGGCAGAGTATTTTTAGGTTTAAGACATTCTTTGTCTGATAAAATGTTTAAAATGTGCTTTAGATTAGATTCAGATTTTATACAAAAATCAAGATAATGTTTAAGGATGTTATGAATACATATTCTAAGAACTTGCAGGAAGTGGAAGTATTTGGTTCTGCTTGGTTAGACATCGTGAGAATTGAGAGTAGGTCTTTTTTTTTACACAAACATCACATCATTTATTTGTTCCCCTCGGCTGCATTGTTTTTTCTTTAGAATGACTGCAGAAATTACATCAGAATTCTTCATAAAAGGGACAATGACAGAATGTATGTTTGTGGAACCTATGCATTCAACCCAACCTGTGACTATATGGTGAGTCTCATCTGTCGTGTTCAGTGTTCGTGACCACAAACATAGAATGTGCCGTAAACAATGTGCAGGGCTGGGTGGGTTACTTTTAAAATGTATTTCACTACAGATTACAAAATACATGCTTTAAAAAGTCATTTGTAACGTATTTCGTTACATTACTCAAGTTTAGTAACTTCATCTCAATACTTTAGAATACTTTGGAATACTAATAAGTGTGGAACAAACACAAAAAAGGTGACTTTTTCCCTCAGAATTGCGAGATATAAAGTTGCAATTGTGAGTTATAAAGTCAGAATTATGAGATATAAATTTGCAATTTTGAGAAAATTCTGAATTATGAGATATAAACTCACACACTAAATTCACAATTGCAAGAAAAAAAGTCAGTATTGCAAGTACATATCTCCCAATTCTGACTTTATAACTTGCAATTGTGAGTTTAAGTCTTGCAATTCTGAGAAAAAGAAGTCAGAATTGTGAAATGCAAACTCACAATTGTGAGGGAAAAAAAAAACAAATTGTGAGAAAAAGTTGCAGTGACGAGTGAATTATAAAATGACTCACAAACAACTATCACAAAACATGAAAACAGTCAAAAACACGAAACTTAACCGCTTTTTCAGACTGTCAGAGTCACAGAATCACCAATTGCTGTTTAAATGACATTAAAATTCAAAGTAATCACTTTGGTAATCTAAAACACTTTTCAGATGTAACTGTAATCTGATTACCACCCATTTAAAATGTAACTGTAATGAAATTTTGTATTTTAAATACATAACTAAGTTACTTGTATTTCGTTACTCCCCAACCCTGACAATGTTTTATGTTTGTTGCATGTTATTCTCTTAGTCCTATTTAAATGGTCAGCTGACTTTAGCGAACAAGCAAGAAGATGGGAAGGGGAAATGCCCGTTTGATCCTTTTCAACGATATGCGTCTGAGATGGTTGGTACGTACTGCCTCCGTTTATTTCAATTTTACCCTTTTAAAAAGCAGATTTGTTAGTTCTACTGACATCATTTGGACTAGAATGCAACTATCAGCAAGTGTTAATTTAGTGCTAATAGTTTCCACGTCATCTTTTTGCCTCTTGCAGATGGAGCGTTATACTCCGCCACTTCACTGAACTTCTTGGGCTCGGATCCAGTTATGATGCGCACCACAGAGCAAGTCATCCGGACAGACTTTACACACATCTGGCTCAATGGTGAGATAATGGTGATGCATCAACAAACCTTCACCTGCAGGATGGTAAAAACACAACACATTAACTGACTCATTGCAATACCTTTCAACAAACCACAACACCCATTTTTATTAGCCAATGAGTTTAAATAAGCTTGGAGCTACGTTAATCGTGGCCTAGTGGTGAGGGAGTCGGGCTTGTAACCTGAAGGTTGCCGGTTCGATTCCCACGCCGGCAGGAATTGAAAGTGGGGATTGTGAATGAACAGCACTCTCTCCACCTTCAATACCATGACTAAAGTGCCCTTGAGCAAGACACCTGACCCCTAATTGCTCCCCTTGTAAGTCGCTTTGGATAAAAGCGTCTGCTAAATGATGAAAAAAAAAAAAAAAAATGGAGTTAGTAGGAAGAACACAACCTGAATGCTGAAATCTTTGCTTCACAGGCATTCATTTATTGGAATATCTTTGAGCCAATTCATTGTTTTCAGTCACAGAGAACTTTATAATGGTTTTCTATGGAAAAATGCTTAATATGAAACTTTGTTCATATTCTGGGTTCATATTTTATTAATATACTGAAATTGGCCTTCTAATATCAATGTCTTAATGCATAAAGCCACATTAGGTATTTTCTTTGTAATTGTTTTCAATGGGAAAAAGCTTAACTATATTTATATTCTGTGTTCCTCTGCTTGCCTGTATATAATATGTATCATACTGAATTTGGTCTTTTAATATCACTGTCTTAGTACATTATTACCTGTTAAAAATTATTGGTGGTCGGCTCGTTTTGCCCGGCAGTTGAGCATTACATCACGTTTCCTACATAACATAATATTGTTTTTTTAATGATGTTTAAATAACAAAGTTCGGGAGGAGCAGGTGAAGATAATTAACCTTATTCTCACAAGTGGAGAGCATTCAGTTAATCAACTCAATCAATGACGAGGTATAAATACAGCAGACTTACCTTTGTTCATTTGAGAGTTTACCAGCGTCCCTCCTCCCCATCTCCTCACTTCTAGTTCTATCTATTTGTATCACAACCAGGGGGGAGTACTCTGGGTTCGGGCCAAAATTCCGAGCTCGGAGCCCTCCCCCTGGACGGC
Source organism: Opsariichthys bidens (assembly GCA_037194245.1). Taxonomy (NCBI): domain Eukaryota; kingdom Metazoa; phylum Chordata; class Actinopteri; order Cypriniformes; family Xenocyprididae; genus Opsariichthys; species Opsariichthys bidens. Next base: position 9,964,749 of record CM074303.1, read on the forward strand.
TTGCCAAATATGCTTAAACCTTTACTCTACTAAATTATATGCAAGTGTGAACTCGTGAATTATTTAATCTACTATCATGGCCTAAAGGGTTAGTTCACCAAAAAATGAAATTTCTGTCATTAGTTACTCAGCCTCATGTCGTTCCACTCCTCTAAGTCCTTCGTTCATCTTCGGAACACAAATTAAGATATTTTTGATGAAGTCTGAGGGTGTCTGAACCACACATACGTCATTGCACCTTTTGAGAGCCAGAAAGGTTGTAAAAACACGGTTAAAATAGTCAACATTACTATTTGGACAGCGTGACAGTGGTTCAACCTTAATGTTATGAAGCAATGAGAATACTTTTTGTGTGCAAAAATGAAAATAACGACTTTATTCGACAATTTAAATGGTTGTCATACACAGTTGACGTAGTGAACTCAGTGCAGACTTCCTGGTTTACATCCGAACGCCGACTCGGTATGGGCCGAAGCGGAATGTGATGCTGCATTAGTCGGCGTTCGGACGTAAATAAGGAAGCCTGCACTGAGTTCACTACGTCAACTATGTACGACAACCATTTAAATTGATGAATAAAGTCGTCCTTTTTGTTGTTGCGTCCAAAAAGTATTCTCGTCGCTTCATTGCATTAAGGTTGAACCACTGTAGTCACGTTGACTATTTTAACCATGTTTTTACTACCTTTCTGGACCTACAATGACATTACTGCCTATATGTGGTTCAGATACCTTCGGATTTCATTATTAACATCTTAATTTGTGTCCCGAAGATGAACGAAAGTCTTACAGGTGTGGAACAACATGAAGGTGAGTACTGAAAGACGAGAAATTAAATTTTTGGGTGTGTAGCAACCCCCTGGATACAGCCGTCCAAATACTTGGTAATGCATATATCTAACCAACCAATCATGTGACAGCAACCCAATGTATAGTAATATGCAGACATGGTTAGTGATATAGTTGTCATTAAAAATATCCTTTTTACCGTAGAGTGATTGTTGGTGGTTTGACTGTCTACTGATCAAAAAGCTGACAGGAGATAGTAACTGATACTTTTATTTGTTAAGAACCAAATTTAGTCCACATGGCCCACATCCCGGAGGGAGATTCAAGCCCAGAGGGGGACGACGACAAGATCTATCTGTTCTTCAGTGAGACCGCAGTGGAATATGATTCGTACACCAAGGTGGACGTGTCTCGGGTGGCTCGCGTCTGCAAGGTAAACTCCCTTGGAGTCATTTTTACATGTTTAACCCACATTGAGAATCATTTCCTGTCTACACCACATATGACATCAGTGCAAAATTATATCATTTTTTTCTCTTTTAGGGAGACATGGGTGGGTTGAGGACGCTGCAAAAGAAGTGGACATCATTTCTAAAAGCGACACTTGACTGTCCCTTTCCAAACATTAAACTGCCTCTTCTGGTCCAGGACGTGTTCCAGTTGTGCCAGGATGACTGGACCACCTGTGTTTTTTATGCTGTTTTTACTTTACAATTGTAAGTTTGAACTCTTTGATTATATTTAAAGCATATCTCGATACTCGCTGCCTCAAACAAAACGTTAAAAGATCTGATGCTACAAACTACTGTAGTTCCACACTTCTGCCTCTTCCCAGTGACTGATGTGTTGTGTGTGATCGACAGAGACTCCTCTGAATACTCTGCAGTATGTGCTTACAAAATTGAAGACATCAAAACGGTGTTCTCGAAGAGCAAGTTTAAGACTCCTGTCACCGTCGAGACGTCGTTTGTGAAGTGGGTGATGTACTCGGGCGAACTACCTGACCCCCGACCTGGAGCGGTGAGTCTTCTGTTCAATAATTCTGTTCGGCACTCGTTCAATAATACCAATTTCCAAATCTCAGTAACGTTCTCTTTGTTTCTCACTAAAGTGCATTGATAATCATGCCAAGGAAAAGAAAATCAACAATTCTCTGGATCTGCCAGACAAAACTTTGCAGTTCATTAAAGACAAGCCTCTGATGGACCAGGCCGTCAAAGCCGTCGGACAGCGACCACTGCTGGTGAAGACGGGCACTGCTTTCACTAGAATTGTGGTGGCCACAGCGACCGCCTTGAACGGGAGCAGCCATCAAGTCATGTTCATTGGCACAAGTAAAGATGTCTTTATGTGAACTTCAAAATAACTGAAATACTCATCAAGCCTTTTAATGTAATCTTAAAGTGTGTTTAACTGAGATTGTTATGTTTTAGAGAACGGTTCAGTGCTGAAAGCTGTGAATTATGAGGGAGAGATGGTTATTATGGAAGAGATTCAGCTATTTGAGCCCTCAGAGCCCGTCAAGATACTGCGACTTTCCAACACCACATCGGTAAATTCATCTGATTTTTACCTTATTTCTCACTGAGCAACATCGTGGGCTTCCTGTGCCGTGCAGTTTTATGCTCTGTCAGGAAAGCTAATTTTATTCCTGTAACTCAATTGGTAAAGCAACAATGCCAAAGTCATGGGTTGAATGGCATTCTTAGTCAAAGCTTAAATAGCAATTAACAATTATTTTCTGGATACGTCCGCATATGTTCGAAAGTTTATGGTCGGTAATATTTTTTAATATTTTTTTGTTCTTGAAGGAGGTCTCTGGATGCTCTCCAAGGCTGCATTTATTTGATTGAAAATACAGTAAAAAATTAATATTATGAAAGTATTATTACAAACAAAAACAACTGTTTTCTATTTAAATATATATTTTAAAATGTATTGTTTTTCCTTTGACGCAAAGCTGAATTTTCAGCATCATAACTCCAGTCTTCAGTGTCACATGATCGCTCAGAAATCATTCTAATAGGCCGATTTGCTGCTTTTGAAACATTTTTTATTATTATCAATGTTGAAAACAGTTGTGCTGCTTCATATTTTGTTTGATGAACACAGCGTTCGAAAGAATAGCATTTATTTGAAATATAATTTTCAAGTCTTTACTGTCACGTTTGATCAATTTAATGCATATAAAAAAAATATAAAAAATATATTACTGACCTTAAACTTTTGAATGCTGTGTCTGCCATGTGCTGTTCTAAAGCTGAGTCTCTATTGTTGTCTGTAGAGATGTTAAGTTATGTGTAATGTCATGTTAGAAACAGCTGTACGTGGGTTCGGAGGTGGGCGTGGCGCAGCTGTCCATCAGTGAATGTGGGCGGTACCGCACGTGTCCAGACTGTGTTCTGGCCAGGGATCCGTACTGTGGCTGGGACCTCAATGTGGGCCACTGCTCTACCATAAACAGCACACACAGAACCAGAACCAGGTGAAAAGACAAATAATGATATTATATTATAATAAAAAAGTCGCTGTTTGGATTTAAATAGGCAAATACTTAAGAGTCTATGACTGGATCAGTATTGCTGTGATGTTATATATTTGGCAACTTTTCATTTCTTATACAACCATGTAGGAAGACACATCATGGCCATATTCCAGCTGGACATGGATTAACTAATAAGTAACCATAGAAACAAACAAGAACTCATACTGACGCGACAGGAACAATTGAACAGAGCATAACTGTTGAATCTTGCCTGATGAATCTTGGCTCTGTCATCCTGGAATATGGCCATGATGTGTCTTTCTACATGGTTGTATAATAAATGAAAAGCTACACACTCCATCAGTTCAGGTTAGAAGAACTGTTGCCAAATATATAACATGCTAGAAACATAATAATCACTGCAATAATGATCTAGTCAAAGGCTCTTAAGCATTTGCCTATTTAAATTCAAAGAGTTGTTCAAATTCAAACTTTTTTTTTGGCCCGGCACTGTATATAATATATAAAACTCCGAAATCAAAAAAAAAAAAAAAAAAAAAAATATATATATATATATATATATATATATATATATATATATATATATATATATATATATATAACTTATTATTTTCATGACAGTGAAGCATTTAATAACATTTCCCCTGCAAAAAATAAAAATAGCATTGTCTTACTGTAATGCATTAAAAAAATTTATTATTTAAATAGTAAAGTATCACAGTACTATTTGCTTTAATGCCTTTATTTAAATATATTGAGCTTTACAGCATGAATTAATGATAATTTCCATTTGAGGTTTTTGTAATTCACCTTATTCTAAAAGTAAAACATCTGCACACATTAATTTTAATGGGAATTATACAGGAAAATGTTTAATTGTCAGAAAAATGTTTGTGAAAAAATTTTCTTTATGCAAAATGTATATATATATATATATATATATATATATATAATATTATATATGTTTGTTTTTTTTGAGTGATAATTTTGCACACCATTTTCCACACTATTACTAATATTAATGGCATATTGCTGATATTTTTTTCTTCCACAGCACCGTGATTCAGAGTTTGAGTGACGGTGACGCCAGTCAATGTCCACCAATAGGTAATTGTAAAATCTCCCAAAATCTTTTCACTGTACGTTCTGGTAGAAACACAACGTTACATCTACACCTTGTGTTACAGGTGGCAGTAACCCAGTCAACGTCTCGTTTTTCCATGGCAATACCGTGAGGCTGTGGTGCCAGCCTTATTCCAACCTGGCACAGGTTCACTGGAAGCAGAACAGGCAACCGATCAGACCGTCAGACACCTTCCAGATCCTTTCTGACAGCCTGATGATCTTCAACGCCTCCGCAGAAGCCACCGGCTACTACACCTGCAGTTCTGTCGAGCGGAAATACGAGGCCCAACACGCAGCATATGATCTGAAAATGGTGTCAGGACCTGCGACCGCAGTGTTACTCCGTGATGTTGCGGAAAAAGAGAACACCCTTGTGGCTGTGGTGGTGATTTTATCATTAATTCTAGCTATGCTAGTAATTTGGAACCTGTATAAAGGGCATTTACCTTTGCCGTTTTGCCACGGTAGGGTAAAGGACATGGCGAACAGGAGTGCAGATGAGAGATTTCCTGCTAGCCAGGCTCCACCACATAAAGTAGCATCACCAACAATGAACCTGAACAGCAACAACAACTATGCAAATGTCCCGAGGTTTTCCAGCTCTAGAGAAACAGACAGACTCTCAACCACTGTTAGTTCCTCAGGTCAGATCTCATTGACATACAAAGATGACGAATCGGAGATTTGAGACCGTTTTTATGCACAGACTTGCTAATGCGTGCTCATTTAAATGCAGACCAAGCCCACAGGTGCTGGTTCCTCTTTTGCAGCTGTTAACTTTTGACTAAACTGCTATTTTGAACTACTTTGTGTCCTTGATGAATTGCCTTCTGATTCTAAACGGCATCGTTCAACCATCATATTGCCAAAATGTCCAATGGACAAAAAAAGACTTTGAACCACTTTTTTTTGCAAGTCAAATCACTTGGCTGGCCATATTTGTGATGCCACTAGGCAGCTATTTCTACTGCTGATCCTCACTATTCACTAAATCATTTGCACAGCCGACTTTATTTTTTCTATCCAAAACTATAGCAGCAAATACCCAGTATCCACACTTGCCGTCTTGACCACTAGAGAGCGCATGTACGCGATGGTGTGCAAGACTGTCTTACATCTCAGTGTCCTTAAAGGGTTTCTTCACCCAAAAATGAACATGATGTCATGCGTTGCTGTTTTAGGGCCACCCGTCGGGGTTAAAGTGAGACATGTTGTCTTGTCAAAACCTGCCGTGGGCCTTGCCACAAACACAAGTATGTTGCCTTTAAAGGAAATTCCACATGGACAAAAAAATGAACTTCCTATATCTTCAGGATGCCAAGACAAGTGTCAAATGACTGCATCTTAGTTAATAATGAAATTACGTTTTTTTTTTTTTTTTTAATGAATGTATTGCAGAAACTTGCTTCAAATGCTTACAGTATTTTTAACCGTTTTAATATTTTTGTACCTAATTAAAATGCCTCATTTTAAATGCATTTTGCCAATAAAAAAAACATTAAAGAATGAGCACAAATGATAATTAAAAAATTAGCAAACAAACAACCTTTAATGTATCGCCTCAAAGACAAACGGTACAAGAATAACATTTTTCAAGGTACATCTTCGAACAACTAGCTTAGTTTAAAAAGGAATCAAATTTAGGTGAACAGAAAATGTACAAAACAGTCAAGTCCACAAATGTAGGTCCTATCCAATTGAAAACCAGTTTTTCCACTAATGGGGATGTGTGTGGCATCAATAAACTTTGTAATTGCATTTTTAGATTTACGCCAGTTTTACAGGATTTGAAAATGAACGTTCAGTGTTTCCATTGATCAACACTTGGCTAATATAAATCGAACACCATCGATTCCTCCTCTTCACCGTCTGTAGCGGTAACGCTTAAAGTGGAACCACAGCTGAAATATTCCGTTGGCGAACTGGCAGCGGAAGCCATGGCGATGGGAATACTCCCATTCTCGGTTCACGATCTTGAAGGCTATGTCCTCGTACGGTGGTCCGGCGTGGAAGCGCAGAATTCCAAAGTCTTTGTTGTCGGGACAGGGCTCGAGGAAGTACTGTGGAGTTGAGCGTTTATCGATGAGATCGGGGTAGAAGATGTTGAACTTGTAGCCCTGGACGATCTTGGGCGGCGGGTTGTCGAAGTCGTAATGCGTCTGGTTGTATTTGTTCCACTCGAAGCCGGTGTGAACGCGGTTGAAGAAGCGGGGCTTGCGCGGGCGGTATTTGTCGGCCCACAGGTACATTTTTCCAGTCAAAGGCATTTCGACACTGAACTGGGCCTCATCGCCGCTCATTCCCTCTTTAGCGCGACGCACAAATGCATCCTCCGCACTTTCATTTGCATCACCTGTTCAAGAAAAAGTTAACAAGTAGATGTTAACGGAAAGCAAATGTGAACTCAACCATTTTCCTGCCACTGACGGATATTTCTGGCTTTTCGCGTTTTCACTGTTATACCTTAGGGGGCGCTATTATGCATACATGGACTAACCAGCGGACCAATTACGGTACATTGCACCACATCTCAAAAGTTGTTTTAGTCATTCTGTAATGCCAAAAAACCAAACACGATTGTGTTCCATAACATGTTGGCATTTGTTATCGCATTCCTCTGCATGCTCTGAGACGCAAAAAACTGTATTATGTAGAGACAAAAAGCCACAGGTTCCCCCGAAAGTTGGAAACTGTGCTTTACTCGCAAATATATTATTTTAAATGGTTTTATAGCGGTCCAATTTTTTCGTAAGTTAAATTTGTAACGTCACATGAAAACATTTTCCCAACAGTTTGTAAATATAGCTGCATGCAGCAATCACGGGACCAAACACAAGCTGGAACAACAACATGGCAGTCCAACCACAACAGTGAGCAATTAATATTTTAAATATTCTAATTTATAAATAATTAAAATAATCAAATATAATAACTTTTTGCTAGCATGGTCTGAAGATAATCTGGTTCAAATTTTGTGAAAAAACGGCCTGGGAGGAATTCGAAAAAGTAGGTTTTTTGCAAAATTCACAATGGCGGGAAAATTTCCATGATGGAAAATGACTTCAATTTTTTTTTCTAGCCCTAATGGTTCAAAAGTTATAAGCATAAACGTGAGTAAAACTTTGGACAGGTGGTGGCGCTAGAAGGATTGAGTTGGAGACAAATTTCCTGAGACTGGCCTCGATCAGTGGCCCAAATTTCACAACTTTTCCACATATGGTTCTACGGTCCAGAGCGGAAGAATAACAATAAGAATATGAAAACTAATAATCACAATAGGTGCCTAGTTAAGGGAATACTGAAGAGCCACGCATGACATGAGGTAACACACAAGATCATTTTAGGGATGAAACATATTTTCAGGTTAATCATCAGCCCATTACAATGGAAGCCTTGAAGGGTGAGATTTAAAGGACTCCCTGAGTCCACTTCCTGCATTTCTGCTTTTTGTAATACCATCACAAACTCAAAATTCCCTGCACAGAGGCCCTAGGGCTGGTTACAAGGAATTACAATAAACACCATGCACCTCCCAATGGCCAAAGTTGAAATTACATACAATTTTGTTTTTTTTTCATGTTGCCTTTCTGAGCACCCAGTGTGCAAGAAAATTGTGGGGGGAAAGACCTTTTTGTTATACAAAGTAAAAAAAAAGGGAGGTAGAACACAGAGGCATAATCGTAAATTAATATTAATTAATGTCATTTAAATTTAATTAATTAATATAAATTAATATTTATATACATCAGCCTAGATTTGACAAAAGTACTGACTTCGTTGCCACGTCGGTACTGAAATTTTAAAAATGTGATGCTTTGAGCGGATTCATAAACACCTGATTGGCCAGTGTGTTGACGCACTCAACAGATATGTCTGTGATTGGCTTCAATGATCAACGCTTCAAAAACCGTCATAAATGACGCCAAACACTAACACAGATTCACACGGGAACGTTCGAAAGCAGGCGTCTCTCCACAGCTCTTTATAAAATCTCTCAAACCACGAAAAACATGCTTATTTCATCTTTTTTTCTGATGCAATTCTGGTAGTGAAATGTTAAAGCATGTGGTGTGTGTAATTTCACTATGGTATAAGATGCGAGCGATACGCACCCGTCACCTGCAGCTGTCTCCGGGCCAGCAGGAGTCTCTGCATGTCCTCCTCCACGTTGATGATGTGCGTGTCCAGCGGTAACTCGGAGGGCTGCAGGAGGGTGGGACTGTAGCGGCCGGAGTCGTACTCTGCCTGACTCTGCTGGATCAAATCCTCCTCTGTTAACACGGACTCCGCCGCTTCATCTTTCTCTCCCTCCTCTCCATCTCCCTCTCCACCCTTCCTCTGCTCAGGGCTGGTTCCAGACCGCTCGCCCTCCTCTCCATCCTTCCCTTTGGTCCGTCTCCCTTCCTCTTTCTCCAAGTTGGCAGCTTGCTGAGAGCTTCCCGCCTCCTCGTCTGCAGACTCCACCTCTCTAGGGCTACTGGGTAACAGAACAAATCAATCAATGTGTGTGTGAATAATGCAGTTCTTTTTGTTACATTGTTGTAATTTGTGATAAGATCATTTTAAAAAATATTTCTAAACATTTTATTGTGCAATTACAAGCTATTTTAGAATTTTTAGTTAGTTTAAAGCTGAGTAACTAGGTAAATGTATAGAGAATATTTTCAGGCCCAAATATAAAAATAATAATTATAATACAAATTTCTTGATATTTCCAGGATTTTTATCATTATGGAAACCCAGGAGTATTAGTATACTGCTTAGTATGAAGTACATGTTGTATAATGCATACTATTTAAAAAATAATAATACATGAAACAGTATGAAGAACGCAACAATCATTTGAAATCATTTGGTGACTCTTTAATTCAGCAGGTTGAGTTCAGTTCAATTCCATCCAACTTCCATCTGCAGTTCAAATTAGTCTAAAAATGACATTCAGATTAGGAAGTCTAAGCGTTCGGGCAATTTTAATGAATTTTCAAGTCACTTATGATAGTGCTTGCGTTATTATAATTTTAGAGATTAATTTGGAGAATTTTGAGATGTATAGAACTAGAAATTCAATTTTCATATTATTACATTATATTAAAATGTCCATGATATTTTCAAGCCCTATTATTTTACAATTTCCTAATATTTCCAAGTTTTCGGTCACCATGGTACTAATTAATGTGTAGTATACACTAGAGCTGCACGATTCTGAAAAAAACAAGAATTGGAATTTTTGGTTCGAAATAGAAGTTTTCCCGTGATTCTGAACAGACAACTAAATAAAACATGTAATTTACTAAAGTTTCTGACAAAATGTTAATTGCTGCAGTCTAATTAAAAAATATTGAATTTGAATGAATTATTTAAAAACAAATTGGTTTGAATGAATGATTCAATGACTCGCCCAAAGACTTCACTCGTTTCATTATTGGATGAATCAGCGTTTTTGAACGAATCTCTTTGAATGAATGATTCAATGACTCGCCCAAAGACTTCACTCGTTTCATTATTGGATGAATCAGCAATTTTGAACGAATCTCTTTGAATGAATGATTCAATGACTCGCCCAAAGACTTCACTCGTTTCATTATTGGATGAATCAGCGTTTTTGAACGAATCTCTTTGAATGAATGATTCAATGACTCGCACAAAGACTTCACTCGTTTCATTATTGGATGAATCAGCGTTTTTGAACGAATCTTTTTGAATGAATGATTCAATGACTCGCCCAAAGACTTCACTCGTTTCATTATTGGATGAATCAGCGTTTTTGAACGAATCTCTTTGAATGAATGATTCAATGACTCGCCCAAAGACTTCACTCGTTTCATTATTGGATGAATCAGCATTTTTGAACGAATCTCTTTGAATGAATGATTCAATGACTTGCCCAAAGACTTCACTCGTTTCATTATTGGATGAATCAGCGTTTTTGAACGAATCTCTTTGAATGAATGATTCAATGACTCGCACAAAGACTTCACTCGTTTCATTATTGGATGAATCAGCGTTTTTGAACGAATCTTTTTGAATGAATGATTCAATGACTCACCCAAAGACTTCACTCGTTTCATTATTGGATGAATCAGCGTTTTTGGACGAATGATTCAGAGACAAATACTTTCTTTTTTTAAGTCACTGGTCACCACCTAGTGGTCTAATGGTGTAATATATCGCAACCGTAGACATCAGTGTTTATATCCGAACTTTTATCCCAGTACTTCTGTGATCGTTTGAATTGTTGTAAAATAAATAATGGTACTGAGTGTTTGAAAAGACGGTTTGTAAAGCTGTTTCATACCTAAATCTGACAAATTACATGAACCTTCTGTTGCATATTTAATTCGGCATTTTCCCATTTATTTTTCCATCTTGGAAATAGCTATTTTGAATTTTTAACACGCATTTCTCTCTCTCTCTCTCTCTCAAAAAAAAGCATTTGTAAGTCTGAATATTCAGGTAGAAATGATATCACTCACATGGGCCGCTCGTTCTCTGGCTCCTCTTTGATGATGGGGAAAAGCGGTTCACTCTCCACACCCTGTTCCTGCTTGAGTTTATACAGCTTCTGCCGCAGCACATCCTGATGGCGCTCTCTCAGCCTTCACAAAGTCACACCAGCCCTCAATTTAATACATTATTGAATGCTAAAACCCTCCAAAGGCCCCATGATTTATAGTCGGATACGCACCTGGCTCGTGCCATGTAGACCCGCACCTGCTGCAGGAGACTCTCCCAGTAGCCGATGTCCAGGTTGGAGCCTCCGGCCTGGATCTTATTCTCGATGTTCATATAAAGAGCCTGAAGCTGACTGTACGTCTTCCCTTTAAACACGCTCTGCACGTCTGTGCTGACAGATGTGTTTATGCCCTCACGGCGGTCACCTGACACCAACGACAGAGATGGATAGGGGGTTTGCATTGGGCTTTCTTTACTAAATGTACTAAACCATGAGAAGTGTTGTAAAAAAACTATAGAAAACAATATAAATTTCATATGCACTGTTACATGAATTTCAAATTAGTTCACAGCACATTAGAGAGAACTGTAGCTAGTGTCCAAAAGTGATGTCTGGATTGGGAATATTGATGTCTACACCCTTTATTCAAATATTATTCAAGATCTGTTACAGATTTAGTATCACATAGTTGTGCTTGGAGTCAATCGTTTAATTTGTAGCAATATCAACGCAATGAAACATGCCAAATTGTGTGAACATACAAAAACAAGAGAGAACCAATAAAATATTAATAATTGATTATGTTGTAGTCAGTGTATGCCTTTTCCTGTGAGCTTAGTTTTTTTTTTTTTGTATAGTAAAATAAAATCTGTAGTTGTAGTAAATGCCTTCTTCCCTCAAATTTAAAATAATTAAAAATATAAAATTTTGATGGTTTCATCGAATATGTAGGGTCATTAAAAACAAACATCCGCACGCCAATCCCATCCGGACATCACTTTTGACCACTACTGTATGAAAAACTATAATAATGATAATATTAAATAATAATGAATAAACTACAATACACTAAAATATCTATTTTCACTAAAATATATTTATTTTGCTCACCAAGACTGCATTTGATCAAATACAGTAAATATTATCACATATTTAAAATAAAGTTTTCTACATGAATATATTTTAAAATGTAATTTATTCCTGTGATCAAAGCTGAATTTTCAGCATCATTACTCCAGTCTTCAGTGTCACATGATTCTTCAGAAATCATTCTAATATGCTGATTTGCTGCTCAAGAAATATTATTATTATCAATGTTAACAGTTGTGCTGCTTCTTATTTTTGTGGAAACATTGATTTTTTTTTTCTTCAAGATTCTTTGAAATTAATTGAAATAGAAATCTTTTGTAACATTATAAATGCCTGTATTGATCAATTTATTGCATCTTTGCTGAATAAAAGTTTAGTTTAAAAGTAAAAACTCTGAAATGACTCAAATGTAAAGTAAACAGGATGTAAATGTGATGCCGAAGGTCGTCACATCACCTGGTCCTTTCCCGGACGTCTCCAGTTTGCGCAGCTTGCTGATTTCGTCTTCAGTAATGGTGGTCATGTCCCTCCAGAAATCCACGTTCTTGCCCTGTTCCAGCTCCATGTACACCTGCAGCCAGTAACACAGCTGTCAAAACTACGACCAATATCATCATGCAAGTTATGTGAGAAATACTGTTTCTTTACACTTTTAATGTAGTGTCTGAACTGGCAGTCCAATCAAGTGTTAAACAGTCCCTCCAGAAAAACGCGATTATGCGACCGCTTCATTTCATGCATAATCAGCCAAAGTCCGCATATTTATTTTTTCAAATATGCCGCACTTTCGCCGCATAAATTGCCGATCTCTCAGCAAGAAAAATATGCGGGGCTAGCATGATTTCATAATCCCTGTATTTTCGTTGCAAAAAAGTCACATATATCTTAGCAGAAAGTTGAAAAATGTTGCATTTACTTCACACAAGTAAAGCGCCATTATTTTCCCCCTATTGCCATCTGAACCTCATGAAGTGACGTAATTACGTGACGTGAACATCATCTGTAAACCCCGCAGTGAAACCATGATGAAGTACGCCAATAATTCTCATTTGCCAACAAAAATAAGCGCAAAAGACCACGCGTAGCAGTTTCCCGGTCTTTTACATGATAGTGGGGGCAAATTATTTTGCACTCCGTGCAACCCTAACCCTAACCGAAGAAGATTAACTACCAACCAAAACCTCAAAGCCTTAGTCTTCCTTTACCACAACCAACGAGTCCACAGTGGAGCATTTGAGAGGGAGGAGATGGTGGAGGGGGAGGAGATGGATGTTGAGGGAGAGGGGATGGAGGATGAGGATGGTGAATGATAGGCCAGTGTTAGAAGCTATGCAGTTATAGTTTTCGTTTTCACAGTGGACTGTTGTAGTTTCATTCAGAAGTTGATGCAACTTTACAGTTGTAAGATTGCACTTTTTTGTAACAGAACAGTACCAAAACCTTACAGTTTCAAGTATATTAGTAGTGTGTAAAATAATTTACGTTGCAGTAAGAGATTGGAAGCACTTGATTTAACAGAAGATGTCTGTTTTGTAGAGCTACCTCTGTTAAACAGGAAGCACACATTTTATTTTTTTATATTTTATTTATTCATTTTTACAGAAGTTGAATATTCCTTTTGTAAAGCTACAGAACTTATTTGACTCAATGTTTTGTAATTTTGAGCCATGTGTTAATTAAGGTCTGAAATAAAACAGAATGAGAACTTCAATATTCTGTGATTTAGCAAGCCTGCCTCTTGACATGAAGGCAGTATCTAGTGAGAACAGGGTGTTGGGGGGGGAATCACCTTTTTTTCCTCTTTTGCATCAAAAACCGCAGTTTTTGCAAGTTCCCGCAATTTCATCGCATAAAATTGCAAAAATATCCCGCATATTCCATCGCATTTTTTAAGAAAACGTGCCGCATAATCAAGGATTTTTGCCCGCAACAATCACAAAAAAATCCCGCGTTTTTCTGGAGGGACTGGTTAAAATTGATTTTTGCTCTCCCTCTCTCTCTCTCTGTCCCACACACCTTGATGTCCTCCAGCAGGTCCTCCATGTCTGTGACGGTGAGTCCGTTGAGGAAGGTGTACGGTTCATGCATCTCCACTGACAGATCGTCATCTTCGGCGCTGATGTATTTAGCCAACAGGTCGATGGGTTTCGCTCGGCCGTCACGGATGCGAATCTTAGACCTGCGTCACATCACAGAAACACGTTACAAAGATCCAATCACACGTAAGTTCGCGTGTATTAAACAGATTAGCAATCTGAAGAGCGTGACCTCAGTTTGGCCTGGTGCAGATGAAAGTTGTCCTCCTGTTCCGCCCACGTTTTGAAATGTTCCGCCTCTTTCTCCCTCTGCAGCATCTCCAGCTCCTGCTCGCGCATGGATTTCTCCCGCTCTCGCTCCAGACGCAGCTGCTTCACCTGAACACACAAGTCTCACACGTTTAGGGTTTTTATGCAGTTTCGCAAAAGCAATCTGGATCTACATGTAGACATTAAAAAGTTTTCACAATTTATTATGAGAACATTTCATTAGGGAAATTAATTAATAGTTATGAATGTCATGAAAGTGTAATTAAGATGTTGCAGGGTTATTATAGTTAAAGGTGCAGTATGTAATATTGACAGCTAGTGGTTGAAATGGGTACTGCAGTCCAAATTTAAAATATTGGGAGAGGGTTGTTTCTCCCGCCCCCTCCTCCTCAGACTCACGCGGGTTGCCAGATTGAGGACACGTGACGGGAACGAGCGCAATCGACAAACGAAGGGATCGGGATTTAGCATTGAGTACGTACAGCACCTTTAACTACAGTTACTAAAAAAGTAAAAAAATTCTGTTACTTAAATAAATTAAACTTAAACATTTCATTTCAGCTAGTTGCCAAAACAAAATTTCTCGTTTCCATTCAGTTTAACTTGATAGAATAACTAAAACTGAGTAAAAATAATAGAAACTATAATATATTTTAAAAAATCTAAAACTAATAATAAAAAAAAATACAAAAACACTCACAAAATAGTTTTGTTTACTATTTTTGTTAAGGAAATATAATATATTTTGAATCTTTCCAATTTATATTATATTTTAATATAATATAATATAATATAATATATGAGCTAGTGACCTAAACATTTTATATTTGATACTGACTAATTAAACTATTTTAAAATATTCTCATATATTTATTAATGGACCCTCCGGTCACTCACAGCTAAAACACTTGATACATTAGAAAAGAGAAAAGGTTTTCAAGAATATTTTATTTTTCTAATTTCTGTAGTAATTCTTAATTCAATTTTAAAATGAAAATCGTCTTACAAATTATATGTTCTATAATGTTTCAATGTTTCAATGTTCACAAGTATTAATAACTAATGAAACAACTTTTCTTTACGGAGATGTTAACTAATAATACTAGATTTTTTTAATGTAGCAAGTATATATAATCTTTCTAAGTTCTATAGTAATTCTTAATTCAATTTAAAAATCAACATTTTTTTTATGTTCATCCCTAATCCTCTGTCAAGTTTCACACAAAACCAAACTCTAGAGCAGATGCTAATAGATTACGTCGATGCGTCGTTCAAGCCCTAAAAATTCTAGAACATTTCAGTGTTCAGAAGCGTTGGTACCTTTTGTAGTTCCCTGCGGTTTTCCTCCTGGATGCGTTTGTTTCTCTCCTTCAGATTTTTTTCTGACAAGTGCCCGATGCCTTTCTTCTCCAGAGCCTGAAAAATACACACAGTAAACGAACTTTATTTCCGTCAACACACGTCCTAACCAGACTCTCTCTAGCTACATCACTGCAATATCAAGATGCATTGAGGGGTGTAACGTTGCATCGATCAATATATACGTTTAGACTGTCTTAAAGGGATAGTTCACCCAAAAATGAAAACTCTGTCATCCTTTACTCGCCCTCAAGTTGTTCCAAACCTGTATGAGTTTCTTTCTTCTGCTGAACACGAAGAAGGTATTTTGAAGAATGTCTATAAACAAAAAGTTGATGAGCCCCATTGACTTAAATGGTATTTTCCCCCCATTCTATGGAAGGCAATGGGGCCCATCAACTAGTTCAGTAACACATATTCTTCAAAATATCTTTTGTGTTCAACAAAGAAATTGATCAGTTTGGAACAACTTGAGAGTGAGTAAATGATAACAGAATTTTCCTTTTTGGGTGAACCATCCCTTTAATTATTTTCATTACACACAAATCGATGATGAGCTGTCGTCAGATGTTTGATAAACTCATATGCAACTTTTTTTTCGCCCATAATTTTCTATATTATTTAAAAAAACTATTTTTTTTTTTATGTGAATGTTGCAGTTAGGATAGAAGATTTACAGGAGTTACAGAGAGTTCAATTAAATGTTACATTTAGCTTGCATTTGCAAGAATTACTGGTTGTGCAAAACAGGCACATGATAATATCATAATATTGACCCCTGAATCACTCTCGTATCATGGCATATTTTGAGGTAAATATTGTTTTTTGGATATCAGAAGGTATCTTGATCAAAAGGTGAAATTTCCACCCTTAGCATTTGACCTCAATCTCTCTCACCTTCTGCCATTTGAACGTGCCGAGCAGGTTGTTATCTCCGAACGGATTGTCGGCGTTGGTGTAGCCCATGTACTCTTCACTCCAGCCCATCTTCTCTCTCTTCTTCCTCTCTTTGGCCTCTTTCTTGGCCAGACGCCTGGCTCTCTTCTCCTCTGGGGTCTCCAGCGCTTTCATCATCTCCCTCTTTTTCTTCATCTCTTCTTTGGCAGAGGGACCCTGTGCCGTCTTGCCCCCCCGATCGGAGTCGGCGGAGGAGGTAGAGGAACACGAGGATCTGGATTCGGAGCGTCTCCGTCGGTCTCGTTCCCTCTCCTTACTCTTTGTCCTCCACCTCTCCCGGCTGGGGCTCCTGCTCTGTCGTCTCCTCCTCTCTCTTTCGCGCTCCAGGCTGGAATCTGAGCCGGAGCGTGACGAGCTTCTCCTGCTGCTGCCGCCCTTCTCATTCCTATGTTTGTTCTTCATTTTATGTTTCTTATGATTGTTGTGATTATCACCTGAAGAGCTACAACAATAAATAATAACAGTTAAAACACTTGCAATCACAATCAGGAGTCATTGTTTTTGGATATGATCATCCTGGCATGAAGGATCCCCATCTTAAAGTCAACATGAAATCAAAATTGACGTTTTTTTAATGGAATATTACAGAATTTATTATAAATTATTCATCCGTGCACATCATTATTTAATATAGAATTCATGTGCCCTCGTAATCTTTAATCAAATAACTTCCCCTCCCTCTTGCACTGACATCTCTTCTCTTCTCTGATGATGTGTATACAGGCAAGAGGGCGGGGCAACCTGTCACTCACATGAGATCGACCAATAGCAAACCACAACCAACTTTCCAGCAAAATCAAGTCCCGCCCAACATTTTTCTTGCTTCAAAAGCCTCAGATAAATATCACAACGAGGAAGCAAAGTATGTTACAACTTCCATTTCATGCCGACTTTGAAATTTAAAAATTATCTACCTAGTTTCTTGTAAAAGCCTCAATTTAAACTGAAAAAAAAAATTAGTTTCTATTATCCCTCATATTCTTTAAGTATACATTTATTACATTTAAACTAATTTAGTCTTTTTTTTAATTAAATTTGACTTCCCTTATGAAAATTAACCATGTTTTTATTAGTGGATTGATTACCATTTGTATAACCACAGTTTTACTACAAATATCATGGTTAAACTATAGTTAGTATAGTAACATGTTTTTGTTTTGTTTTTTAATTTGTAGTTATGTAAAAGCATGGTTAATTTTCGTAAGGGTTATTAGTCTATATTGTTTTTTGTTGTTGTTTTGGTTCGTTTTAGCCTTATTATGATTTTTTTAAGCACTTGAATTAGCACTGTGTAACAAACGTGCAATATAAATAAATAAACTTACCTCGTCTTTCCACTTGTTATAGGACTGCAGTGCTAGATATAATATTACCTTTTTACACTGTTTTTCTCTAAACATTTCCACGGACCCTCTCCCACTAGACAAACTAAAAGAATAGTATGATTACTTGCGTCTATGGATCGAAGTACCTGTCTCTGTCTTTCGATCTTCCGTGTGATCGTGCTTTTCTGTCTCTCTGATAGCGGTCAGAGTCGCTGGAGTGGCCGGACTCTCTGCCTCTGTGTCGGCTCGGGCCTGCGGAGCTTCCGCTGCTCCTGGAGCCGCCGCTGTCAGACCGGCTTCGTCTGCGAGAACCCTTCACAGGTGACCGGTTCCGCCCGTGTCTGTCCTCCGGTGAGCGGACACGTCTGTGGGATCTTTCTCGAGACCGAGACCGGGACCGCGATCGGCTCCTACGATGCTTCTTCGATTCCATGTTTGCAGGTCCTGACCGCGCCGCGCCGCGTCGCGTAAATAGCTTGTCTATAATATTTGTAATACTTTTATATCGCAAATAAATCTTGTGATAATCGTTCAGATTAAATATTAAATCTTATTTGTGTTTATATATTAAAATTATGGAGTTTTATAATTATTATTCAAGCTTTACACTAATAATCGTGTAATTTCAAGCAGGCGATATAGAGCGCTCCTCATCTGAGGTCCTATTTGAGGCGGGACGTTGACGGCTCGCTGTTTCTTCGTCATTTTAATTGGCCTTTTCCTTATAAAAGTAAAATAAAATATTAATTTAAATACCACACTGTACTACACTACACAATACTAAATTATAACAAAGAACGAAAACCTGCTAAATGTAATGTATTTACTTCAATTTAAAAAGATTATTTTTCATGATTTTTACTTTATGGCTGTTCTGTATATTAGTGTTTGATGCCCAAAAAAAAGACAAACATCTTTTTTCAAACAAATAATAATCTTATAATTGCCTTACAGCTTTTAAAATGAGTTTCGTAGAGTGTATTTTCTTCCAGTTGTATGGCTTAATTAATTTATGGATGGATGCATTTATTTTGTCTTCAAAATTTGAGCATCCATTCACAACCACTATAAACCTTCATGGAGGACTAAGGATATTTTTAAATTTATCTCCAATTGTGTTCGACTGAAAGAAGATAGTCATATAGGATGGCTTGAGGGTGAGAAAATCATGGAACAATTTTCAGTTTTGGGTGAACTATCCCTTTAAGTAAACAATATTTGATAGCAACTTCTTTTCTCTGCCCGAGTCATGCAATAAATCTGATAGCAACACTGATTCAATGACAAACAAGTAATTCATTAGAAGACAACTGATGGCACCTGTATTCATAACAACTAGTTTTTAACTAACTAATCATTTGATTGTTAATCATAGATATAGGGGGCTGCTGCTCGGTATAATAGTTTTGAAGAACATTGGTAAACTATTTAGCCTAGGCTACTAAAACGAACACCAAAACAACTGTTAAAAACTTATAACAATTTATGCAAAAACTTGATTTTGTTCCTTGAACACCTTCTTCCATATATGGATCAATTTTCTGTTCTGATCTCAACAAGTCTGGACAAACTTCTGAGTATGCACCAATCAGAGGCCGCATATTTATGATGTCCACTTGCAGACTTCTTACAAAGTATTATACAGTATTTTAAAACTACAAAAACACTAAAGTATTTTGATACAAAATATAAAGCCATTTTCATATTTCATGTTTTAAATACATATATGAAATGCATGTATCATAAATACTGCTCATGCCCACATATGGTATGTATTCAGGGCCATCCTGAAACTCAGGGCTGTTTCTCAGAGATCAGTGTGAAGCAGCGATTTTCCTCATTTCTTCCTTTTGTAATTAAATGCTCAGTTGTAGGTGAAATATTCATGAAAAATCTGTGACTTTTAGGTTGCACTTTATTTTACAGTATGTGCACTTACATGTACTTACAGTGGGGCAAAAAAGTATTTATTCAGCCACCAATTGTGAAAAACATCACTGCTCTAGAGGAGATCTGCATGGAGGACTGTGCCAAACTACCAGCAACAGCGTGTAAAAACCTTGTGGAGACTTACAGAAAACGTTAAACCGCTGTCATTGCCAACAAAGGGTATTTAATGAAGTATTGAGATGAACTTTTGTTATTGACCAAATACTTATTTTCCACCATAATTTGCAAATAAATTCTTTAAAAATCAGACAATGTTATTTTCTGGATTGTCTTTTCTCGTTCTGTCTCTCATAGTTGAAGTGTACCTATGATTAGGGCTGGGTGGGTTACTTTTAAAATATATTTCACTACAGATTACAAAATACATGCTTTAAAAAGTAATTTGTAACGTATTTCGTTACATTACTCAAGTTTAGTAACTTAATCTAAATACTTTGGAATACTAATAAGTGTGGAACAAACATAAAAAATCTCACAATTCTGACTTTTTACCTCAGAATTGCGTGATATAAAGTTGTAATTGCGAGTTATAAAGTCAGAATTATGAGATATAAATTCGCAATATTGAGAAAAGTCAGAATTATGAGATATAAAATCACAATATTGAGAAAAGTCAGAATTATGAGATATAAACTCACACACTAAATAAACAATTGCAAGAAAAAAAGTTTATATCTCCCAATTCTGACTTTATAACTTGCAATTGTGAGTTTAAATCTCGCAATTCTGAGAAAAAGAAGTCAGAATTGTGAAATGCAAACTCACAATTGTGAGGAGAAAAAACAAATTGTGAGAAAAAGTTGCAGTGACGAGTGAATTATAAAATGATTCACAAACAACTATCAGAAAACATGAAAACAGTCGAAAACATGAAACTTGACTCCTCTTTTTCAGACTGTCAGAGTCACAGAATCACCAATTGCTGTTTAAATGACATTAAAATTCAAAGTAATCACTTTGGTAATCTAAAACACTTTTCAGATGTAACTGTAATCTGATTACCACCCATTTAAAATGTAACTGTAATGAAACACAGTTACTCAAAGTTTGTATTTTAAATATGTAACTAAGTTACTTGTATTTCGTTACTCCCCAACCCTGCCTATGATGAACATTACAGGCCTCTCTCATCTTTTTAAGTGGGAGAACTTGCACAATTGGTGGCTGACTAAATGCTTTTTTGTCCCACTGTACTTAAGAAAGTACTGGGTATTTATAAGGGAACTACATGGGTTCAGATCAGGGGTAATGCCTAGTTATTACCCAGTTATTGCAATTACTATAATAAGTACATAGTATGTACATGGGGAAAAGGACTGTAAAATAAAGTGTTACCCCATCTGACACACATTCTACTTCCTGTTTTTAAGAACACAGTCACTTCAGCCATCTTGATGTTTGTTACAATGGCAGGAGATCATCTGCTCGTATCCTTCATTCTTCTCCTCATCATCATCACAGGTAATAAATTCAGTTGTTAAATGTGAATAACTGAAGTGTCTTGTTTTCAAGAGCTTCATCTATAATGATGTTTGTCTGAAGCATCATGTTCAGTCTGCTGTAGTTCTGCGTCTCATGAACTGGATCTGCTGCTGATCAGAAACTAAAGCTCTAGAGGGGAAGAGAGCTTCGTTTCCAACATTACTGACTTCACAATGACTTCTGATTGCACTGAATAATATATAGACTAACAATTCTATATAAAACAAAAGTGGATTTAACACCAAAATTTTACATCTAATGTTAAAATGTACATTTTTAATGTAACCTCCTTTTAAAAACTTTGGTCAGTTCAAGAATAATTTGTTATTTCATATTATTTGCTTGAAAGAATTGAAAGGGCAGTTTTGTGTCTTGTTTTGTTCAGCTGGTCAAGGTTGATATGGGATTTGGAAAGTAATTTGTTTTAATTAATGCAATACTTTTTAGAGAGTAATTAGTACAGTAATCTAATTAATACACTGTTGAAGATGTAATTAATTACTTTTTTGGAGTAACTTACCCAACACTGGTGTTAATATATATCAACAACTACAACAATAATTAGCCTAATTATTCAGTTCATTAAATGAATGTCAATGTGACATGATGAAGACAGGAAATAATACTTTGAATGGAAACAATGCTTATATTTCCTTATGAATCTCATTTATTTGATCAAATGTGAGTGTGAGTTGATGATGGAGGAAGATGGAGGTGTAAAATGGATCCAAATCCAGAAGTTGTTGAACTGTGTGTTTCTCTCTCAGGATTCAGTGATGAAACTTCTGTGTTTGTGAAGACGGGAGATTCTGTTCAGCTGGATATACAGACACATGAACAACCTTTCTTGTTCTGGGAAAAAGACAATTCAACAGAAATAGTTACACATATAAAAAATAAAAATAAAAAAAAAACAATATATGACACTTCTTACAAGGAGAGAGTGGATTTCAACACTGAAACCTTCTCTCTCACACTGAAGAACATGCAGAAGACAGACAGTGGACTTTATACAGCAAAAACAGAAGATGACACATATGCTGCTGCATACAGAGTATCTGTTATAGGTGAGTTTATTTTCTTTTTATTATTTAATGTGTTCCTGCATAAAAGACGATCCATAAAAGTAATTTGTTCACTTTTTCAGTTTTATATAAAAAGTGCACATTTAAACCAGCTTGTGTCTTTAATCAAGTCACGTCTGTCACGCGCTGCTCGTGGTGTGTGCTAAGAAGCACGCAGATACAGGACGGATGAATAATAATTATTTATTGGAACAAGACTGGATACAAAACTGAGAGCCCGAAACCTTAAAGACGAACAAGGACAGGACTGACACAGAGGGAATTTATACATAGAGAACAAGAGGATAATTGATGGGGAACAGGTGATGACAACACTGATTGACGAGACACAGGTGGTTACGATGAACTAATGAAGATGATGAATGAAAACAAAGAGCACATGACTAAACTGACAGGACAATAACAAAAGAACATGTGACAGATGACAGACTAAATGAAAACAAGGAACATGTGACAGGGACAGGACCGGGGAACAGAATAAACAAATGAACAGATCGACATGAAAACAGGCATGATTATGACAACGTCACCTTTATTATTTAGTGCTGTTTGAAATGCAGATTGTGTCAAAGCTGCTTCACAGAGTTAACAGGAAAATAATTTTGGCTGTACAGCAGCTCTAGAATAAAATGGTATCGTTGTCCTGCTTAAGTTAGTTCAGTACTGGTTCATTCCATTGTAAAAATCATAAGATTTTTATTTAGATAATTTGTTATTAATTTAATCCATGATTTGATGTGCTACTGCAACAACAACTGCAAAACAAATTGTTGCTCATATAATATTCCTATATATTCATACTTCATTACTAGATTTGAATGTATACTGTATCACTGTGAGTCTGATTCTGATCTTGGAGTAAATGTGTGTTTCAGACGCTGTGGAGGATCCTGTTCTGACTGTAAACTCAGTCTGGTTCAGCAGTGGCTCCTGTACTGTGAACTTCACATGTGGAGCTCGAGACTTCATGATTCACTCTCGCTATCAGAACAACAGATGCTCTCCAGAGGAAGTGACATCACATGAGATCAACACTCTCATCCTGTACTGCACTGAGGAATCCATCATCTGTAACCATAGCAACCCGGTTAGCAGCGGAAAAGACAGGATAGAGATTAAACAGATCTGTGGAGGTAAATATTTACTTCTATTCAAGACAAGTGTACATACAGTGAGAATAAAGACAAGTAGAAGAAGTTCAAACCATCTGATTTCTATTTAATTTTCAGTTTACTATTCAATGTTAATATGATAATATATTATTAGATAATTAAGTGACTGCAAAGTTTATTTTGAATAGGCTGATTCATGCTGTTCTTCATTTCTTGATTTTCCAGAGAATGAAGGACTAACAATCCCATCTCCAAGTTCATCTTCCATGTTAACTGTCATTTTGATCATTACTGTGATTCCTGTGGGATTATTAGTGTTTGGAGGTTTGCTGCTTTACTGTTGCTGCAAGAATAATAAAGGTAAGTCCATCTCACAAAGACTGAAGAACTGATCTCACATTTATAGCTGAAAGTTTCTTTGGTACTGAAAACAAAGGTTTAAGAGCAACAAGACATGATTATTGCACAGCCAAAATTTGATTCACCAACAGGATTTGACGTCACTTTTTAACAAATCCCTTCAGTTTTCCATGTGCAGCTCCATTGCTTTCAGTTGTTTGTCTTATGCGTCAGATCAAGATGCATTTAATTCTTTGCAATTTGTAAAAGTAGAAATGATTTATACCCACCCGTACCCTAAACCTAACCTGTTTTCAACAATATAAAACTCTTAACAGGCAATAAATAAATAAATACAGTCACAGTTATTTATTGCGTCTGTGTATTGACACCAGAGGTTTCTTACTGAAAGCAATAGAATACCCTGAATGTCGAAAAATACCACTAAAGAGGAACTTGTGCGTTAAAAATGACACCAAGGCCGGAAATGTGACAAGTTGACAGTGAGAACATGTTGTAAATTTCGCAGAAACTCTTCAAAAAACAAAAAAGTATCATTTTAGTATTAGTGAGATCTGTCTAGTGAATCCAGAACTCTGGTCAATATTAAAATCGGTCTGATTCATGAGAGAAATCAAACATCTGACAGCAATCAAATACAGAGGAACATGTTTCCACACAAGCTGTAATCTGTGAAATAAACCTCCATTCTGACTCTCAGGTGTCAAACAGAGTGATGATACAGACTACGATGATGTTGAGGTGAGATTCAAAGCTCTTTTCCTGAAGACGTCACAGATTATAAATGTCATGTCGGCCAATAATGAATATTAACTGTGTTTCACATTCTGTGATGGTTTGATTTATTTCTCTTCAGACTCTGACGCACAAGATGACAGGAGATACCTGGACCACCGTCACCTACTGTACAGTAGGACACCAAACACCTCCATCTGCTCAAGACTGTTAAAACATAAAAATGAACTCACAAACAGTTTAAAGACCTTCGTTTATCTCTCTGATTCATGACTCTGGTGGAAGTGTACAGATCTTCTCGCTGTTGTGAATGAACTTCAGTCGGTTACTGCAGATGTTCTGATTCCCTCGTGTCACTTGAATATAGTTTCATGCAATCACACTCTTCTTTGAGTGTTTTGTGTAGTTTGTTTGCTGCTTTCTCTTGAACAAAACACAATTTTTGGACAAAAGTATTGGGACAAACCTCTTAATTATTGAATTCAGGTGTTTCAATCAGTTCATTAGTTCTCAGTTTAATTAATTTTATATATATATATATATATATATATATATATATGTATTATATATATATATATATATATATATATTCAAGAGACAGCTGAAAACTCATCTCTTCCGTGAACACTTAATCCCCTCATAAAAAAAAATAATAAAAAAAAAAACCCTATACTTCCCTTTTCCCTTCCTACTCTAGCTTATGGTACTGAGCAATGTAAAAAACTTGTATTGTGAGCATTTCCTGTGTCTATTTGCCAATTCATGAAGAATCGCTTGTTTGTATTCCTCACTTGTAAGTCGCTTTGGATAAAAGCGTCTGCTAAATGACTAAATGTATATATATATATAGATATATATATATATATATATATATATATGTATGTATATGTGTGTATATATATGTATATATGTGTATATGTATATATTATAGATTGTTACAGCCACTGCCATAACACAAGAGGAACAACACAAAGGCTCGATCAGATAGGAGTATTTATTACAATAACTCAATATATAAACAAAGTGTGGGATAAATTAATCAAAAACAAAAAATAGACGAACACAAAACAGAGCACATCCCTGTGTCTAGTCGGCCACTAAAGTGCCAACACGTGACAACTTGGCTTCCTTTAAACGCTGCTCAAAACAAAACACAAATAATCGCCTTTCCTTTCCCCTAGAGGGCAGACAAACAGTTAAATAAATACAAATACACACACATATAACATTGATATATATGTATATATATATACAATTTTAAATAGTATAGTGTAAGGCTGGTACAAAAATGGCTGAACCTCGACAGGCCCATTCTCTGTGGAAACCATGAGAATTAACATCTGAACAATTTCTCAGGAAATTAACATCCACATCCAAGACAGCTCCCTAGGTGAAGACTGAATAATACATTATTATTATTATTATTATTATTAATAATAAAACAACAATGCATAACAGAGTGCACTTAACACAGACAACAACCTACAACTGAGGGGTGAACAAAGAGGAACTACGCAGAGATCATGAAGTCTCCTCATTTGCAAGTCGCTTTGGATAAAAGCCTCTGCCAAATGATTAAATGTAAATGTAAAACTCAATGGCAAGCAGCTGTGAGAATAATCAGTGTCCAAAGAAACTGATGTACAAACACAAACACATGACTTGGGAAAACAAAACTAAAACTCCGTGAAAAGTAAACTAACTAAACAAGACTGTGACAGATTCACGCTTATTATTTTCTGATCGGTGACTGCAATACTTTTGGAGGGAATTTGATGCCATTGTTTCAGTTTCCCAGAAATCACGTGACTTATTTGAACAGGAAACCAGTTTAGAAACTCTGTAGCTCAGTTTCATTTTTAGTTATTCCAGACCAGTTCAATGACCATCAGTCTATGAAGTTAGGTATTAACCAGATATGCTCTGAGATTTAGAGAGGATGTAATCAGAATGAGCTTTGCAGTTTATGAGTTTATGATTATATAAGGCAGAGATTCCCTCAGGATCTGATCACTCTCTGTCTTCATAAACAGTGTGTGACTTTTGAATTGTTACACCTTTTTTAATCCTATTGACTTTCAAGCTTGAATGGATTCCAGTCGCTGATCAACAGGTGACTTTCATTTATTATAATTAATATTATTATTTTTAAATCAATAGTTGCATTATTAAAGATAAGTGTGACCGTGTTTCTTCAGGATGTTCACATGCAGACACTTTTTTTTTTAAAAGATATTAGAAGTATATAGAAGTATTTTATTATTCTTCTGTGCTGCTTGAGGTTGTTATATTTCTTATTATTGTTATTTTATTCATACTGTTTGTTGTAATTTTGTGTTACAACCTATTTGATTTTTGTGTTCTAATAAATCTTTATTTCATTAATGATAAGATGCACCGATTGCTCATAATGTCCTTTTTACATCAGGTCGATTTACATGATATAACCTTTTTTTTTCTTTGCTAATGAATCATCGAATAAGACTTCATCTTTGTTACTTTATATATTTACTACATCAAATAACCAATAAGCAGAATTTATTATGCAAAATTGGACTTTAATGGTCTGTTCCTTGGTGTATAGAATTATGAAATATATATATATTGGGCGTTTCATTTTACGAAGGTCTATAAATGTCTATACTTTAATGTTTCAAATGACTTTTGTGAAAATAAAATCTTAAAATAGGAGTGAAATAATGTTTTCCCAATATCATGTATGGTTGAAGGTGAAAGACTTAAATACTTTGCAATCTTGCATTGACAAATGTGATTTTTGAATTGTTTGACAATTCTGCCATGATTTTTGGGACAAAGTTGTGAGCCATGGACGCTATATTATGTATTATATATTATATTATGCATTATTATATATATTATAGATATTCAAAATATTCTGTAATCTTTTCACTTTTATTTTGCCTCTGTGCCAACTTTTTTTTTGCAGTGTCTTGCAGCATCAAAATCTAAATTTGTTTATATATTAGAAAAAATACAATTAATTTGGTCAGTGAAAACATTGGACATTTTATTTCTTTGTGCTTTTGTAAAAGTTAAAGAAAATTAACAAATCACATGTTCTTGATTTTATTACATTACAATACATTGGGGTTGTATTTAAAGGACTGTCTTATTGTTTTTTTTTTATTATGTCTTTTTGTAGTGAAACAGGAACAAGAAGCCATTCTGAAATCTTATTAAAAACTCATAGTCAGTTTGTGTGATAGACTGATAGTGTGGCGCTGCAGCAATGATTGCTCGTATATATTTGACAATTTCGTCTTTTCATGGTGTGGTAAACTAAGTTACAAAAACAGTAATTTTTGTGGCCGAGCAAGTCGGGAACAAAGTGACAAGCTGTGCACGCATGACAGACAGCATCAGAACAGTAGAATAAAATGTTTATTATTTTTCAAAATCTGCTTCGGCCGTCATTTACTCAGGAATATAAATTATACTATTAGTATGTAGACTAAAAACATTGCAGTAATTGGAACAATGACAATATTCTCTCCCTATTTGGCAAAATGTCATTCAGAGTAACAAACCATGGACATTTAGCATAACAGATTTATTTAATGTAAAAATTAAAAAAAAATATTCTTATTCTGACCTGTACTTATTGAAATATATAAAACAATATGTGGTCATAAATGTTGTATCTTAAATGATGTTCATGTAAAATATGACAGTCCTTTTTTTCCTTTCTTTATCTATGGGGTTTATATGATCAACCGAACCTGGTTAATGTTTATTTTGTTTTACAGTCATACAGTTATGGATCAAGATACAGATGATAATGAAATGGACACCTCTCCTGAGCCAAACAGAGATTCAGATTGTGTCAATCCTTCAGTCACACATCAATATACAGATGACAACATGGAAAATCCTCAGCCAACAAATCAAGAACCAGATGATGCATTGGAGAATCCTCCAATGACACATGATGAAAAATACACAGAAACCCTAAACAAAGACAATTATGAACCAGCTGTGACAGACTCAACAACTGAAGTAGAATTACAACCAACTTCAGTTCCTTTCACGTCACTTGATCAAGACCCAAATAAAGCACATGGAGAATACAAGGTAAAAGTGATAAAGCACTCTTAAAATATGTGTTTTGCAGTAATGGCATAGAGGAACCACTTTTGGCTTTCTAAATCATAAGTTTGGCTATTTCACCCACACACAGGGTTGGGGAGTAACGAAATACAAGTAACTTAGTTACGTATTTAAAATACAAAATTTGAGTAACTGTATTTCATTTTAAATGGGTGGTAATCAGATTACAGTTCCATCTGAAAAGTATTTTAGATTACCAAAGTGATTACTTTGAGTTTTAATGTCATTTAAACAGCAATTGGTGATTCTCTGACTCTCACCGTCTGAAAAAGCCGAGTTCAGTTTCATCAACATTTTAATACTTTTATGAGAGATCATAAAATATTGTTATTTTTATTTATACCTGTCCTGAACAAGACAAAATGACTGAATTTATTAAAAAAATTGCCCAACTGTCAACTGAACTGTCCTGTCATGACCTGATGATCCACGACTGTTTTCATGTTTGTGAGTCATTTTATAATTCACTCGTCACTGCAACTTTTTCTCACAATTTGTTTTTTCCCCTCAATTGTGAGTTTGCATTTCACAATTCTGACTTCTTTTTCTCAGAATTACAAGATTTAAACTCACAATTGCAAGTTATAAAGTCAGAATTGGGAGATATAAGCTTGCAATACTCACTTTTTCTTGCAATTGTGAATTTAGTATGTGAGTTTATATCTCATAATTCTGAATTCTCTCAATATTGTGAGTTTGTCATAATTTTGACTTTTCTCAATATTGTGAGTTTATATCTCATAATTCTGACTTTATAACTCACAATTGTAACTTTATATCATGCAATTCTGAGGGAAAAAGTCAGAATTGTGAGAAAAACTTGCAATTACATTTTTGTGTTTGTTCCACACTTATTAGTATTCCAAAGTATTCTAAAGTATTTAGATTAAGTTGCTAAACTTGAGTAATGTAACGAAATACGTTACAAATGACTTTTTAAAGCATGTATTTTGTAATCTGTAATGAAACACATTTTAAAAGTAACCGACCCAGCCCTGTATACACGGATGTAGAATAAGCATGCAAGCGATGTTCAGAGTTCTCATAGTTTTGGCCACATGTACAAATGTTGACTCATGCACGATTATACAACCATTAAAAGTGGTAATAAGAAACAGATGCTTTGTTGATCTTTCTCCAGGATAATGTGAAGCCAGAAGAAGAAGAAGGGAGTAACCTGGAACCAGACTGCAATCCAAACACAAGTATAATACATGTGTGCTCAGGCTTTAATGATTCGGGTAAGAAATGTGCCTATATCAGCAAAAAGCACCATTACATTATCTTATATTGTGGTGTTATTCTTATATCATCTAGTCTGAGAACAGTTCTGTGTTTGCTTTAGATCACAGCGATCCCGATTTGACTCTTGCATTATTTGGAAGCTCCGAGGCAGTCCAGTTCGGATGTGACAACATTCTACTTGGAGAGAAGCAATTCTGTATTAAAAATACAGAATTCCCTGAGATCATTCCAGAACAGCGGACGATATCAGAACATCATGTCTCTGTGATCAACATGATCGGCTCACAAGAGACTGATCTTCAGACTCTCAATCATAATATCGGTCGACTCCTGAATGAAATCTGTGCGTTCATCTTTGTCATGCGACTTGGACAGTTGACGGATGAGGATAAGATGGGTATTGAATGGCTACAGAGAATATTTGGTGACAGAGTTCTCCTCATTATTCTCCTCACCTACGAGCGAGAGGAAGAGCGTGACACTATAATAGATGACCTGAAGAACAATTCTGTTCTGGAGCAGCTGCTGGACAAATGTGGAGGAAGATATCACACCTGCAGCAAGAACATGAACAGCCAATCAGAGATGAAAGAACTGATTGACAAGATTAAGAGTCTTTCAGCTGACAATAATCTGCACTTCTACACCAGAGAGCTGCACACACCTTCAAGAGACCTGCAAAACAGTGAATGTCAAAGTGGTAACACGGATGTTATGTTGATTTTTGTCTTATATTTTTGCCACAACTCCATTTTAACATTTTCATTCAAGATTTTTTATTGATACTGTAATATATTTAAATATTATTCAAGTGGAAGTTGTTAGTGAAGGTCATAATACTACTGTTGTCCACCAGAGGTGTCTTGAAGATTAAAATCAGAGTAACTGGTTCTAAAGATTGACTTGTAGTATTAATACAATTGACCCTTCGCTGGCAGTTTGATTGACAGGCGATCTAACCAATCATAACCCCGAATCTGCCATTTTGTCCGACAAAGCAGTCAGGGGAGTTAGTGGATTAACGTTGGTGAACTTGAACTTGAAAAATTGTGTGTCCTCACGTCTTTCCGCACTTGAAACAACATTCCTTCTGATGTTCGTTCATGTTTATTTGATGCTATAAATGAACTAGTATGAAGAGATGATCGGTTCACGAGGAGCTACAGCGATCTGTCACCACACATTAAAGACACACTATATGCTATTTATTGTTTAAACTTATTAAAAAACTTACAATATTTGAAATATGGAACTGTTTCATATCAAAAGTAACCTGCTCGGTCTTGTCTGTCGACGTGTTGTCAGTGTCCTCTTTGCTCCGGAATGTATTTTTCACTTCGTGAGAACATGATGTGTGGCATGAGAGCGCATGACTTGTCGGACATAGCAACAGTAACTAAGGGGGCGGGTCTTTGCGAACGGTCGATTGCATGGATGAGTGATCTCCAAAATACTTAAAAGAATCCGCTTATAAGAGGTGTTTGTACTTTAATCGGAAGTCTGTGAAGGAGCGTCCAGTGATTTTTCCTCTCTCTTTCCTCTGTTTTTTTAAAATCAAGGTTCAGAAACAGGAGCCAGCATCGGTGAGAATAACGCACAGCCTTCGGGGACCTTGGCACAACAAACTGATAAGCGTGAAAAACAAAAGGTAAGAACTTGAATGCATTTATTTTTCCAGAAAGTTATTAATATTTTTACATGCATTTTTGTATGGTTCTACCACACGTAATCTACATTTACGTTTACATACACATCTAAAATTTGCATAGCATTTAAAACATAGGCCATAGCCTAGCCTATCATTAACAACTTTAGAATTAATGGACTAAGTTATATTCTATATATTTATAATCAATTAGATTATCTCTTTCCAGTGCATCATCACATTTGATGCATTTGCATAATATGATATTACGTTTTCTGGTAACGCTTTACAATAAGGTTCATTAGTTAACAACATTAGTTGACATGAACTGCACTTATACAGCATTTATTAATCTTTGTTAATGTTAATGTCAACATTTACTAATACATTATTCAAATCTTGTTAACATTAGTTAATGCATTGCAACTAACATGAACAAACAATTGTATTTTGGGTGGGGTTAAGGGATATACAATATAGGCTTATCTAAAAATAGTAAAAATGGAGCTTCAAATAGGCTATATTTATGATATAATAGCCTACATTTTGTGTTTCTAAAGCTGTAAATGTAATTTTCCCTTTAGATGCTGTCAATAATTATACTGTAGCCTATTTTTCAGCATCTATCCAAGAAAAATGTTAAATAACAATGGGATCAGATTGCATATTCATAATTGGCATAATTGTTCTAATTCTAAATGACCAAAAAGTGTACTAATTAGCATTCTTTTCCAATGCTTTTCAACTAGTTGTATCATTTAACTATGTATTATGGTGCTGTATTTTTCAGCTAGGTGCCGAACAACTCATTGAAAGGCTTCGTCTGGAAGGCAAACACCAAAATCTAATAACTGTAGATTTCCTTAAGCCAATTGTACAATCCCAATCCCAAGAGTCTTGTGCAGAGGAGGAGCTGGCTTCAGTTTTTCTACAAAAATTGATGATGCTGGACTACAGAGCAAGATGCCTCCAGAGTAAAGACAATCACGAACAGCATAACACACAACAAAGGAGCAATGACTCATCTGAAGATGTTGGTGATGCTTTTGATAATATTTTTGGAGAAACTGCAAAACCTTCTGATGTAACAAACAAATTAGATGCTGTCCACTTAATGGACGTTCAGATGGCAGTGTTTCATTGTGCTGATAGTTTCCTAAAGCAGCTCATGGTGACTAAACTCTCGCAGTGTCAGTATGCTCTGCCTCTCCTTGTACCGAATCCATTCACACAACAGATTGAGTTCCCGCTCTGGACATTTAGACAAATCAACAAAAGCTGGAAGACAACTGATGATAAAGGTAAAATCTCTAGCAAATTCCAGCCAGTCTACAAGGCAGAAACTCCAATGGTGGCTTTCTTCAGGTTTGGGCCTGTGACCCCATCCAAGTCTCAACTGATAAACAGCCTGATCAATGAAAAACACAACACTTTCTTCCACAGGAACTGCCCAGGCAGCAGCAGAACCAGAGTGCTGATGGATGGACTGGTAGAGATCGCTTGGTACTGTCCTTCTGGAGAGAAAACAGATAGATTTACTCATTGTGTCGCATTCTGTAATCTCCATGGTGATGCAGGAGCCAATGAGAAGCAGCTGGATATCCTGACTGAAATGGCCTCTGTAAATGTTGCTATTTTACCCAAACTCGACAAGAACGACAAGAGCATGACCAAGATCCAAAACTTCTACAAGGACTCGAAGCCACTCGTCTGCCTCCTTACTGATAACGATTCAGCTCTCACAAAAATGCGAGAAGGGAAATACAAAATTGGCCTGAAAGGCAGAAATCAGTCAGTTATATTTGAAGAAATCAGAAAAGCTATAAATAATGGTCTCCTGTTTATCGAATCATCTCCCATTTTCAAGCTTGAAGATGTTGCCAAACACTTTGGTATCAGAGTAGATGAAGACAATGACGAAGACCTCAAGAGAGGAAAAGAGGCAGCAGAGGATATGATGAGTTTCTTGCAGGATGAAGATCTGACTGAAATCAAAGAATCGTTTCTGCCGTTGCAGGGAAAACTGTGGCATCAATGGTGCGAGAAGAATAAAGAACTACATCGACCTACCTTGGGAGAATTACATAAGGGAAGCAACATAGAAAAGAACAAAAGTTCTAAGCAATCACAAATGCTAATAATTCGTGAACAGCAACGAACATCTGCCTTGAGTGATTTTGTCCAAATCTTTATCCAAAACCTGAATTCATTAAAAGGAAAGGAGGTGTCATATTTTCTGAAATGGCTAGGCATCCTGCTGGATGACTACACCGCCGAAAGTCTTTCAGCGCTTCTTCATCAGTATGATGAAAAATGGTCAACAGTCCTAAATCTTAAAAAGCATGGTAAATCACAGCAACTGGCAGCTGCACAAGGAGAACTTGAGACCGTATCTGAGAAATTACAAGCTGCAACCTTTGGCTTGGAGCACCTACTGAGAGAGATCGGTCAAATATATGAATCATGTTCATCTGTGAAGAAAAACAAGAAAGACCGGTTTGACTTCACTTCTCTCCCGAGTCTCGCAGCACAGATGATGATCTCTGGATTTCCACTGGAGCTAATGGATGGTGATGCTGCCCATGTTCCTCTGATCTGGGTTACTGCTGTTCTTGATGCACTCATACAAAAACTGGGAGACAAGAGAGTCTATGTGTTGTCGGTTTTAGGGATTCAGAGCTCTGGGAAATCCACCATGCTGAACGCCATGTTTGGATTGCAGTTTGCCGTCAGTGCTGGTAGATGCACCAGAGGAGCTTTCATGCAGTTGGTCAGGGTCTCAGATGAGATGAAAGCACAGCTGAAGTTTGACTACATTCTAGTTGTTGATACCGAGGGACTTCGCGCCCTAGAACTGGCTGGAAGGTCAACGAGAAATCATGACAACGAAATGGCCACATTTGTTGTTGGTCTTGGAAACATGACCCTGATCAACATCTTTGGAGAAAACACAGCTGAGATGCAGGACATTCTTCAGATTGTTGTTCAAGCCTTCATGAGGATGAAGAAGATCAGACTGAATCCAAGCTGCATGTTTGTGCATCAGAATGTCTCAGACGTCACAGCTGGCGAGAAAAACATGGAGGGAAGGAGACGACTGCAGGAGAAACTGGATGAGATGACGAAACTCGCTGCCAAAGAAGAAGACTATGAGACAGAGTTTTTCAGCGATATCATTACATTTGACGTTCAGAACGATGTGAAGTATTTTGCGCAGCTGTGGGAAGGCAGCCCACCGATGGCACCTCCAAACCCAGACTACAGCCGAAATATCCAGGAGTTGAAGGACACCATCCTCTCAAAAGCTTCTACATCCAACGGCATTAAACTGTCTCAGTTTAAAATGCGAATCAGTGATCTGTGGAACGCACTGCTCAATGAAAACTTTGTGTTCAGCTTCAAAAACACACTTGAGATTGCGGTATACAGAAAACTAGAAACGATGTACAGCAATTGGACGTGGAGCCTGAGAAGTGCCATGTTGAGCACTGAAGACAAATTCTACAACAGAATTGCCAACGGCATCATAAATGTTCAGGAAAAGGACCTGTTGGATGACATGAGAAAGACAAAAGAGAATGTAGAAAACTCAATGACGTCCTACTTTGAGGAGGACAAAGACAAAGAAATTCTGTGTCAGTGGCGAGGAAGATTTGAAACCAGAATCAAAGATCTTCACGATGACATTGTGAAGGGAACAAAAAGGAAGTTAGACGAAGCAATTGAACAGAAAAAAGCCAGGGAGAAGCTCGATCAAAGAAGGACAGAGTATGAAAATAAGCTATTCAGTCGGAGCAAGGAACTAGCTTTGAAACTGAAAAATACAGGAACAGATGAAGATATGCTGAATGAGGAGTTTGACACAATGTGGAACAAATGGGTTACTGAAATGACTAAAGACACTCCTCCGCTGAAAGAACTGAACTTCTGGGAGGATGTGACTCGGATCTTATCTGAAAATCGGGAATTGACTGTTGTAAATGAGCGGTTAAATCAGAAAGATTATGAATTGATAGACTGCCGGAGTGATTATTGCGTCTACATGAGACTAAAGAAGCATCTAGAGCGTTCTGATGAAACTGAATCTTCAGATGAAGCTGCCGAGAGCAAGGGCGGATTACTGAAGCGTTTTGGACAAAAAATCAGGTTGGGTATAGATTATATTAGAGGGACTCAAAAGCCACCAGAGAACATGGGCCTAAATGCTGAATGTCATTACTCGATAAGGAATCTGACTCAAAAAATTATTCACGACACTGAGATGATAATGAAGAAGTCACCAGTTGGAACACGAGGCTACAATGATAGTTACATTCAGGAAATAACTGACTGTGTTCAAAAGTCCGTAAAACAACATGAATCCATGAGCCGAAAATACACATTGAAAAAAGAGTTTACCATAGATCTCAGTCTTCATGTTTGTGACATCGCAAGACAGATGTTTACTGAACTCCACAAAGAATTCAGGGAAGCAAATGACCCGAGAATTTATCTAGAGAAGCAGAAAGCTCAATATCGGAACATTTTCAAGAACTACTACAGAGGAGCGACAACAACAACCATACTGAGCGAATTCATCTGCAGCAAACTTGGGCCATCTATCCTACAAGCGGTTTACAACAAAACCGCTATTGATTTGGCAGCACAGATGAGGTCTGACATACCAGCGTTACGTGAGAACAGACCAAATCTGGAGAAACACATTCTGAAATCCCTTGCAAAAAAGGAAGATTTTGAGCAGTACATAAAATACATTCAAAATCCCAGAGAACACTTCAAACAGTTCATAAAAAATGAAGTGGACAGATACTTCAACAAACAAAAAAAAATGATTCGAAACATTTTCGAAGGGAATCTAAAACAAAAAGAGCAGATTGTAAGTAATGCAATTAAAGGAGCTACAGTGGAGGTCAAGAGTCGGAGAGGAGACGGCAACATGTGGTTCAGGTACTTCACAAAAACCCTGACGGATGAGCTGAAACTCACTGAGAATTCATGTGGTGATCTTAGTGAAATTAAAGACTTGGATTTTCTTGAGAAAGTTTTAAGTGACAGTCTAGAGAAAGGGATGGAAAAGCTACAGAACAGCTTTACAAGCATTAATGACATGAAAATGTGCAGGAAAAGACCAGATGAGATTTTGATTGACCACTTCTGTCAGTGCTGTTGGGTTCAGTGTCCTTTCTGTAAGGCCATCTGCACCCACACGATGGAAGGCCATCCTGGAGATCACAGCGTTCCTTTCCACCGAAACATCGGACTGAATGGGTGGTTTTACAGAGGAACAACAAACTTGTCTATTGATATCTGCACAACAGCAGTAGTGAGTGATCGGTGTTTTTATCCAAACTCCTCCGACGACAAAGTCCCCTGGAAAGAATACAGAAAAGGTGGTTCTAAATATGCCAACTGGAGCATCACCCCTGACCACTCTGAGCTGCCGTACTGGAAATGGTTTGTGTGCAGATTCCAGGGTGATCTGGAAAGATACTATGAGAAAACATTCCAGGGACATGGTCAGATTCCAAATGAATGGAAAAAGTACACAAAAAAGGAAGCTCTGGAAAGTTTAAAGCACATGTAATGGAAAGTCAACAAATGCCAAATCAAATCCTGTTCCACACATTAAGTGTTTCTGAACTAATAGATGTAGTACATGACTTTATATCAAAGTGGAGAGACAAAAAATACTGGGAAATGTTTAATGATTTATTTTGTCAAAAATGTATCCTCTGCTTATAAAAAATAAAAATGAAGACTATAAACTCCATGCTAGGAAATTGGCCAATGTGATGATGAAATGTGTTCTGCCCTTATAAAAAAAAGTTCATTTTATGAAGTATACCTAAGTAATGTTCAAGTATATTTTTATGTAATAAGTATTGAAGGGGTGGATTCTGGAATCCACTGCCGCTTCAATATATATATATATATTTTGAGTGATTTATCACAAAAATTATCTTTCTGAATATGTTATTATTTAGAATGAGTAACTTTAACTTACGTTAAAGCCTTTAATTTCCTTTTCATTTTCAAACACTAGAAAATAATGATGTATATTGTCTGCACCTCTGACTGAGAGAAAAGTACAACTTATCAGTGTGTTTTGGGAAAGTTTCCTGTTCAGTGCAGAGCTCAGATCAACTTCAGCCTTGAAGAAACTGTGAATCATGTGTATCTATGTATGTGCGCTCAGTGTTCTGTACAGGTCCGTTATGGGTACTGGTGGACTATTGTCATCTGGACTGGATATCTGAAGGCGCCTAGGCCTGACCTAGAAGGACATTCTGTCCCTAACTTCAGGGTCCAATCGTCAGCATCATGATGGAAGGAGATATGATTCTGACTATCTGTCCATGTGTGGAAAATTACCAGTTTTGTCTAGTTTTCTAAACCAATCAGAATCTTAGTAATGACGTAGTTAGTGGACTCTGTTAGAGTATAATTGTTGTGGAAATGTGAAAGTAGAGGAAGGAGGAGACAGAGAGCGGCCTACGAACTCCTTGAGAGACTTGAAGCTGCTTCTGCTGATGAAACTGCAAATTATTCTTCAGTAAATTTTCTCCAATTTATTTTTTAAAGCTCTGACTCCGGGTCTTCATTTATCATATCTGGTCTTTTGGGTCTTTAACTGTAAAATCCCCTACAGTATACTAATATCAATGTGTGCTAGTTGTAAACTTGAAAA
Source organism: Opsariichthys bidens (assembly GCA_037194245.1). Lineage (NCBI taxonomy): Eukaryota > Metazoa > Chordata > Actinopteri > Cypriniformes > Xenocyprididae > Opsariichthys > Opsariichthys bidens. The sequence goes on from CM074303.1 coordinate 10,003,088, forward strand.
TGTATATATATGTGTACCTTAAGTGTATGAGTAGTAAACTTTAAGTGCACTAGTTCACATTTATGTTTCTCATGACTGCATCTGTACTACAAGTGAACTTATAAGTATACTAGTAGTTTTCCATTTTTGTAATCAGTCAGCGGGATGAGATCCAGTTGCGAGCTTTATTCAGAAACGTGGTCAATGGTCAATGAAACAGCGAACAGTAATGGCAAGGAACAGGCAGGCTCGTTGTAATAGTCCAGGCAAAAGATCAAAAGGCAACAAAAACAATGAAACAGGCAGACAAGACAAGATCATAATGCTCAAAAATGTTAAACTCAAAGAAATAACAATACTTAGCACATAAGTGTATGTGCGCTGGACTTAAATATGGTTGGATAATGAGTATCAGCTGGAGCAGTGATCAGTGACAGGTGCGGGGATTCTGGGAAATGTAGTCCAGGTTTGTGAGCGAGTGTGTGGTGCATATTCCTTGCTGAAATGCCCTCTAGGGGATCTAACGGGCACTTCAGCTGGCAATGGTTTCAATTTTAATACAGTTTTTATTTTATGAAAGCACACTTTGAAGTGTACTTTCAGTAAACTAGTTTGGGAGTTTTATACTTCAAGTATACTTGTAAGTTTTCTTTAAGTGAACATGACACCATACTAGAAAGCTGGAAAATTCAATCAATGGCAGAGTAAGAGTAAAGTAGATTTAAAGTAAATTCCTATGTACACTACCATTAGACTAGCCTACACAAAAATTCAGACACTATGAATTAGGAGCATATCTGTTTTCTTTGAAAATCAAACAATGTAAGACTGTATGTACAACTATGTAAAAAACAAAGTATATTCAAATAGGCTACTCAATCAACTACAAGCCAAATATACTTGGAATACTTAATAATTATACATTTAATTTTGTCTAAATCAAAATACCAAGTACAAGTATAGGGCAAATATACTTAGACTTTTCTGTTGGTATGAATCAGGTAAACTTGAGTGCAATTTTAACCATAATTCTGAGAAGTGTATAAAAAGTAGACTGAAAGTATACTTTCTTATTTTTAGTTTAAAAGAAATACAGCATACTTGAATAAACTTATTCTTCGTTGGCTCGAATTACTGTAAACTGTGATGGGCAATCCAAACTGTATTGTTGTTTATATCATATTGGACATCATTTTGCAAACAGTCATGTTGCATCTTAAAACCTTGACCACATGTTTCAGTCACCGGAGATGAAAACGCACCTTGATTTCCTAATTAATCACTTTAATCTTTAGAAAGCTCATATAGTACCTAGAGCAAAAAATAATATGATTCATGATGATCACAGACATATTGTACTTCTACATGTTTTATTACATTGTGTGATGATGTAAATTCTGGATAAAGCCGAGTGAATGAAGTGAGGTTTGATTTTCTGTTTTTTGTTTGCTGCATAACTTGCATAACACTTATACTGTACACCTATATATTTCAGAGTATGCAAAAAACAACAACAAGAAAAAAACTCCATAATGTTAATACGTTTATGTGCTCTTTAACAGTGACAGACATAGAGCAATATCAAGCATTTAAGTTGAAAATATGGGGTATGTTTACATTCATACTCAGCAATCACACCTTTTCTAATATCGATACCAAACCAGAAAACACCTTATGTTATCCAGGAAGAAAGTGGGTTAGACTAATAACTACTGATATTTGCAACGGAATGAATCAGTAATATATAGAATAAGCTGCACAATGACACCATTTTCTTATTAATGTAAAGCTGCTTTGCCACAATTTGCATTGTAAAAAGCGCTATATAAATAAAGATGACTTGACTTGACTTGACTTAAATTGTGTTTATTCATATGGGGTTCATATTATGCTTTTTAACCCCTTACATCCTGAAGGCACATTTAAATATTTCATAACTTAAAAGCAAGGGCTTATAATGCGACAAAAAACAAGTTAGGATAAATTTCACGGTCTTGTTTGATAGAAAACCTTTCAAAATCTGAACTGATTGATTTTGGATCATGTTTGGAGACTGTCTGTATGTCTCAGTTGTGCACATGGGTTTGATTCTCCAACATACATTTTGGATGTAGCCCTATTTCAGGACATGGAGTCTCTTTAATGAGTTAAATCAGGTGTGTTTGATTATGGCAACATACCAAATGTGTAACTCAGACCTTGTTTTGTACAGACAGTATAGGCTATATTTTGACTTTTGTTATGTCATGTGCAATTTGATACCACTGAAGTATTAGAGTTCCAGCAAATTGCCAACTACCAGCGAAAAATTGATTTAGGTAAATCTACCCGCGCGCAAATCTACTCAACGGTGGCCTCTAGTGACAAATTTCGCTCTAACAAATACCAGAACGTCTACCGGAAGTGACGTAATCACTGATTGTCAACATGCAAGATGGCGTCTCATCACAGACAGAACGCTGCTGGACGGAGGAAAGTCCAGGTAATAATTTGCACAGAATTTTCCGGAACTTTAAAACTTTTTGTTTGCGAATTTTGTAATACGTTTACGTGTTTTAAGAGAGTGTCGGCCATTGGAGAATTCCTAATATCTACAAACCGAAACATTCCACCCTTACTAAAAAAATTACTGTGGTGTTACCATGGTACAGTGCTGATATCTAACGTAATGGCTTTCGGTCATTTTTACGGTGTCCCCAAAATACTTTTTTGTCCCACTGCACTCTATAGATGTATGATTTTGTCATTGAATTTATTCTTTGAGTTCGACTGAGACATGCTTTTTATACAGATTTTGTATAGCCTCAAAATCAAGTCTCTTAATGACAGATTTGCTAGGCTAAGACTCTCTTTGTAATAATTTTCCTTGAACTTTATTTGATAGGTAATTTGGTAGACTGTACGTGATCTCTAATTGTCTAAAAAAATAATATTTTTTAATAATGATGAGTTTACAGGTCTCCTATGTGATTAGAGATGAGGTGGAGAAGTACAATCGCAACGGTGTAAACGCCCTTCAGCTGGATCCTGCTCTCAACAGACTCTTCACGGCCGGCCGGGACTCCATCGTCAGGATATGGAGTGTCAATCAACACAAAGTACAAGAAGCATGCTCATTATGAATATTAATGCACTTGTTTTGCTACTATATGACCATATCTTTCTATTTTCAGCATCACTTAATTTAGTATCTATTCGTTCTCTTTATGGTTAAACGTTTCTGATATATCCAGCTTTATGTGCTACTGACAGCTGTTTTCTATTACAGCAGGATCCTTACATCGCTTCGATGGAGCATCACACGGACTGGGTCAATGACATCATCCTCTGCTGTAATGGGAAAACATGTACGTCCAAGCACTTCATGCTTAAATCAAATATATTCTAAGCAATTGCCAGTTTCAGTGGATTGTTGTGTGTTGTAGTGATATCAGCCTCCTCGGACACCACCGTGAAAGTCTGGAATGCACACAAGGGATTCTGCATGTCCACGTTACGGACTCATAAGGTATATTTCATACTATGTTTAGTTAGTTGCTTTAATATTTCAAAGCGAACCTATTATGCCCATGGACATACTATGTACTTATTATTGTAATAACTGGGTAATAACTAGGTACTAACCCTGAACCTAACCTTAACCCATGTAGTTACCTTATATTACTTCTTTAGGTAAGTGCACGTACTGTAAAATAAAGTGCAACCATTACAGTCTGTCCAAAGCGAGTCCATTTTCTCTATATCAGTGCACTCTGTTTCTGAACTTTCAGAAACACCTTGATTGTAGTCTTGAGTTTTCTTATGTGAACGAATGCGTCATAATATTCCTCATTTAAATAATTACCGCCCAAGGCGTATGCAAAAAAGGCGGCGAGGTTGAATTGAATTTGTAGTGTTGAAAGACATTTCTGAAACGCACTTGACCGATCACAACACACTGGTCCAGCCGGCCAATCAGAGCACATTGTGCTTTTTGGAAGGAGGGGCTTCCAACAGTGTGTTACTGACAGACTGGGAAGAGAGGTGCTGCAACAATGTTAAATATGTGAAAAATGTGTTTCTGTACTCTAGTCCACTTTGGAGCTTCCAGAATTTGCCTAGAAAACAGACTGAAGCTAATTTGTACCATTTTTGTGTGCAAAATTACTTGCAATATATCAGACTTCTTATGTTAATGGTTGTGATTCACACTTCAGGACTACGTCAAAGCTTTAGCGTATGCGAAAGACAAGGAGCTGGTGGCATCAGCCGGGCTGGACAGGCAGATCTTCCTGTGGGATGTGAACACGCTGACCGCTCTGACCGCCTCTAATAATACAGTCACCAGTGAGAGAACTCTCTTTATCGTAATTCTTGAAACTATCTTCCTTTTTATTCACCGTGTAGGAATAAAGCGGATGAGTGTGAAAACCCTATTGCATTTATATTTTGTGTGACAGCATCCTCGCTGAGTGGAAACAAGGACTCCATCTACAGTCTGGCCATGAATCAGGCAGGAACCGTGATCATCTCAGGATCTACAGAAAAGGTTAGCCTTACGTTGTATTGCTTTCTCATTTAAAGGAAGGAATATTGTCATTCATGTGACTGCAGGGAGGTTCAAATAAAAAGGCTTTACTTATAGAATGTGTTTTGTGTCACATGTTTCTTATGTTAGGTCTTGAGGGTCTGGGATCCTCGAACATGTGCCAAGCTAATGAAGCTCAAAGGCCACAGTGACAACGTCAAATCATTATTACTAAACAGAGACGGCACCCAGGTACTTTTTTGTTTTGCTATTCAGACTGCCGAAAGTCATTCGCTGACTTGGATGATGTTAACCGCCTGCTGTGTTTCTCTGTCTAGTGTCTCTCTGGTAGCTCAGATGGTACGATACGCTTGTGGTCCCTCGGCCAGCAGAGATGCATCGCCACGTACCGGGTCCACGATGAGGGCGTGTGGGCCCTGCAGGTGAATGAGGCCTTCACGCACATTTACTCCGGCGGGCGTGACCGAAAGATCTACTGCACAGACCTGCGAAACCCTGACATACGCGTGCTCATATGTGAAGAGAAAGCTCCTGTCCTGAAGGTGAGTGTGAGCTTGAAAATAAAGAAATGAAGTCATCCTCAATTGCAAGTGTTCAAGAAAACTGCTCTTACAACTTTACTGATGCTCTGTGCAGATGGAATTGGACAAATCAGCCGACCCTCCTCAAGCCATTTGGGTGTCCACAACTAAATCATTTGTGAACAAATGGGTGAGTTAAATAACTGCAGTTAAGACAAGATTATTCAGCCTCATCGCGCTCAATTAATTTTTCTCTTTGAATGCCCTAACCGGACAGCTGAATCCCTGGCAATATTCAAGAAACGACTGAAAACTCATTTCTTCCTTCAGCACTTAATTGCATCCTGCTAACATTAAAAAAAAAAAGTTCTCTAATTTTTTTTTTTTTTATATCCCACTTGATCTAGCTTGTGTTTCTCTGGATGTTTGAAACATTGTATTTCTGGCAATTCTCATGTTGTTGTCTCCTTAAGATGAACTGTTTGTTTTGTACTTCTTTTGTAAGTCGCTTTAGATAAAAGAATCTGATAAATGAATGAATGAATGTAAATATAACACAATAGGAGTTACCTATGATATGTATAATCTGCCCTTTTTCATTTTTAGTGAATCAGGACTATTACTGTCAAGCTCCAAAACGGACTAACATGACCTTAAAAGTACTTTAAAAGTTCTCATCTTTATTATTATATTGTGTTGAGGGCACCGTGTCTCTAGCTGCATGAAAACAAAAGTTCTTACATATATTGTGAGCACTGATGGCAGATTTTTCATTTTAGGTTGAACTATCACTTTAAATATGCGTGACGGTTTCTGTAGGTCTTATAAAGGTCTTAAAAAGGTCTTAATTTGCCTTTACACAAATTAAGTCCTTAAAAAGGTCTTAAATCAGAGCTTGAAGTCTTTAATTCATGAAGTCATGGCCTTAAATCTCGCATGCATTGCAAAAATGTCTCAGTATTTTTGTTTCCCAATTCAAATATGTAAACAACTTTAAATGTAAAAATGAAGTCTTGAAAAATGGATCAAAAATTAAGTTAGTTTATGCAACAACAAAGAACAAATATCTGTCAATGGGGTATGAAAACTTCCTATTGAATTTCTCAACCCTTTGGCAAATATTTGGTCATTTTAAATTTAAAAAATGAAGAATTAAAAAAGAAGACTTCATATTTTATGTAGTTTTGCTTCTCCAGTAAATGCATCTTGATATATATAGACATTTGCACTGGAAATAAAGACAAACTCACTGAGGAAAAACACTTCTCAGAAATCAAAGAAAGAAAATCAAAAAGTTATTTCCATATTCTAGAGGTTGGGAGCAGAGTGATTCAAGCTACCCTAACCCTTTATTTTTTTCTTTTTTAAAAAGTGAACGTATTTTCAAACGTTGACATGTCGCTAATACAACTCATTGTTTCTCCCTAGACATTTTGCTATATTATGTTCCCTTCAATTTATTCCTTAAATTTTCTTTACTTAGTCTTAAAACATGGTCGTATGTCTTCAATCTAATTTAAAGGCGTAGAATTGCATCGTTCAATCAGCTCATGTGTATTCGTCTTTCTTTCTTGCAGTCTCTAAAGGGCATGCATAACTTCAGAACATCTGGAGACTACGACAACGACTGCAGTGCCCCTCTGACTCCTCTGTGTACACAGCCTGAGCAGGTCATCAAAGGTAAAAGACCCTCACTAGAGCAAGCATCTGACCTTAATGGTTGAAGATTAAACCAGCAAGGTTGCTAATTGTGAAAGACACCAAACTCCAGTTTCTCTAGGAACATTGTTGTGTCGTTGAGTTTTTAATCTATAATTGATTGAAACTTGTATTGAACTGAGTTTAATTTAATTTCAGGTGGCACCAGCATCGTTCAGTGTCATATTCTCAATGATAAGAGGCACATACTCACTAAAGACAGCAATAACAGCGTGGCATTCTGGGATGTCCTCAAGGTAAGAGCAGATCGCGAGAAGATTTTGTGGCATGTTTTGGCCAACTGTTATGTAATCTTGCTCTGTGTTTTGAAGGCATGCAAGGGGGAAGACTTGGGTAAAGTGGACTTTGATGAGGAAATTAAAAAGAGGTTCAAGATGGTCTATGTGCCCAACTGGTTTTCTGTAGATCTCAAAACAGGGGTGAGTATTAGAGGCAATACCTTCTGCTGTTACCATCGTGTTTTTCAATTAAAATGCGGGCGAAGATGTATTAAATATGTTTTTGCTGTTTTTCAGATGCTGACTATCACGCTGGATGAAAGCGATTCCTTTGCTGCGTGGGTGGCAGCTAAAGATGCTGGTTTTACAAGCCCAGATGGCTCTGACCCTAAGTGTAAAGTTGTCTTCTTAGTGCATGCTGTTGAAAATGCTGAATGCACATGCTGCAAAAATGCTCTTCTTAAAGCAAAATACAAAATTGGGGCTAGACTATGGAAGCTTGTTTCCGCCACAGAATAACAAAATTAAAAACATATATCTCGCAGTTTAAACTTTGACTTTATATCTTCTTATTTTTTTCTCAGAATTGTGAAATATAATCTGGGAATTTCAAGGGAAAAAGTCTGAATTGTGAGATAAAAGTTGCAATTTTTTGTTTTTCATTCCGTGGTGGAAACAAGCTACCATACTGGATTGTATGATTGCTGTTGAGTCATTTTTGAGTAACTTCTTTGAAAGACTTTGATTATTTTTTTTCTCCCCCCCATTATTATTATTATGCATAGGCACTTATTGTTCTTGGGGTCCAAGTACCGAAGGTGCACAGGCAGCTGTTGTAATCATTAGTGTTCTTCTTCTTCTGCTCTTGAGTCTATGGCAACCTATAGAACTGCTTGCAGGAAAGTTATACAATTTGGTACACATATAAAAGACATTTTGAACTGTTACCACAGCAAATTTGGAGTCTCTAACTCAGACCCTGTTCTGCCACAACAGTATAAGTTTGCACTCTCATTTATGCTAGAAACTAAATTCTTTTTTCCCCTCTGTGGTTCCTTGACTCCACATGATTCGATTACAAGTAATTTTCGATTTTTTTTTTTAACTTACTTTTTCGAACTTTTTTTTTATGGGATTCAAGCTGATTAGTCAAACCGTTCTCAAATGACACTCAAACAAATTTGACAAAGAGCATGTCAAAATGGGAATGAGGGTATATCTCTGCATCGCTTTAGCGCATTCAGATCAAACTTGGTGACCTGCAGTTTCGGCGCTGTGCAACCTAGTGGTCAAAAAGTTATGGATTTTGTGTCTATGAATGAAATACTTTTCATCAATTTTTGCAATTCCGTTTGGTCCCATTAGGGGTGCAGAAAACTGTATTACTTCTCATTTGAAACTAGACAGAAATGATTTTAATTCAGCAATTCTTTAAAATTCGTTCACAAATTATGGACATTTTGATGTACCTGTAGGACATGTTAGAGTATTGTTTTCTGAAATTCTGAAAAAAAAACAATGATACAGATAAACAATAGGATTTTTGAAGTGTATATTTGTTTGTTTCCAGTGAATCTTGGTGGGCTGCTCCTGCAGGCCCTGTTGGAATTCTGGCCCAGAACTCACATAAACCCAATGGAAGAGGAAGAAAATGAACTCAATCATGGTACATGTGTATTTGCAAAAACAAAACTTTTGAATGCATCTTTTAATAAAGGACTTTGAATAAGATATTTATTATATATATATAGTGGGAGAATTATTTTTTTAGTAATACTTTTTAATACTGAAAAAAAATTACCTTGACTCTTATTTGCCATCTTGGATTAAAAATTTTCAGAGTTTTTCTGTTGCAAATATCTGATATTCTGCAGCATGTAAATATGTTTTCTGACTCCATTATTTCCTGTTTGTTTCTCTGTAGTAAACGGTGAACAGGAGAGCCGAATTCAAAAGGGCAACGGCTACTTCCAGGTTCCCCCACACACTCCTGTAATTTTTGGTGAAGCAGGCGGAAGAACGTTGTTTAGGTCAGAATGAAAGCGTCTAGTACAGATGAGGACATTAAACTCATCATCCTTCCTGGATCTTGTCTTCATTATAAGCTATATTTCCTCCCAATTCCAGGTTATTGTGCCGTGATTCTGGAGGAGAGACCGAGTCTATGTTACTGAATGAAACTGTACCTCAATGGGTTATTGATATCACTGTAGATGTGAGTGTTTTAAATCCCACAATCATCACATTATGTGTCCATCATATGGATAATGTTTTTGTCGTATATTGACTGCTTTCTTTCCTGCTTCAGAAAAACATGCCAAAATTCAACAAGATCCCATTCTACCTCCAACCTCATTCATCATCTGGAGCCAAGACACTTAAAAAGTATGGAGGAATAATAATAAATAGTCATCATGCTTAGTCTAATGTCTAATTTAATATTTTGACGTCTCATGCGTTTGAATTGCAATAGTGATTCTTGACTGAATTTGCAGTTTTGAAGATTATTCAACACGGCCTGTTGTTTTCAGGGACCGTCTGTCTGCGAGTGACATGCTTCAGGTGCGGAAAGTGATGGAACATGTCTACGAGAAGATCATTAACCTTGACGCAGAGTCACAGACCACCAGCTCCTCGGCCAATGACAAGCCGGGAGAGCAGGAGAAAGAGGAAGACGTGGCAGTGATGGCCGAAGAGAAGATTGAGCTCATGTGTTTAGATCAGGTTAGACCAGCCATCACCTTCTTTACAGCCTCCAGACAAGAAAACACACTCATCACTCCAGTGAACTCATTATTTGCTCGTTCTATTTTCCCCAGATGCTGAAACAAATTTAATCGAGGTGACCGTCATTTAGTTTTGATTGATTGTTTTGGTCAGCAACTGACCTTTGTCAGCACGGTCCAATGCTTTTGTGACATCGATAACCCTTCGTAACAATACTACAAGTGTGAAACATTGATTAACCCAGGGTGAAAAGTGACTGTAACCCCAGCTAAACGTGTGAAAAGCCAGTTACAGATACTAAAACAGAAGTAAATCCATCACTACCTCACAGTTTTGGGTACTTTCCCCTGCTTCAATGTTATGTTCATTCTTATGATCCATTAATGCTCAACTGCACTGAATTTTATTAAAATTTAAGGCAAGATTGTATCATTTGCATTATATTCCGTTCGCACCGAGGGCGATAACCACATTGATGTAATTTTTAAAAAAACTTTCTAAATTTATAGAGGACCTCATGTGTCCCCAGAATGTGTCTGAAGTTTCAGCTCTAAATCCCCCACAGATCATTCATTATATCTTGTCAAATTTGCCCCTATTTGGCTGTGAGCAAAAACACACCGTTTTGTGTGTGTCCCTTTAAATGCAAATGAGCTGCTGCTTCCGGCCCCCTTTCCAGAAGAGGGCGGAGCTTTAACAGCTCAGGCTTCGGTTGTTCAACAACAACAAAGCTGGAGAATCTCACGCAGACAAAATGAGGATTGTGTTCAGACTTACATTGTTCAAACCGGAGTCGACACTGATGGAGAGACTCAGAGAAGAAGTTACAAATTTTAGACGTTTCTGAACGGTTAGTGAATAAATGTATGTAGTTGCTGTGGAGTTGATCAACTCCTCACTAGCATGTGTCGTCATGTTCATCTTTTTTTGTTGAATTGACCCTCGTTTGTGAAGCAGTCCGGCGTAAAATGACGACATCAACAACACTCGACTACAACAACTCTTCCTCTTCTCTAAAGCAGCCCAACATGGCCACACCCACTTTGTTGCATGTTCTCAGGGGCGGGGTTTATGTAAATTCTGGGGTTTGTGATGTCACCAAGCATGGAAGAAGCTTGTTGTAGTCACTACCAGCCTTTTTTGTAGTCCTTAAAAAGTGATCTCGGTAAAAGAAAATATCTCCCTCTGCACTGACCTTTGAGCGTCGTAACTTTGCAGATGTTTTTTATGCTCCAACATCAACATTACACACTAACTAAAGTTAAACAAGTGAAATCATAATCAAGGACATTTAAAAGAATAACTAAGTTCACACCACAACTATAATGATAACAACACAGAGAAACAATATCACTATCAGATTTTTTTTTTTTCAGCTAATGAACAATAAAAACTTGACAGCCAATCAGAATCCATCCTGCATTAAAGAGGCTTGAGATGACAAAACTGCATTGCGTTCTTAAATAAACATGTGTTGGTGCGAATGCTAATATAGTTATCGTTCGTTGTGTATGTTCAGCCTTAAATGATAAAAATGAGTCTGTTGTTAAAAAATGCTTGCTGTCTTTCATAGGTTTTGGATCCAAACATGGACCTCCGGACTGTGAAGCATTTTATCTGGAAGAGCGGTGGAGACCTGACCCTTCATTATAAACAGAAATCCACGTGAGCCCCTCCCACCCCCGGCCGCATCGCTTTGACTTCCAGAAGCATCCCAGAATGCCCTGCTCTTCTCAGGTCTGATTAGTCACCCAGGAGGAATGTTTTTTTTTTTTTCTTCTTCTTCTCATTCTCTTTGCACTGGCTGAAGTGACCGAGCCAGCAGAACGACCTGACCGACAGTTGAAGGTTAAAGACTAAAGATCGGCTGCAGATTGATGCAGTTCTTGCGATGTGCTGTAAATGAGGACTTTGTAATTTTTCAGCCATTATTTCATTATTATATTTTTTTTATATTTATTACTGTTGTGTTTGTCCAGCATGAGGATGATAATAATGATGATGATGATGATGCCGCACGAGGACTTCCATTCTCAGACATTCCACTTTTCAACTAGACCAGAACTTGAATTGAAATCAGCTGCTGTTTGAAGCTCCATTATTCCCATTTTGCTTTTATTCCCCCTCACGAGTAAACAAAATACAACTTTTATTTTCTTGATTTAACATGTTGTTCAAATTTATTTTCAAGGTTTTTTTGGATCACCCACATTTTGCAATCAGAAAAACCGAAACTGTCCAATGAGGATCTAGAAACCGTTTCAGCAAATTTCTCAATCAGAAACCGAAACTGTCCAATGAGGATCTTGAAACTGTATTTCAGCAACACAGCCAGTAAGAATAAAAATGTTCTTGTTTTTAATATTTAGAGGCAATTTTTTTTTACATCCATTTCACTTTCCAAACGAATGTTTCATCCGAATGTTTGTTCATTTGTGGATCAGTGTTGGCATCATCTTACCAGCGCTTCTGAGAAATATGGCCCTGCCCTTGTCAACTAATGTGGGATTAGGACTGACTTTTCTTTTGAATAAAAATGGAAACTGTTTTTCACTCTTGGTGTCTGAACAGGATTTTAAATTATTTGTTTCATGTCACTTTTGAGGAAGGAATGCAGGATTTCATATGTCAAAAGAATAAGTGCTAACACTACAATGAGGTTATGTGAATGGAATTTGTGTATTTTATTTTAATTTTTCTTACAGTAAAAAGTTGGGATGGACATGCTTAAAAAAATTGATTTAAAAAAAAAAAACTAAGCTTCATTTTCATAATACAAATTAAAAATTCAACATTTCAAGTAATACAGTTGTGTTAATGTGGATTCAAGCTCAAAAAATCCATAAAGCAGGCACAATTTATTAACTGAATAACACAAATACGTACATATGAAGACAAACGTAAACTGCATTTTGGTTCAAAACAAAACAAAACTGAACCTTCCTCTTCGTGGAAGTATGCTTCTCAGACAATATGTGCGTTACATTTAAACATCCATGATCTGCTCCATTTAGTGCTTCCTCATCTCTGAGCTCCTCAAAGATCAGATTTCAGCACGTGAACCTTTGATTTTGCTCCAAGCATGTATGAATGCCTCCAGCGCGCCTCCGGTTCCACAGAATGTCAACAGAGCAACTTAAATATGTATCATGACAAAGAGAAGTATCAAAGCAAACAGGAGTTTTGCAATGCCTGCACGAGCACCAGTGACCAAAATCACCGGTTCATTTAGTCTGAAATGTGTATTTGAATTCGGCGCGGATGAATCGCACAAACACAAACCACTGTATCAGTCACAAATTACATACCAACCGATTTTTTTTTTAAAATGTTAAAAAAGAAGTCAGCAAGAAACTTCCCTTTCTGTTGAATAATATGTAACCTTAGTAACTAGAGTTTAGTTGCATGAGATACAATGAAGGAATGTGCTTTTATTGCGTTTTCTGATGCGGCCCACTAGTTAAACACGAACTATCACTTTTGATTTTATGCTGATATGTTGCTTATTTTTAAATCACTGCAATTTCCCAATACTGATTTTTAATATTTAACACAAATAACTGACAAGGTCCAAAAAGCACAAAAAGACTGTTGTAAACTGTCATTTTTTGCAAATAACAGACCAAAGTCACTACTTTTATGGCGGCTCCTTTTTTTTTTTGACCTTTTGAGAGCAACTAATAAGCAAACTCCTTTCCACTGTTACAAAAAAAAAAAAATGCTTACCCTTGACAGTAAGGTTTCATTTGTTAATATTAGTTAACATGAACCATACTTATACGGCACATAATCTTTGTTAAATTTCTACATTTACATTATTAAAATCAAAATCTGATAACAGTTAATGCACTGTGAACTAACAAGAACAAACATTTTTTTTTCAACTCATTAACAAAGGTTAATAAATGCCATAAAATATATTGCTCATTGTTAGTTAATGCATTTACTATTATTAATAATAAATGAGACCTTATTGAAAACTTAAAGCCCTTTTGTATGATGCATTATAAAGCTATTCATAATGCATTATGTCTTTTCATAAATAATTGTAATGTTAAAATGTCTCCAGATTCATCAGTACTTGGTTGTCTTGTATTTTAATGAATTATACTTTCTAAAAAGTGTTTAATAAATAGATAAGTTTTATAAACAAATATTAATGAGATCACACAATGCATTATCAGAGATATTTTTTATAATGCATTATATATAAAGGCTTTAAGTAAAGCGTTACCAAAGAAATCTATACTTATTTTAATATTATTCTACACTGCAGTTGTCTGTCTCTATAGCACAGTCTATATCCCACAATTCCGTATGGGACATTTGGGAAAAGACAGCGAACATTCCATTGTGGCTAATTCTGCCAGCATGCATTCAGGACAGGTTCAGGCCTGAGCGTTTTCACTGAGCTGTTGAATGCGGTCCGCCAGCTCCATACAGTGTAAGATCCGGCTCTTCTCCTTCTGGAGCTCCGCGGCAGAGACGTCACCCTGCAGCTTCCGGCCGAACAGCACCAGATCCTGCATGAACAGGCCCACTGGCTCCCGCTGACCGGCGGGCAGCTCTGTGATAGTGGTGTCCTGGAAGTGAAGGTCTATGTGTTTGGTTCTGCCCAGTCCTGGACCTCGTTCTTCGACCCATGTGAGAGGCCTGTGTCAGAAACAACTTTGATTAACATCTGATTTTTGCATGATGAAACCGATTAAAAGAAATCACATAGTTTTGGGCATGGGCTCTTTGACTTCAGCAACTGACCTCATATTTATTGAGAGACTACACAGAAAAGTAAAAGCACTTTTAAAAACTCATGTGCAGTGACTTTAAATAAAAGTGCAACAGGGTGATTAAATACTGAAAAACTTGAAGAAATGGGCAGTTTCACTTTCTGAAAACATCTAGTACTGTTCAAACGTTCAGGGTCAATACGTTTTGTTTTTTTTTAAAGCTGAAAATTAATACTTTTATTTAGCAAACATGCATTGAATTGATCAAAAGTAACAGTAAATACATTTATAATATTACAAAAGAATTCAAATGCTGTTCTTATGAACTTACTATTCAAAGAATCTTGAAACAATATTATTATTATTAATTATAATAATAATACTTGAGCAGCAAATCATCATATTAGAATGATTTCTGAAGGATCATGTGACACTGAAGACTGGACTAATGATGCTGAAAATTCAGCTTTGATCACAGGAATAAATTACATTTTAAAATATATTCAATTCAAATTAGTGCTTTCAAATCTATTAATCGCTTCTAGCAAAAGTTTGTTTATAATAATGTGTGCATGTGTATATATACACACACATACATACACATACATTTTATATATAATATATGTGTGTACATATTATGTAATCACAAATAGATTTGACAGCCCTGATTCATCACGATTTTAGATTGTAAAAATATTTTTTGATCAAATAAATGCAGCCTTGTGCGCATAATATACTTATTTCAAACTCTTACTGACCCCAACCCTCTGAATGCTTGTGTACATTTTCTGAACACATTCATTTATACTATATTTTAACCTAAAATTTTGGTTTTCATGGTCACAATATTTGGCAGCTATACATAAAAAAATATAATACATTTAAAAAAGAAGAAATTTAGTAAAAATTAAGAAACAAAGAAGCCCCTCTCTGTGGTTGTAGTGTACTCACTTCTGTTTCTGGGTCAGAAAGTGGGCCGTCATCTTCATGTATTTGTTCTCTTTCTCCTCCACCAGAGATGCTGCAGTAACTGTGAGCTCCCCGAAAAGATCAACCAACCAGGTCAGTCTGGCAATGCCGCTGAATGATGGGAACCCAAAATTTGGCTTCAGGGGTCCACCTGAGAACAAACATGGCTGTCACTAAAACCCTCGTGGAACCCTTTAAAAGGAAGATGAGCTGTGTGCCGTCATACCTGTGAAGTGCAGCGTTCCCTTCTCCAGGGTTTTCCCAGATATGTCTTTTTTCAGCTGTTTAAAGTCAGGAGTGAGGAGTTCAATGTGTTCTTCATGAAGCACCAGGCCTGAAGACACCATAAAGAATTTAAAACATTTAAGTATGAAATATTTAGCTTGACAAACGTTCAACCATTTCATATATTTACTCAAGAAGACATGCATCCACAGCTGTGAATGAAGACAGCAGCTCACCCTTCTCTTCAGCCAGATTCCACAGATCCACTGCAGACGTGTAGCTGAGGGTCATGGGATACTCGACGCATACGTGCTTCCCCGCCTCTAGGAACTGCCTGAGGTCGAGCAGATCAGGGGAGAGAGCATCATATTAGAAGAAGGAAACTCAAACATCATCATTTCTGCCATGTGAGAGCGGTCAGAAGAGCTTATGGATACGGAGGAATGAATCTGTGCGATACCTGATGCTCTCTTCATGGCCGGTGTTTTCCGTGCATATAAACGCCACGTGTATGTCAGCTCTGCTCAACGCCTCCGTCATAGTGATCTGCTTCACGCCCTGCTGATCTTCAAGAGTCCTCCTGCACGAACACAAAACACCCGGAGTACTTCAGAAAGATTCATTCATGTGAAACAATTTCTTTTGTTTTCTTGAATATTATATATTTATGTATCTTTTAAACATGACAAACACGCCCTGAGAGAAAAATATAGGGCTTCACGATATATCGAAATGATCAAAATGTCGCAAATGTATTATATCCGAATGATTTTAATAGGCTAATTCAAAACTAATTTCAGGTCAACACATAGCAGACACATGACTGTTACTTACGTGTGACTTGCTTGACAATGAAAATAGTTATTAAAAGGATCGTTCACCCAAAAATGAAAATTCTGTCATTTATTCACCCTCAAGCGGTTGCAAACCTGTATGAATTTATTTGTTCTGCTGAACACAAAGGAAGATGTTTGTAGCAAAGCAGATCTTGCCCCCCCCCCATTGACTACCATAGTATTTTTTTTTCCCGACTATGGAAACAGAAATTCATACAGGTTTGGAACAACTTGAGGGTGAGTTTCATTTTTGGGTGAACTATCACTTTAAGCGCAATAAGCTGTGGAAAACAACTCTGTACCCGCGCCGTCTGACTTGCGCCCAAAGCTCGCACACAGAGAGCCGCCTCTCGGACAGAGAGCGATCCCGAATTTGGTTCTCTTTTGCGGCTTATTGCACTCGAATGGTCAAATACACATAAGGTTGTGTCAAAATGCCTGCATTCATGTACACAGTCGGGGATCTATCATTTATCATTCACTTCACAGATCATTTATTACAGCTTGTCAAATTTGCCCCTATTTAGTTGAGCAAAAACACGCCGGTTTTGTGTGCGTCCCTTTAAATGCAAATGAGCTGCTGCTCCCTGCCCGCTTTCCAGAAGAGGGCGGAGCTTTAACAGCTCACGCTTCGGTTGCTCAACAACAACAAAGCTGGAGAATCTCACGCAGACAAAATGAGGATTGTGTTCAGACTTACATTGATCAAACCGGAGTCGACACTGATGGAGAGACTCAGGAAGAAGTTACAACTTTTAGACGTTTCTGAACGGTTAGTGGATAAATGTATGTAGTTGCTGTGGAGTTGATCAACTCATCACTAGCATGTGTCGTCATGTTCATCTATTTTCGTTGAATTGACCCTCGTTTGTGAAGCAGTCCGGCGTAAAATGACGACATCAACAACACTCGACTACAACAACTCTTCCTCTTCTCTAAAGCAGCCCAACATGGCCTCTCACCTGTGTTCTGAGGGGCAGGGCTTATGTACATTTTTGTGTTCGCAACATCACTAACTCAGGAAGAAGCTGGAAGAAGGAAGAAGCTGGAAGAAGGAAGAAGCTCGTTGTCGACCCTACCAACCCTACCAGTTGTACTGCTTCATATTTCTGTGAAAACTGTGATACAATACCACTCAAATATTTGAGGCAAGTACAAAAGATTTCGATTTCATAATAAAAACAGTTTTATATCTATTTTATATCTATATTATATCCATTTTATTTTAAATAAATATTTTAAATAACAAGTAAAGCTATTTTAATTTGCAATAATATTTTACAAATTATACTTTGCGATCAAATAAATGCCACCTTGGTGAGAAAAGACTTCTTTCAAAAAGTTTTGACTGTTTGTGTGTGTGTGTGTGTGTGTGTGTGTGTGTGTGTATATATATATATATAAATATATATATATATATATATATATATATATATATATATATATACACACACACATATACACACACAAGTACTTTTTTTTTTTTAATTTATATACATACACAAAGTCATAAAGTTAAGCACTAGTACTCATGTATGTGCATATGATGAAACAACCTTCAATAGGAACCTTTCAGTATGATGAAGAGCAGACATCATCTCCATGGTCTATGTATGCATGCGTATGGATTTCTAAACCGCACACCAAGGACGGAACAGTAAATATTTGCTATATGATATGAAATGGCTGCAGCGAGCTTATCTTGTGTTTTATGAGGTCAAAAAAATGCACCGCGAGTGATTTAAGACAATCGGGCTCAATGTGTGTAACAAATCAAGCGTGTGTATGAATGTCTGGATGATGCACTGACCTGGACACAAAGCCTTTGATGCTGAGCTTCTCTGCAGCGCTGGACGGTAGAGGAGCGAGTAAATCTCTCATTCTCACACATCCTGCAATGCCTATACCTATAACCACTGATCCCAGCATGATTCCTGCAGGAACACAACATGCACACGCAGAAAATCAGCATTGACTACAAGTGTATGTATTAGTAGAGATATATAACGGAGTTTGTTCTGAACTTGATTTAATTTCTGAAATTTGTATGAAGGTTCAAACAAGCATGGCGCAATTTATGGATTCACATCTACACTGGCCTCGTCATCCTATGACAACATGCAAAAACATGACAGAGAGGCACATTTCTGAGAAACTGGTTGGAAAAGAGCGTTGGCTGAAATGGAGTTCTTAGGAAGTCTGCATGTGTGATTGACTGATAAAGGCTTGTGTAAGCTGTGACTAGAGATCAAGTCACACTTTATTTACATAAAAAGTTACTTGAGAATTGAATGACTACAGTGTTTTTCTGAGTATTGCATAAGGGAAAACAGGTCGGTTATAGTAGTTACCCACTTATTTAATATGTGGAAAATGGGAGACAATTTCTATGACTTTGAATTTAAAACATTTTTGCCATTCTGTGTGTTTTATTTGTGGTCACTCTCCTTCCAACTCATTAATTAATAAAAATTATTCATTACAGTGCACGCAATTAAAATAAAATTATCTTTTTATTTCATGATAAATATCACAAACTTTCCTTTAAATATCTTTGAGGTGTTTCTTAACTTCGGCACTTTTATGTGACTAACAGAATTAACATTTAAAGTGCTTGGCGTGATGGTAATGACAGCAGTATTGAAGACATTCATTTATATTTAAAAATTACAAACTATACACATAAATATAAATAAATATATATATATATAAATAAATACATTATATATAGAGAGAAATATATATAGAAATATATAAATATAAATATATATAAAACATAAATATATATATATATATAAATAAAGTCAAATATATATATATATATATATTTCTATTTATATATTTATAAATAAATAAATAAATAAATAAATATATATAAATATATGTATAAAAAATAAACATATATATATATATATAAATACATTATATATATATATAAATATATATAAAAATAAACATATATATATATATATATAAATGTATATATATATTTAACTTTATATATATATATATATATATATATATATATAGAAATAAATACATATATATAAATAGATATATATATATATATATATATATATATATATATATATATATATATATATATATATATAAATAAAAAATATACAGAAATATAAATATATACAAATATAAACTTTAAGTTTTAATTGTCATGTAACAGGGTTTATGAAACGAGCCAGCAGGCAGTAGCATATAGAAAACGACTGACAACAGGAATTTAGCTGTAAAAAATACTGGCAATACATGCTATTTTCTCAAAAACAAGAAAATCTATATTAATATACCGGAAAGCAATTGGTTTACTAAAGTGCTTCAATACGCTTGTTCATTAAATCACTAAACGCGTCACATTAACGACACGCATCGCGCAACTCAGTGATTACACAACGAATAATGTTAAATCTTCACTATATACAAGAACAAGAGCAAGACATAAGCGTTCTCACCTCTGAACGTCCTCAAAGAGCTTTTGGTGTGGAACTCTAACGAACCCGCAGTGAAATAAGCAGAATGAATGACATTCTAGAGTGACTCAGGAAACAACTTTCATAACTCATTTTTCGTAACCGCGCGTGCGTCACACGTCACGCGCTCCCGTTGCACGTGATCCTGTTCTCGACAAATAATAGGCTACAGATAATAAACAAACAGACTGTCTTTAAAATCAAGAGTTAATACCTTTACGCACACATTTACTTTATCCCGTACATGATAAATCGCACAAATGAATATTTACAATGCGTTTAATTCAGAGTATATACTTAATTGTTTGAATAAAGTTTTCACAGAAAAACCAACATGGCCGCGTCCATCGCGCGCTGCTTTTAGTGTCTTATAAAAACAATCGATGAGTGACGGTGAGTTATTAGTATTTATTTATTCAAATAATTTATTTTTAAATTTATATAAACAATATTTACTTAATTATTATTATTAACGGCCGTTGAAATCGATTAATAATGCACACAATTAGGGCTCAGTTCTGTGAAATTCATGAACATTTTTAGACGATAAACCTTAATTACTAAAATATCATTATTTTAAAACGAAGGCAGATATTTATAAAAGATGAACTATTGTAGCTTATTGCATCATACTGTTTTCCTGGATTTTTTTTGAGAATGTCCCATGGTAAGACTCTTTCAAGGACATTACTATGTAAATATCAATTTAGAATAGTAAAGCCATGGAACTGTGAAATAAATGGCTTTATGACAATAAGTAGTGACTAAAAATGACAAAAATCAAACTAGAGAGAGGAAGAGAGGCACAATTTACGTTTATGTATCAAACTGTTTTCAGCCACTTAAGTATATTACCTTTTCTGCGTCTTATTTTTTTATGTATTTATTTATTTTTTTTTGTGGTCAATCTCTTAATAATCATACACAAGATGAACATGTAACACTTTTTTAAATACTGTTAATCATTAATTGTTATTTTTAATATAAAACCAGCTATGAAACTTTAAAGAGGAAAAATGCCATACAAGTTCATATAATCCAACTTTATTAAAACATTGCATACATATAATTACACTACCAAAACATACATTTGAAGGGGAAAAAAACGTTAATATAGAGTATATTAATTATATTAAGCACAAATATAATAGACTTACTTAACTTAGCATTAACTTACACCAAACCCGATCGCAAACTACTCGGTATGTGAATGATCAGCTATTCTGTCCACTCAGTTTATTAACAGAACAAATAAATCTCACATTAGACATGGAAATTGTCGGTTTTGTTTGGATATTTACATATCTTATTTATCTAAAAGAGAAATCATGAGCAATACTCACGTATCCTGGCTTGAAGAAGAATAACGGCCCAACGGTCTGTTCAAATTTAAAATGCGCTTCGGAACAGTGACGAGAACATGTTGTACAATGGTTGTCCAGACAGCCTAAAAACAACCTTCAGCAATGGTCCTGAACCGAGGTTGAATGGCAACATTGTGACAGCACAGTAACAACCTTAACGACACAATGTAGAACCAACAACCTTTTAGCCATGTTGTTACAACGTTGCTAAAAGGTTGGCTACGTTCTGTGTTTGTTGGGTTTAGCCTTTAGGATTTTAAGATCATGAAGGAAAAATGAGATGTATTTATATGATGAAGATCAGCTACATGATTGTCATTACAGAGTTTTCCTCCAGCGGAAGCGAGGATGAGTCGATCAACCAGCCTCCTGCAGCAGATGACCATCTTCATCACCGCAGTGACCGGCGGCGGCTGCGCTGTGATGTATCACCTCATGCAGAGTAAGTCATGGAAGATCGAAGCTTGTGCTATCAGTTCGAAATCTCTGAAACAACCGTGTCCCGTTTCTTTTCAGAAAACTTTGCAAACGCAGACTACTACCGTCTGGCCCTTGAACAACTGAACAATAATTCCACCGCCATGGCCAGTCTGGGCGCTCCTCCTCTAAAGGTCCACAACATTCATTTATCTGACCGACACAACCGCATGGACCACAGCAGCGCTCGGGTCAGCAGCCTCATCACACACCTTCCTCCTCGCAATGTACTCGCACTACTACCGCAATAACCACTGTATGAATCACGTTTCAGCTGAAGATCCCAGTTACCGGGTCAAAGACCGGAGGTTATCTCTACACGACGTCCACCAGAGACGCTCTCATGAACAGGTAAGCGTGTTCTCACTTCTAAAATGAAGCCGTGTCTGTGTCTACATGGGCTTTATAAGTAACCTTGTGTACGCTAGAATATATGTCGTTAATCGTCTTAACCTCTTTCGTCATCAGATGGCACCTCCAGCAAGTGTTCCTGAAGCTGAGGGAAGGAGAAACCATCGAGATTTTCAACGAGACGGAATCTGAAGAGTAACTTCACACGCAATGTTAAATGCCAGTGGACCCTCAGACAATTGATTGACTGCATATCTTTATAAGCACATGTGATTACATATATTTAAGTGTTAATATATATTTATTTGGCATGTATGGAAGCACTTCATTATGGGGCACCTTGGAGAAAAATGTTTTTTTTTTGCTGTTTTATGTTTTATTTGCTTCATAAAGATGGATGGCATGCACTGTAATTGTATGCATTTTGTCACATATATATATATATATATATATATATATATATATATATATATATATATAAATGATTAACAATTCCACTAAATTATCCACTCAGTTTATGAGGAAAAACTTTTAATTAAATATTTTCTTGAACATGTTTATTTAGTAGCAGCAGATGTCTGATCATATAAGCATAACAACCTATATCTGCTTGACTTTTCAAGTTAAAATGTGTAATATGTGTAAAATACTACCATTTAATACATTTAACCTACTCTGGGGTCTTTATTCTATTGCCATGACATTGCTGCAGTTACTAAATTTTACCAGAAGGTGTCAGTAAAAGATAAACTTCAGTAACTCCATAAATTTGAATCACGTTTCTCATGATACGGTCAATTTCAAAAGCTGCAATATATGCAGAAAAACAAGGTAAACTTAAGACAATTTTGTGGCATTTAGAAAAAAAAAAATCTTACTCTTAAACTTTCCTTGTTCACTGGAAATACATGAAGTAGGTTGATTTTTCAGACCATGTACTGAAAGATTTCCTATGGTACGTCTTAATTTTTTTTTTTCATTTAACAAACTTATACCATGTTCAGTTCCTAATGAAACAACATTCACAACAGCGTAGTGACCCAGTCTCTCCACCATCTCTGACCTCAACCACATCTTCTCATTAGTTTTTTGTCTGAAAGATTGAGCCCTGAGATCCACAGGAGCCCAAAAATGCTGGTTAAACTGAGGAATCTTTAAACACCTCAAGCTATAATAACAACTATTAAATTGTACTACCGTACTGCTTACCGCACTGTACTAGAGTAGGCCACATCCAGTACAGTGTGGTAAGGAGTCTTGAGGTTATCTGTTTAACTCAAGTCTTCTTCAGTTCTCTCTGAATCTGTTTTGAATCTGACTAAACCGAGTTGAGGCTTCATGTCTCAAACTTTCCTCCTTCTCTCAAGCTCTTCAAAAATCCCACTGTTATCCCCCAAAACCACCCTGCTCCTGCTCCAGAAATATCCTCATATTCCACAGAGCTCTGGGGACCATCTGTCCTCGCTTTCATCTGCCAAAACATCCATGCATATGAATACTTCCTCCAATCTGTTTTGATCTGATTTTGCAACATATTTATATTACATAACAGTGTTTTAGCCAATGAAATGCATAAATCCTTCATTAAATGATATGCAGTTTTTAATATATTTTGCTTTTGCAGATTACTGTTTTCATAGAGTGTTTGTACTGGTTTGAGATTCTCTTGCAGGACTAAAACAAAGAAGAGAGACTGTGAAGATATCGGATGAGGGGTGAGGAAAACATAAAATACTATAATTCTTCTTCAATGTGCAATACAGTGAAATGCATTCTATAAATGTATAAGAGATAATTCAAGGCATTGGGGTTATACTTTTGAAGTCTCAATCTCTGGATCACCAAACAAATGAATAAATCTAGAGTATTAAATACTGGCTATAACAACCAGGGCTGGGTAGGTTACTTTTAAAATGTGTTTCACTACAGATTACAAAATACATGCTTTAAAAAGTCATTTGTAACGTATTTCGTTACATTACTCAAGTTTAGTAACTTAATCTAAATACTTTAGAATACTTTGGAATACTAATAAGTGTGGAACAAACACAAAAAAGATCATTGAAAGTTTTTATCTCACAATTCTGACTTTTTCCCTCAGAATTGTGTGATATAAAGTTGCAATTGTGAGTTATAAAGTCAGAATTATGAGATATAAACTCACAATATTGAGAAAAGTCCGAATTATGAGATATAAACTCACAATATTGAGAAAAGTCCGAATTATGAGATATAAACTCGCAATATTGAGAAAAGTCCGAATTATGAGATATAAACTCACAATATTGAGAAAAGTCAAAATTATGAGATATAAACTCACAATATTGAGAAAAGTCAAAATTATGAGATATGAACTCACAATATTGAGAAAAGTCAGAATTATGAGATATAAACTCACAATATTGAGAAAAGTCAAAATTATGAGATATAAACTCACAATATTGAGAAAAATCAGAATTATGAGATATAAACTCACAATATTGAGAAAAGTCAAAATTATGAGATATAAACTCACAATATTGAGAAAAGTCAGAATTATGAGATATAAACTCACAATATTGAGAAAAGTCAAAATTATGAGATATAAACTCACAATATTGAGAAAAGTCAGAATTATGAGATATAAACTCACAATATTGAGAAAAGTCAAAATTATGAGATATAAACTCACAATATTGAGAAAAGTCAAAATTATGAGATATAAACTCACAATATTGAGAAAAGTCAAAATTATGAGATATAAACTCACAATATTGAGAAAAGTCAGAATTATGAGATATAAACTCACAATATTGAGAAAAGTCAAAATTATGAGATATAAACTCGCAATATTGAGAAAAGTCCGAATTATGAGATATAAACTCACAATATTGAGAAAAGTCAAAATTATGAGATATAAACTCACAATATTGAGAAAAGTCAAAATTATGAGATATAAACTCACAATATTGAGAAAAGTCAAAATTATGAGATATAAACTCGCAATATTGAGAAAAGTCAGAATTATGAGTTATAAACTCACAATATTGAGAAAAGTCAAAATTATGAGATATAAACTCACAATATTGAGAAAAGTCAAAATTATGAGATATAAACTCACAATATTGAGAAAAGTCAGAATTATGAGATATAAACTCACAATATTGAGAAAAGTCAAAATTATGAGATATAAACTCGCAATATTGAGAAAAGTCCGAATTATGAGATATAAACTCACAATATTGAGAAAAGTCAAAATTATGAGATATAAACTCACAATATTGAGAAAAGTCAAAATTATGAGATATAAACTCACAATATTGAGAAAAGTCAAAATTATGAGATATAAACTCACAATATTGAGAAAAGTCAAAATTATGAGATATAAACTCACAATATTGAGAAAAGTCCGAATTATGAGATATAAACTCACAATATTGAGAAAAGTCAAAATTATGAGATATAAACTCACAATATTGAGAAAAGTCAGAATTATGAGATATAAACTCGCAATATTGAGAAAAGTCCGAATTATGAGATATAAACTCACAATATTGAGAAAAGTCAAAATTATGAGATATAAACTCACAATATTGAGAAAAGTCAAAATTATGAGATATAAACTCACAATATTGAGAAAAGTCCGAATTATGAGATATAAACTCACAATATTGAGAAAAGTCAAAATTATGAGATATAAACTCACAATATTGAGAAAAGTCAAAATTATGAGATATAAACTCACAATATTGAGAAAAGTCAAAATTATGAGATATAAACTCACAATATTGAGAAAAGTCAAAATTATGAGATATAAACTCACAATATTGAGAAAAGTCAAAATTATGAGATATAAACTCACAATATTGAGAAAAGTCAGAATTATGAGATATAAACTCACAATATTGAGAAAAGTCAAAATTATGAGATATAAACTCACAATATTGAGAAAAGTCAAAATTATGAGATATAAACTCACAATATTGAGAAAAGTCAAAATTATGAGATATAAACTCACAATATTGAGAAAAGTCAGAATTATGAGATATAAACTCACAATATTGAGAAAAGTCAAAATTATGAGATATAAACTCACAATATTGAGAAAAGTCAGAATTATGAGATATAAACTCACAATATTGAGAAAAGTCAAAATTATGAGATATAAACTCACAATATTGAGAAAAGTCCGAATTATGAGATATAAACTCACAATATTGAGAAAAGTCAAAATTGTGATATATAAACTCACAATATTGAGAAAAGTCAAAATTATGAGATATAAACTCACAATATTGAGAAAAGTCCGAATTATGAGATATAAACTCACAATATTGAGAAAAGTCCGAATTATGAGATATAAACTCACAATATTGAGAAAAGTCAAAATTGTGAGATATAAACTGACAATATTGAGAAAAGTCAAAATTATGAGATATAAACTCAAAATATTGAGAAAAGTCCGAATTATGAGATATAAACTCACAATATTGAGAAAAGTCCGAATTATGAGATATAAACTCACAATATTGAGAAAAGTCAAAATTGTGAGATATAAACTCACACACTAAATTCACAATTGCAAGAAAAAAAGTCAGTATTGCAAGTTTATATCTCCCAATTCTGACTTTATAACTTGCGATTGTAAGTTTAAATCTCACAATTCTGAGAAAAAGAAGTCTGAATTTTGAAATGCAAACTCACAATTGTGAGTGAACAAAACAAATTGTGAGAAAAAGTTGCAGTGACGAGTGAATTATAAAATGACTCACAAACAACATGAAAACAGTGGAAAACATGAAACTGAACTCGGCTTTTTCAGACTGTCAGAGTCAGAGAATCACCAATCGCTGTTTAAATGACATTAAAACTCAAAGTAATCACTTTAAAATACTTTTCAGATGTAACTGTAATCTGATTACCACCCATTTAAAATGTAACTGTAATGAAACACAGTTACTCAAATTTTGTATTTTAAACACGTAACTAAGTTACTCGTATTTCGTTACTCCCCAACCCTGATTACAACAACAACAATGTTATCATTGTATGCACATAGTTTCTATAATATGTGTTTTGTATCTTTCGCAGTACATTATTTGATTGCATTTAGTAAAATCCATCGGTCACATTCAGATAGAAAGTGATTGTTTATTGACATTCGTTAACAGTGTAATGCTGTAGTTACAGAGCTCAGCCTGAGAGAGGCGCTATAAGTGACCTCAATACACAATTCAAAACATTTGTACATTTCTGCTCTTATTCTCTTCCATACATATAGATTAAAAGTGTAAAAAGACAAAAGCAGGCTAGTGTTCGTCCGAGGTGGAAGCAGGAGCCAACTCTTTCTGCATTTCCCAGAATGCCATGTTTATAGAAAGGCAGTTTGTTGCAGAACCTTCTCTCACATTTTCATTTGAGGGCTGCGAGCATCTTGATAAATGAAGAAACGTCCTTCACAACCGCCAACGAGAAGCATTTCTTATAATTCCAACCAAATATGCATAGTAATAATATACATTTGGATCTAACATTACGTAAATAGCAATATGAAGACGTGTTTTAAAAAAAGATGAATTGTTGGCTGTTGAATTGATTCATCACATTTTAGAATGTAGATTTGACATAAACTGTTCAAGCAAATATGTACACATTTGATATACAGACATTTTATAATTTCTTAATTGGGATTAATAATACAAATGCACTTTCTCTACATTCCTAATATCTTAAGCTGAGCTTTCAGATAGAATTACATTTCAGAGACTGTCAAAGCCGTGATTGCTTTAGTTCTCCATCGCCACATTAATTAAAGGGACGGTTCACCCAAAAATGAAAACTGAAGAAAACTTCATTAATCACCCTCATGTCATTCCGATCTTTTCTCTTTTTTTTTTTAAATTCTATTTAAAAGAAAGAAACTTCTCCATTTCTGCTAGTGAATCGCTTGCATATTGCATTTTTGGGTGAACAATCCCTTTACAAAAATATTAGGAGATAAAATTGAAAAGACTGATTCATCAAGTGTGGATTAGACAAACACATGCACCTTTAAATGGCATCACGTTAAGATGATTTATGATGATCTTAATGCATAATACACACATTCACATCATTTTAAAATGTAAACATGAACAATAATGGAAACTTCAGCACGGGTGTCTAAAAAAAAAAAAAAAAAAACCCACAGAACGACCCACTCTGACCTTTCAAGGAAATGTGTCCTGACATTTAAACCAACTTCATTTTTGAACAAATATATTACTTTCAGAACATCTTCACCTTAAATGGAAAAACGGCTGAAACGCTCTGATCAACAGTGTGGTACACAGATTCCTTTACTATCTGGTCTGTCATTTCTTACAAACCCCTCACCATTTTAAGTAATAAAAAACACCATATAAATAGATAATACATTTTATAAATATTGTGGGAAATGAGTGCATGTCATGACATCAGGAAATACTAAGTAAATTTGAAATGACAGTGAGAGATTTAATCATATGCAAATGAGCCAAGATGTGATGCAGCAACTGCCAATGAGAGTGCAGACTAACGCCCACATGACCGATTTTTGAAAACTGAAATACATAAAATATAGAAGCGCTTTAAGGCCTTTCAACACATGCGTAAAAATGTATTGTGTTTTATTTCGCAAGCATGTCACCGCGAAGATCATAGAAGTAAAAGACAATTTACAGCCAATACAGGCAATTTTCCATATAACGTTTCTGGTTACTAAAAGTTTAGTGAGGTTGAGCCAAAACCCTAGGACTAGTTTGCCAAAGTTGGTTTTTGAAATAATCTCCAACGATACGGAGGACAGTGACGGTCCTAGAGGCGGTTGCTCAAAAGTTCTACCATGTGGTATAAAAGTCGTGGGCGTGGGGAAAATAAATTGTGCGATACGCGGTCCTTTACGCACGTGAAAAACGCGAAAGCACCCCCCCCCAGTGGCCGATTTCTTTCGAATTTCCTCACAGGCCTCTATGGCTTTGAGTCAAACAGGCCCAGCGAGCCTGATCTGATCGGCCTCCGTTAACCTTGTCTGATTGCTGATCAAACTTCAGATGCTGATGGCGGCCATGTTTTTTGAGATGCGTCAATGTCCTCATAAACAGGTATGGCACCTTGGATAAAGACACTGCATGCCAATTTTCAAGTCGATCGGACAAACGGTGAAGTAAATATAGCCATTTTCATGTTTTTTTCTTTTATAGTGCCACCAAGTGGCCAGTCGCTGTCTTTTTCGGTGAAAATATCTCATTCCGTTAAAGAGTTATAGCCATTATAGTAAAAGTGACTTCACCCACTTCGACCATTTTGGCGGCCTTTAGGGACCGTGAATCGAATTTTTTAGGATATTTCTTGACACTCGCACTCCAAAGTAGGTTTCGACCATTTTGGCGGCCCTTAGGGACCGTGAATCGATGTTTTTTTTGGATAATTATTGACATTCACACTCTAAAGTAGGTTTCAAATATTTTGGCGGCCCTTAGGGACTGTAAATCAAATTTTACTTGGATAATTATTGACACTCGCACTCCAAAGTAGGTTTCGACCATTTTGGCGGCCCTTAGGGACCGTGAATCGAATTTTTTGGGATAATTATTGACACTCGCACTCCAAAGTAGGTTTCGACCATTTTGGCGGCCTTTAGGGACCGCGAATCGAATTTTTTGGATAATTATTGACACTCGCACTCCAAAGTAGGTTTCGACCATTTTGGCGGCCCTTAGGGACCATGAATCTAATTTTTTTTAGGATATTTCTTGACACTCGCACTCCAAAGTAGGTTTCGACCATTTTGGCGGCCCTTAGGGACCGTGAATCAATGTTTTTTTTTGGATAATTATTGACATTCGCACTCTAAAGTAGGTTTCAAATATTTTGGCGGCCCTTAGGGACTGTAAATCAAATTTTACTTGGATAATTATTGACACTCGCACTCCAAAGTAGGTTTAGACCATTTTGGCGGCCCTTAGGGACCGTGAATCGAATTTTTTGGGATAATTATTGACACTCGCACTCCAAAGTAGGTTTCGACCATTTTGGCGGCCTTTAGGGACCGCGAATCGAATTTTTTGGATAATTATTGACACTCGCACTCCAAAGTAGGTTTCGACCATTTTGGCGGCCCTTAGGGACCGTGAATCTAATTTTTTTTAGGATATTTCTTGACACTCGCACTCCAAAGTAGGTTTCGACCATTTTGGCGGCCCTTAGGGACCGTGAATCGATGTTTTTTTTGGATAATTATTGACATTCGCACTCTAAAGTAGGTTTCAAATATTTTGGCGGCCCTTAGGGACTGTAAATCAAATTTTACTTGGATAATTATTGACACTCGCACTCCAAAGTAGGTTTCGACCATTTTGGCGGCCCTTAGGGACCGTGAATCGAATTTTTTGGGATAATTATTGACACTCGCACTCCAAAGTAGGTTTCGACCATTTTGGCGGCCTTTAGGGACCGCGAATCGAATTTTTTGGATAATTATTGACACTCGCACTCCAAAGTAGGTTTCGACCATTTTGGCGGCCCTTAGGGACCGTGAATCGAATTTTTTTTAGGATATTTCTTGACACTCGCACTCCAAAGTAGGTTTTGACCATTTTGGCGGCCCTTAGGGACCGTGAATCGATGTTTTTTTTGGATAATTATTGACATTCGCACTCTAAAGTAGGTTTCAAATATTTTGGCGGCCCTTAGGGACCGTGAATCGAATTTTTTGGATAATTATTGACACTCGCACTCCAAAGTAGGTTTCGACCATTTTGGCGGCCCTTAGGGACTGTAAATCAAATTTTACTTGGATAATTATTGACACTCGCACTCCAAAGTAGGTTTCGACCATTTTGGCGGCCCTTAGGGACCGTGAATCGAATTTTTTTTAGGATATTTCTTGACACTCGCACTCCAAAGTAGGTTTCGACCATTTTGGCGGCCCTTAGGGACCGTGAATCGATGTTTTTTTTTTGGATAATTATTGACATTCGCACTCTAAAGTAGGTTTTCAAATATTTTGGCGGCCCTTAGGGACTGTAAATCAAATTTTACTTGGATAATTATTGACACTCGCACTCCAAAGTAGGTTTCGACCATTTTGGCGGCCCTTAGGGACCGCGAATCGAATTTTTTGGATAATTATTGACACTCGCACTCCAAAGTAGGTTTCGACCATTTTGGCGGCCCTTAGGGACCGTGAATCAAATTTTTTTTAGGATATTTCTTGACACTCGCACTCCAAAGTAGGTTTCGACCATTTTGGCGGCCCTTAGGGACCGTGAATCGATGTTTTTTTTGGATAATTATTGACATTCGCACTCTAAAGTAGGTTTCAAATATTTTGGCGGCCCTTAGGGACTGTAAATCAAATTTTACTTGGACAATTATTGACACTCGCACTCCAAAGTAGGTTTCGACCATTTTGGCGGCCCTTAGGGACCGTGAATCGAATTTTTTGGGATAATTATTGACACTCGCACTCCAAAGTAGGTTTTATCCAAAAACCCAAAATACCAGTAAATTTTGCCAACAAGCAAATCCGTCCATCTTGTGCCAAGGATTCCATCGGCAATTGAGTCTACGCCTTATGGTTTACGAGTTATGAGCAATTTCGTACTTTTGATCGCCGTAGCGCCCCCGTCAGGCCGTTTGGGGCGAGCCTTGGTGACATGGTTACTACTACAAGCCCTCAAAGTTTCAAGTCTCCACGACTTATGGTTTGGTCTGCCCAATCACTTTTAGGGAAGAATGCTGATCCTTGGAAATTTGAACAATTACAATAGGGTTTCAGCGCTACGAGTTTGAACCCCTAATCACCGTACAATAAATCAAATAAAGAATCATTCCATTTTTAAAACAACTAAAACATTTTTGAACATGCTGAAGCGAAATTTGTATATAAACTGCTGCAGTACATAAAGAATCACATCATGAACAGTAAATGTCTTTACTCCCATTGGACAGTGCACTGCATTACTCATTTACATAAATTACACGCCCAAATCGCTATGAATCACTGAATGCACCTTTACACAGTGTCTTAACACCCGACAAGACATTTTGTCAGTTTTTTGTTTTGTTCTACTGGGTAGCTCCACCCATAGTTCAATCTCATTGGTTCAAAGTCCCGCTACACAAAGTTGTGTAATAAACTTCAAATATAATCTCACTGGATTTGTTGTTGCTTAGCATTTTCGCTTTCAGTGATCGGGACGTTTTATTTTTGTTAACATACCCAAAAACATTCATTCATTGAAAGCAATCATGTGTCAACACTAGAAATTCATTCAAACATTAGAAGACATAAAACATCATGAAGCCTTAAGCATCCATGAACATTGTTGACACTTGATTGATGATTTTAATTTTTAAAATGTATTGATAAATAAACTAATACATCAAAAATGTCAAATCAAGGTTTAGACTTGCCATTTCCTCCCAGTCCCTCTTTGACTCCTGCAAAGTGACATGTCTTCCTGTGATGATGCCGTGTTGGGTGAGATAACGTGAACTCATCACTAGTGCACACATTTACAGTAATTACGGCACCTATTTTCTGTGAGCGTATTTGGTTTTAACTTTACAATTCTTGTCAATGTCAAAATGCACCAAAGGAAAACGACGGTTTGCGGTGAAATGATTGTGTGCGAACTGAGAGTGACTCCAGCGGAGGTCGAGGCCCTGAGTGTTAAAGCAGGTTGAAGGCTTCTCTTTCGCTATTGCATACCCGTTACACACTGTACACCCTCGCAGGTGACCGACGCATGCAGTGGTGTCCTGAACAAACCAAAGAAACGAACACAGGACACGATCCACGCTAGTAGATAATTACATACAGTGCACATGTTAAGTCATGTGAAGTCCTCACTCAAGGCCAAAAGTGCTGGTCTCTTCCACAGCGATCAGCATTTTCTCGTACAACATCGTGTAGGATGGATACGGTGGAAGATCCAGACGATTAAAGCATGTGTGTGCCCTGAGAAACCAGACATAACACAACCATCAGCCTGACTGAAAACAGAAAAAATCTGGGGTTTTTTAGGGCTGGTTATGTTTTTAACATTGATGACACCAATGAAAACAAAATCAAGGAACAAGCATTCTTTTTTTAAAATTATTAAATACACTTAATTTGTAATTATACTATTAGTGATAATTCTAAATTATTTATATAACGTATTTAATGTTAACATTAAATTTATTTAGCTTATTAAAATGGATAATTATATTATTATTATTAATGTCAATTTTAAACTATACTGTTAATTTTTTATTATTTATATTATTACTTAATGTTCATTTTAGTTTCATTTTTATTTTATTTATATTTTATTTTTCATGTTCATTTTAGTTTCATTTTTAGGAATTTCATTATTTGCTTTTGTTAGTTTATCGTTAGTTTGTATTTATTTGCAGTTAATTATTTTAGTGCTTCAACTTATTTCAGTTTATTGCCAAGGCAACCATTCTAAAAAATGTAAAATTAACAACACTTAATAATATAAATAATTTAAATAAACATTATATATTTACATATTTCTCAACTAATTTTTATATTTCATTTTATTTCGGCTTTATTTCAGTTAACAGAACAGAACAGAAGGCACTTGACATTCATACATTTTTTGTAAAAAAGAAAAAAAAAGGTGAAAAAACTTTCGTTCATTGGTCAATTAAACCCTTTCATTTTAAAATAACAGAATTTCTAGACTTTTTAAATTTCTTTCTGGACAGAAAAGTCAAAGGACAGGTGTATCATTTTGATAATGATCCATATCTTACGTCATTCAGAAATCAAATGAAATTTTGTAAATGCTGTTATTTTGTTGACCTTAACATTGCAGAAGAAACTTGGAGAAAACATTTAAAGATCAATTACATGATTGCAGTTGATAAACGACAGAAATTTTTCATTAATTGATGTAGAACCTTTCGCACACCAGCTCAAATCAAAGACAGATTTGTGAAAGATTTAAGAGTGGTCACTATACCTTGGGAGTGATGTGATCTTGCCCCATTTCTCGATGCAGAAACGTCGTAGGCCGTTGCTCCCGCGCAAGGCGGTAAAGCCCTCATACGGCACGCTGGAGGTGCCCGTCACAAACTGCAGCAGACGCAGCCTCTGTTCGTTATTGAAGCGCTCCACCGCACCCCAGAACCACCGGATGACGATGTGCCCGTCATGATAACCTGACGGAGAGGAGAGTTCAGAACATACACAACATTCCACTTTTCCCACAGAAGCAGCTCTGACTGCTCTGACTGAGGAACATCATGAAATATACTGTAGGAAAATTATAAGAACACAAAAATCAATGAAATATAATACATAATGAATACAAGGTTTTTATAAGTCAACACAATACAGTGAGAAAAAGAATCCGGACATACATTGATATCTGTACTTGATAAGCACAGCCCTGGTATCATGATTTCCGAGCGCATTTATGAGGTGTGTTTGTGTGTATGTAGGTGTAAGTGTGTGTTCTGACCTCCTCTGTACTCTGTGTTGTTTCTCCAGTCGTTTAAATCAATCTCTGCTGTTCCTGCAATGACCAGCTCCAGCTCTCTGGCATCAAACACAGAAACCAGACGAGAGTCCACCACCTAAACACACACACAGGTCAGAGGTTAAATGGTGGCCACATGGACAGGTAGAGAGTAAATCAGATGACAATCATGCTTACCTCGTAAAAGCCTCGGACCAGAGCTTGTGTCTGCTGAACAACGCCTCGCTCCACCCTCCACTTCACCATCCGGTCAATATATTCCTTCTTGTTTTTCTCTGTCACCTGCATGTTTGTCCCGCCGGACTTCAGCTCCCGCTCTGTTACCTGACACAAACACACACACACACACATCCAATCTCAGCGAAGATATTTTTGTGTTTCAATCTTCATACCCAATAGACACTCATGATTTTATCCATAGCAACGTACAAGGGGAGCAATTAGGGGTTAGGTGTCTTGCTCAAGGGCACTTTAGTCATGGTATCAAAGGTGGAGAGAGTGCTGTTCATTCACAATCCTTTCAATTCCTGCCGGCGTGGGAATCGAACCGGCAACCTTCAGGTTACAAGCCCGACTCCCTCACCACTAGGCCACGACTACCCGATTTCAAATCCACTCTTTCCTGTCAATCCTGTCATTGCCACTGTAGCGATGGACAAAACATGATAGAAACTTGCAGTTGAAACCTGGCTCATACGCACACCGTCATTCATCTTGAAATCATATGACTCAATTCACGTCTTCCAGTTGGTTTTTCTGTGAACTTAGAGGCTTTTCCTGACAAAGGGAAGTGGCGTTTAACGATTTCTGCTTTAGCGGATTTGAAGAACCGTGAATCGATACTATGTGCGAAGAGACTTAGAGACTTTATATATATAGTATATATATATTATATATATATATATATATATATATATATAAAACGTACCTATTTTTGTATTTGAGCTGATTTTAAGATATAAAGGGAAAACAAATATTGAACGATGTTTCTCCCACCTGGCCGAACACTTCCTCATTGACAGTGAAGGTGAGATCCAGCACATCTGTGATGTCATTTTCCTTCATCCACTGTAAGCTCTGGTGGAACTCCTCATCCAGATACTCCAGATCACTGAGATCTGTGGCTCTGCAAACGGGGGTAAGAATGAGCAAGTGCTGTTCAGATATTAGAGGATATTCTGGTAAGTATACTAGTCAGGAAACTGTTTGACTGATATTTGAAATTACTTTGAGATTACTGCTTAATCTAATAACAGATGCATTAGCTACTGATTTTTACAAATATATTTTCAGTGAATTTTAAATGTGTAAAAATAAATGTTCATTTGAGCCGTTTTAATTTAATTTTATGCATGTCTAATTTATTTATTGTTAAATTGCATTAGAGTGAATTAAGAGAGATTTTTGAGTTTGCTGTCATTAACCCTTTAATTTACTGCAATTAACCCTCAATCAAATAAATCTAGATATTTGCTTCCTACTGGCTATCAAAAATACCATTTCGGTCAGCCACTAATTTGGAAGCAAATATAAACAGTTCAAAAGTTTAGAGTTGGTAAGATTTTCTTGTTTTTGAAAGAAATGAATATTTATCTGCAGCAAGGATGCATTAAATTGATCAAAAGTGACAGTAAAGACATTGATTATTTTACACAAAGTTGCTTTTTCAAATAAATGCTGTTCTTTTGAACTTTCGATTTATAAAAGAATCCTGCAAAAAATGTATCGTGGTTTTCAAAAAAATATATTAAGCATATTTATGAAAGTTATCAACATTTAAATCTTTCTTTATCAGCAAATCAGTATAATTTCTGAAGGATCATGTGACATTGAAAGCCTGCTGAAAATTCACAAATCAGTTAGACTTCGGTTTTCATTAAAGACATTATTATACAATAAACAAGATTCCAATTTTGTTGTCATTTTCAAACTCTACATGTAGATTTAATGTAATGCATTAAATGCATTCTGGTCCACTCACAGTCTGAGGAGAGCTTTATAAAACGGGCGGGTGAAGAAAGCGTCCAACAAATACTGATGAATCAATGCCAAGCCGAGAATTCGACCACTGAAACGGAACCTGAAAACACACGTCACATCATGCGGCCCATGAACGAAGCTCAAAAACAGACATTCTGGCAATGAGGGCAGCCAATGACATAACTATTTATTTCTCTGCCAATGGCAATTCAGTATGCTTTCTCATACCACACAGGAAGTGGAATTCCTTGGGAGGAAGTGGAAAGACCCTTACCATTCCAAATGGTTTTCCACAAAAGCAGACATGGGGCTGATTTGGACAGTGTATGTGTCATTAGCGGAGTATTCAAACAGGCCATAGTAGGGGTTAAACAGCTCCTGAGACAACAGGAAGAAAAACTCTCGCGATGGTCCGCTGTAGTCCAGTCTGGAAAGAAGAGCAGAATTCAGATATAACTTGTACATATGACTTTTGCTTAAACATGGACCATTCGAAAGCCTCACCCTTCTTCTCCGACAAAGGTGATGTACAGCTTGTTTCTCTGGAGCTCTTTACGGGAGTAGGCCATGACCTGGTTAAACGTTCCTTCTAACAGATGATCTCTCCTGACAATCAGTCTAAAAAAATAAATAAATACGATGAAATGAGTGTAGGACATTTATCTTGCTGATACTACTTTTATGGCCTACACTAGATCTTACTTTAAATATTATATGTTCCATATTTAAACACACAAAATATTGGGAGTAATGTTTTTTTTTTTAAAGAAATGAATACTTTTACTCAGCAAGGATGCATTAAATTGATCAAAAGTGACAATATTGCCAAAGATTTCTATAAAAAAAGCTGCTCTTTTGAACTTTCTATTCATCAAAGAATTCTGAAAAAAAAAATCACAGCTTCCACAAAAATATTAAGCTGTTTTCAACATTCATAATGATAAGAAATGTTTCTTGAGCTGCAAATCAGCATATTAGAATGATTTCTGATCATGTGATACTGAAAATTCACCTTAGCCATCACAGGAATAAATTACATTTTAAAATATATTAAAATAGAAAACAGATATTTTAAATGAGACCTATTACACCCCTTTAACAAGATGTAATATAAATCTCTGGTGTCCCCAGAGTGTGTCTGAAGTTTCCGCTCAAAATACCCCACAGATCATTTATTATATCTTGTCAAATTTGCCCATATTTGGTTGTGAGCAAAAACACGCCTTTTTTGTGTGTGTCCCTTTAAATGCAAATGAACTGCTGTATTCCAGAAGAGGGCGGAGCTTCAACAGCTCACGCTTCGGTTGCTCAACAACAACAAAGTTGGAGAATCTCACGTAGTCAAAATGAGGATTGTGTTCATCCTTACATTATTCAAACCGGAGTCACACTGATGGAGAGACTCAGGAAGAAGTTACAACTTTTAGACGTTTCTGAACGGTTAGTGGATAAATGTATGTAGTTGCTGTGGAGTTGATCAACTCATCACTAGCATGTGTCGTCATGTTCATCTTTTGTGCAAATCCAGCGTTGAAATCACGGCATCGACAACACTCTACTACAACTCTTCCTCTTCTCTATAGCAGGGGGCGGGATCAGGGGCGGGGTTTATGTAAATTTTAGGATTATTAATATCACTAGCCCAGGAAGAAGCTCGTTGTAGTTCCTATCAGCCATTTGTTATAGTCCTTAGAAAATATCTCCCGTTGCACTGAACTTTGAGCATCGTAACTTTGCAGATGTTGTTTATGCTCAAACAGCAACATTACACAATAACTAAAGTTAAAAAAGTGAAATCATAATCAAGGACCTTGTAATAACACTTCACAATATTACTGTTTTTACTCTATTTTTGATTAAATAAATGCAGCCTTGGTGATTATAAGAGACTACAAAACAAATCAAAACCAAAACTTTTGAACGGTACTGTATATATATATGTATATACTGTCAGCGTTAACGCACTTGATCTTCCCAGGTCCTTGCCCGTAGCCCTTTGCCTCAAGCTTCCTGTAGAAGTTGCGCAGTTTGGCTTCAAAGTCTCTGCGGTAGGGTGCTGGTGCCCGAGCCCTCTGGGTCCCTAAAAAACAAGACATCCAAAGCATCACCACTGATGTGAACTCCAGCTTACTTCAAATATCAATCATCAGGGAATAACTGACAAGGATCAACAGGCCATAAAACAACTCCAAAGGAAAGAGCAGTTTGTTCACCTCAAGAACAAACGTACGAATGGGTGAGATGATTGTTCTTTTCGTTACGTAAAAGACATAGGACAAGGATCTCTGATAATGTACCAGAGTACAGTTGTATCCTTGATCATTTTTGTCTGGGTTTTTGAGAGTGTCCAAACATGCACACTGGTCAAGTTTTACAAATTGAAAGAATACAAAACAGGACTAGTTAACCACTTTATGGACAGAATAAGGAAACGCCATGGGCAAAGGTTGGAATGTTCACACCAAACAGGCTTAGGGTCTGTAAAATATCCATCATGACACAGAGAGGGGCAGCTGGGAGGGGACAGTATTTAAGGCTTGAGAGCAGCTGACCTGGAGAGCCCTCACCAGACAGACAGCAGACTGGAACGAGAGGAGTTCGCTCAAGGAAGCCTTTATCAGAGCAGATCAGAGCGTGTGTGTGAATCAACCATCACTTCCCTTGCAAACTTGAGGATTTTTTTGTAAATAAATCACTTTAAAGTAAGAGATAATGGACATCCAGCCAGTTGGTATCGCTTGTGTCAGTCGTATTGCGAGAACAACCAGCTGAATGTACATTATCCCGTTTATTACAAAGCTACTTGACACATAAGCAAGTAATTACACAGTTCATTTTATAAGCTCAGCTTTCCAAAAGAAAAACAGTTCCTAGCAAGCAGCTTTGAGCCTAGATCAGGGGTGGCCAACGTCGGTCCTGGAGAGCCACAATCCTGCACATTTTTGCTCCAACCCTAATCAAACACACCTGAACAAGCTAATCAAGGTCTTAAGGGTTACTAGAAAGCTACAGGAAGGTGAGTTTTTATCAGGGTTGGAGCTAAACTCTGCAGGATTGTGGCTCTCCAGGACCGACGTTGGCCACCCCTGGCCTAGATGAACGGAAAAATTTAAACAACACAGACATTTAAGGGATAATGTATAGTAGTACTACTTATTATTATTTGTTATGTGGTGAAAAGCTGTTTTCACCAGATAAATAATGATGGAGACATGGAAATATAGATTTGAGAAGAATTATACCCGTTTGTCATCTTGTAATCCATTACAGTGTACAAAATAATCGTTCGAGCAACATGACGAACACTTCGACAATATTACCATAGGGCTACTATTAATACTGAAGTCATCGGGTTTTTAATTTCACTGAGGCTGAAGATGGCATCAGTGTCCGTCCGCGGTGAGATATGAGAGATGAGCAGTCATTATACAGCGCTGCTATTAACGACACACATTACATGTTACAACTGACCAATCAGAATCAAGTATTTCGGAGAGCTCTGTAATAACTGATGTTAATATCCACACTGTTAAAAAATTACTGTAAATTTTACAGTATAATACTGGCAGCAGGGTTGCCAGACAGTTACTGTAAAATTTACAGTAGTGTTACAGAATTTCCCTGTATTCTCTGATTACAGTAAATAACTGTATTTTTTTAAATTACGAAGGGTCAATTTACAGCAAATTTCTGTAAATTTGAATCAAACCAACACGTGACCCCAGAATGCATTGTAGTTTACAGCAATATGCTGTATTATTAAAAAACAGCCAGCGGCTGTAAAATAATGCTGTAATTTTTACAGTAATTCATTACAGTGTATCTCAGATCCTATCGCAGTGCTAAATACTGATGTTTCTGGGCTAATGTGTCTCGAAAAGGCGGTCAAGAGATTTTAATTTGAGCGTTTGAGAAGGATGTTTACAGCAGGTGCAAATGAGGCCTGAATTGGGAATTCTCGTATAAAGTTTACTTCTAAACAATATAATGTCATTTGCAGGCCATCTGAGGCTGACTCACCTGGAGAGTTCTGGGGAGAAGAACCGGGGGAGCAGCGTGGAGAGAAGTTGAACCCGGGGTGAAATGAAGCGAGAGGAACGTAAGACATGATTTCCTCCTCAAACAAACTGAAAAGCAAAGGAAACACATTCTGAAGAAAGCATGTGTGACAGATTGTAAATTACAAACGCACACCTTGTTTTGTATAGATGAATTTGTTGGGTGGTTTACCTTAACAGCATGACCAGGTCAGCATCACACGAGAGCTTCTCCAGTCTCTGTGTGCCTTCGGTTCGGATGTGGTGCACCTTTTCCCTTAAAACATAAACACAGCAGAAAAACTGAGAACTGTTTGGAAGTGCGAACGATGCATTTCATTACAATAACAGAGGAAGGCGGAGGGTCATACTTGAGTGAGTGATTCCTCGCCAGACTCGGCTGTCTCTCCTGTAGCACCTCGAAGATGTTTGGTTGCCGTAAAAATGCTACAATCTTATCATTGTATGCTGGGAACAGAAGAAAAATCATTCATATTGACTCAACAATATGCATTGATGATATGCAGAGTTTCTTTTGATGGTTATTTAAAAAATAGGCAAGATCATGAACATTGTGATCTTAACGTCCTTGTATTTACACGAATAGTTTCACACTCCTTGCTTGTCTTGTCTCAAGGTTAAACTTCATTCAAATGAACATTTTTTGAAAAGAATTAATCAATCCAAAAGACCATTTTGGCCACTCGTTCATCACTCAAATCAAATGTGTTCACTAAGTTTAGTCCCTAATATATTTTTTATAAAATTGTGTTGGTAAATAGTGCTGTTTACAGCTATGCATTGTAATAGTAGCATGATTAAATGATTAAATATTGCATTCTGAGATTTACTGAAAACATAAATCATTTACTAGATTTTTACTGTATTTTCAGCCACAGTTTGTCAACAATGGCTGTTTGCCTTACATTATATAATTATAATATTTTTATATACAATAGTTTTAATATAAAATCTAACAAATACATAAAAGTAAAGTTATTTAAGATGATGATATAAATAAAATATACACTACCGTTAAAAATTTTGGAGTCGATTTTTTACATTTTTTTGAAAGAAGTCTCTTCTACTCACCAAGGCTACATTTATGAAATAAGTAAAAACAGTATTATTGTGAAATATTATTACATTTTAAAATAACAGTTTTCTATTTTAATATATTTTAAAACTACTTTATTCCTGTGATACAAAGCTGAATTCTCAGGATCATTACTCCAGTCTTCAGTGTCACATGATCCTTCAGAAATCATTCTAAAATGCTGATTTCCTGCACAAGAAACATTTCTTACTATAACCATTGTTTGACTGTCACTTTTTTAGTTTATGCATTCTTTTCTTGGTGAAGAAAAGTATTCATTTATTTAAGAAAAAAATTATAGTGACCCCAAATATATATATATATATATATATATATATATTTATTAGGTTTTTAAAAAAAAAAAAAAAAATCCAGTGTAATTTACCTAATGGCACTGGCTCCTGCTGGCTTTGGTTTCGTATGGCTGCTACCAGGCTGTTTCCAGGCCTGGCTAACAAAGACACCCCTCGGGTACGTGACACCTCCGATGCCTGGAAAAGTATGAGGAAACGAATAAATGGACTAATAAACATTTGTAATATTACGTTACAGTAACTTCCTCTAGACTGTGAGTGAGTCTGACCTCTCCTGCACTGTAGCTGCGTAATCTCTGCAGGTGCTGGCGGTGCGTCAGGTGATTGGGCAATCTGCCGTTTTGCAAGGGAATCCTGGGATCAATGAAGGTTGTGGCACGACTGTTGTGGTCTACGAAGAATGACTGCGAAGAGAAAAGTGGAGGACAAACAGTTGAAATAATGTCTTGAGGGACACTGATGTGAGCTGTTAGGTACTGCGTTCTGTGATGTACCTTCCCCTGTGGGTCCGTTTTAATCTCCCAGCCGCGGGGCAGCTCCAGCTGAGCATCAGCGAACCTATTCAAGAAGCTCACCAGGTCACGGTTGTGCTGGTAGCGCTCAAAGTTTCGAGCATCTCGTCTGATCTTGAGGACCATGTGTTTCAGACACGAGCTGTTGGTGAACATACGATACGCCCCCTACATAAAAAGAGAAAGTTATCATAACATTAGCTTCTTAATTAACACATACACTACCATTCAAAAGTTTGCCGTTGTTAAGAGTTTTTATTGTCTCTTTGCACAGCAAGGATGGATTTATTTGATCAAGTATCCAGTTAAAACAGTAATATTATTACAATTTCAAATAACTGTTTTCCATCTTAATATATCTTAAAATGTAATTTATTCCTGTAAAGGCAAAGCTGAATTTTCAGAAATCATTCTTACATGAAACCTTTACTTTTTTGATCAATGTTGAAAACAGTTGAGCTCCTTCATATTTTAGTGGGAAACGTGATGCATTATTTCAGCATTCATTGATGAATAGAAAGTTCAAATGAACAGTTTTTATTTGAAATAAAAATCTTTATACATTATAAATACTGTCACTTATGATCAATTTAATGCATCATTGATTAATAAAAGTATCAATTTCCTTCAAAAACACCTTACTGACCCCTAACTTTTGAACGATCGTGTAACTTAAATAGCCTAATTTATAGAGAGGCAATTAATGAAATAATTAAATGTGTCGTGTGGTGGAAACTCACATAATTTGCGTGAAGCACAGTGAAGAACTCTGGATGAGTGATGAATTTGACTGCTGGACTCTGCAGCAGTAAAGTGATCTTCTGACAATGACCCGGAGAACATGGTGCGTCCCTCCTCAACTCTTAAATGAAAGAGAGATCATTTAAAGGGACGGTTCACCCAAAATTAAAATCCTACCTTTTGACCCAGCTCTAAAATCGCATTTATGCTTCTGCATGGTCAAACCTGCCACATTCACAAGACATGTGAGGTCTGTATGCAGTTCCTTCTTATCGTCTTTCTATGTCTAGTAGTGTGCTCTGCTTTTGGCAGCATGCAAACAAAGACAATCTTACATGCACCATGAACATACCAGATTTCAAAAGACAAACGGTTAGAAACGGTTAGTAACAGTCCTTGATCAATTTTCCCGAAATGAAGACGTGACATGTAGCATATACAATATATGTACTATCTATATATATATATATATATATATATATATACACTTTTAAGATATTTTTTGTGCTTTTTAGAATAGATATTGGTTACTTTCTAGATTTGTTACATGCAAATGAACAAGCCCTGATGGAATCTGCTGTCCACATTTTTGCTTTAGTGGAAAATCTGCATAATTCTGCAAATGAATTTAAACATGCCAAAATGTGTTAAATGGTGCTAATAAAATGATACTCTAATTGGTAGCTGGATGTATTATCAAATGGTCTGGAAAAGAGCATTTTGCATTGGATATTGTGCAAAATAACTAATTTTTTTGTAGAAAAAGACTAAAACAAGTAGGTTGACATGAGGGTGAGCAAATGATTTTCACTTTTGAAAGTTACACCTGTTTCACACATAATCTGTGCAGTGCGTACGCAGTTTGTATGTGGGTATGTATGCA
Organism: Opsariichthys bidens; assembly: GCA_037194245.1. NCBI lineage: Eukaryota > Metazoa > Chordata > Actinopteri > Cypriniformes > Xenocyprididae > Opsariichthys > Opsariichthys bidens. The sequence goes on from CM074303.1 coordinate 10,047,274, forward strand.
GTGCAGAAGCAGAAAGTTCTCATTGTTCTTTCACATAAGAAGCGTTTGCAGTGTGCAGCTGATCTGCGGCTGTACACCACAAATACCACTATCAGTTCTCCATCTATTTATTATTTTGATTTCAAGTCCAAATGTAGTTAAAGTTACTGAAAACACTTTTTCAGCATTGTGATTTTCTATGTACATGATACAGTAATACAATCTTTTATAGACGTATTTAAGTTTAAATTAATAAATATAAATGTGTTATTCCATTTATCACTTCTATATAAATTTATATATTATGTTGCTCAAGCAGTTGGAAAACATTTAACTATGGTACTTCTCTTTTATTTAGTACACGGGCTAGATAAACAGACACGTCACCTGAACTGAATATTCCACCACGGTTTAGCAACTTCATGAATTTCTTCACTTAGAAAATGTAAATGCCTCAGGTTGCATTGTAAATGTACAACCCTTGACAGCATTTTATGATTCAGCCTCAATTATCACCCCTCAAGAACGAATGCAGTGCTTTACAACTATAGGACATGAAGAGCTAAATAAACTTATCTTTATATCTTAACCAATATCATGTTTATTACATACAACACCCACTAAATTACTCAAAGAGTTGTTTTCTGTATCTCTAGGCCTATCTCTCCATCTCTAGGCTTCTCATAAGGAAACCACAACTAGATCCAAATGAATTTGCAAATTACACACTCATTTCAAATCTTCCATTTATGTCTAGAAAAGGTTGTGTCTGCTCAATTGTGCTCCTTTCTGCAAAAAAATTATATCTATGATTCAGTTTTCATTCGGCGCCATCGTAGCACAGAAACTATGCTTGTTAAAATTACAGACAACTAACTTCTAGCTTACAGACAGATTACTTTATGCACCAAGGCTGCATCTCAATAGTACATTTATTTGATCTTAGTGCTACGTTTAACGCAACAGATCATGACATACTCTTAGATCGATTACAAAATTGCTCTAGTATTCAGGGACAGGCACTAGGGTGGTTTAGATCAGACTGTTCCCATTTTGTTTATTTAAACAGTGAATTATCCATATTAACATCAGTAAATTATGGAGTGCCGCAAGGGTCTGTTTTAGGCCCTCTGCAACTTTCAATGTACATGCTGCCTCTTGGTCATAATATTAGAAAATATGTAATTAGTTTCCACCGGTATGCCAATGATACTCAGTTATATTCATCACGGCTAGATGAAATTTCTAAAATTATCCAAGATGACAGAGTGTGTTAAACATAAAATAAGTTTCTCCTATTAAATTCGGATAAGCCTGAGGTTTTGCTTATTAGACCAAAAACATGTACACAGAATCTCTTACAATACAATTTGCATGAAGAAGGATGTACTGTAACTATCCTTTACAGTTAAAGACCTGGGTGTTATATTAGACAGCAACATGTCTTTCAAAAAATCATATTTCATGTTACAAAAACAGCCTTCTTCCACCTCAGAAACATTGCTAAGCTTTGGAACATGCTATCTGTTTCTAAAAAGCTAGTTCATGCATTCATGACCTATAAATTGGACTACTTGGTAGTTGCCCTACATCCTCAATAAACAAGCTACAGATAGTCAAAACTACAGCTGCAAAATGCAGGTCAAAAAATATATAATGATCATATAACCCCAATTTTATCATCTCTAGTACAATGTATTGCTACTGAACTAGAAGGCCCCAAATGGTTCAGCTCCTGTGTAATTAACCAATCTTCTATCGCTCTTTAAGGTCACAAAACTCTGGACTTTTGGTAGTACCTCATATCTAAGTCCACTAAAGGAGAGAGAGCATTTTCGCATTTGGCTCCTAAACTCTCGAATAGCCTTCTTGATGATGTTTGAGGCTCATACACACGCTCCCAGTTTACATTCAGATTAAAGACACATCTCTTTGGTCAAGCGTTCACATAATGCACCTCCATACATAATGTGCCTCCAGCTATCTCAGATGAAATGCACATGATTATCTTTTGCTTAAAATGTTATGAACAGCAGCTACGCTCATTTTTTCCGTTTTCTTTTCCGTCTCTACCTCTGGATCCCCATCCCGAGGTAACTAGAGAGTGCGCCAGCTCCAGTTTGAATCCAGCCTCTTACGAAGATTTCGGATGACCCAACACATGCGAAGAGACGACGCCAACCCCTGCGAGGACTTCAGATGACGCCAACTCTGAATCAACAAGCACCACTGCCATATTTTCTATATATTGTAATCATCATGATCACAACTTGTAATAATTGCTTTAATGAGTTTAGTGTTTCTGCCTAAATGAATACATCATATTAGCTAACTGCATGATTTATAATATCTTAGAGCTGTACATTTTTGACATTACTTTGACACAGTCACATCTGATTACTCTAAATTGTAATGTATGCTTTTTTCTGTAAACCTGTTTTGAAACAATATTAATTAAAAAAAATGTACTGTGGATACAAATAAATGTGAACTGAACCGAAAGTGTATGAAGTTACCGGTGGTTTGTGGAGGCGAGTCTGTTTCAGTGTTGGCTGTTCTCTCATTGCGGGGGCTGCCCGACTCCTCCTCTCTCCTTTCTGTGGCCATCGTCCTCTGGATGGTCTGGTACCTGACGAATGCACAAGAGTAATGTTGTTATTAGTCACCAATATCAGTACAGTAGGACTCCCATTGTAAAGAATCCTTCACATCCATTTCTAACCCAAATGCCCTCACTTATTATGCTGCTTGATGGCTTTGTGTGCTATGAGAATAATCTAAATCTGTCATCCAAAGCTTGTGGACTATTAAACAAACATCCTTTAATTACATACTAAGTGGAAACCTAACTTGAAACACACTTTTGCAAACCTCCTATATTTTTGTCCTGTAGGAGGCAAAAGAGTGCATGATTATAAGCCCATGTGAACATACTTGTTTTATAGAAAAATGGACTGAAAAAAGCAGCTTTTGACTCAAGACAGCGTAATAAATGAATCATCGGCTTTGAATTATGTAATCACTACAGAGGTTGCTGTAGACACATACTACTGTTATATGCCTATTTCTTTTAACTACGGCAACAGCATCCCTTTAGTGCTAAATATACTACTTGCAAATGTAGGCTGTTTACTGTTGCCAAGGAACAAGTTGGAGCATTAATAAAGTACAATGGCAACAGTGTTGTTTACCTCCTGTTGAGCTGCTCCATCTGTTGGACGGAACCAGACCTGCGCAGGCCATCAGGCGTGGCTGCAGACGTGGGCCGCTGCCAAGTGGTGGTCCGGTTAATGTGATCCACATAGAAAACACGACCGTGGCTGTCGATACGGGCCTCCCAGTCTGAGCATGCCAAACAAAACACAAACAAAGATGTTTGATGACCAAGTCGATATTGTGGTCTTTAAAGGATTAGTTCACCCAAAAATTACATTTCTGTCATTACCAAACCCGTAAAAACCTTAGTTCATCTTTGGAACACAAATTAAGATATTTTTTGATGAAATCTTTTTTTTAATCCCCCATAGAAAGCAATGCAAGTACCACATTCAAGGTCCAGAAAGGAAGTAAAGACATCTTTAAAATAGTCCACGTTACTACAGCTGGCTCAGTATTGTTCATGTGAGCAGCACGTGATGCTGACATAGGAGCCGGCGTTCTGACGGAGAACCTGGAAGTGCTGCAATGTAAATAATGTAGGAGAATGACGGGGAGAGAAGAAATTAATGAATAAAGTTGTATTTGTTTTCGTCTGCAGTCACGTCGACTATTTCAACAATGTTTTAACTACTTTTCTGGACCTTGAATGTGGTAATTACTTTCTACTGAGGATAAAAAAACCCTTTTTGATCAAAAAGATGAACGAAGGTCTTACGGGATTGGAACGACATGTGAGTAATTATGACAGAATTTTCATTTTTTGGGTGAACTAACCCTTTCGGTATTTAATATAAGGCTGATTGCTTAAAAAAATTATAGTGCAGATTTTGAACTAGTACATTATTTTGAATATCTCAAAAATTCCCTGTGTAGGAAGTTTCAAATTTGACTCATTTTGTCAGTCGCATGAAAATGAAGTGACAGACAGGTGCTGTCTTTGAAATGATGTCTTTGAAAGCCGACTTTCTAGAGTGGGTTACGGCTTTATGGTAATCAGTGGTAAAATCTCACAGTGTGGGTGAGTGGGAGTAAGAATGAAAATACACATATCGGATAAGAAACTGTGTTCCAAGTGGTTGTATTTTGACTCCCTACAGCTTTGAAATGCAATGAAGGGAGGTACACCAGAAGAAAGTGATACATTTGGACGGATTTTGCAAATTTGATTTGATGCAACAACAACAAAATGAATAAAAAAAATGATCAGTTTCTGAAAATAAATAAAGCGTGGGTTAATATCTTGCTAAGGACACTTTTGTGAAGTAACATTTTGATCATATAGTATGTGATGTTTTGCAATACATATTGGATCTTTTATTATACATTTATATATTTTTAATGTTTTTACAAGATGTCTTTTGCTCACCAAGGCTCCATTTATTTTGTGAAAATTACTGTAAAAACAGCAATATTGTGAAATATAATTACAATTCAAAATAACCGTTTTCTATTTTTATTTGTAATTTATTCCTGTGATTTCAAAGCTAAATTTTCACATTTAGCATCTTTACTTCAGTCTTCAGTGTCACATGACCCTTCAGAAATCATTCTAATATGCTGATTTGGTACTCAAGAAACATCTCTTCTTATTATCAATGTTTAAAACAGTTGTGCTGTATATTATATAAATATTTATGAATATATATATATATAAAATGTATATTATATAAATATATTTATTAATATATTTCTGTTAAATATATACACGCATGTGTGTGTATTTATACATACATAATAAATATACACACTATTTTATTTAAACATAAACTTTTATTTTGGATGTGATTAATCGCAATTAATCGTTTGACAGTACTATTATAAATGTATAGACTGTCACTTTTGATGTATTTAATGTGTCCTTGCTGAATAAAAGTATTCATTTCTTTAATATATATATTATTATTTTGATACCTACATATAATCTATAGGCGTTTCACCTGTAGTACATCGAATACATTACAGTGCACGATGAGACAGCAGAACTTACTCGGGGGCAGCGGCTCGTCTATGGTGGGATAGTGATGTGGGTCGGGCCGTAGTGCAGGAAGCTGGCTCACTGCAGGATGGTTACAAGGCAAAGGACATTCTCCTAAACATACCACAAACACAAGCCAGGGCATTCTTCATAGATACTTTAGAGTATCGGCTAAAGGGAAAACCTAGATCTTATTCAAATTAAAAAACACATGATTTATGCATCAAAACCCATAGAAGTCTACTCACTCCTGCTGCTTGGACCAGCTACAGGTGACTCTCCATTACCCATAATGCCATGCGGGCTCTGGACGTGACTGTCCGGCGCCTCTTCCCACTGACAGCTACCATCCCCTGGCTCACGGCTCTTAGCGCCTTGTCCTGTCTCTGCCTCCAATCCCAGAATACCATTCACCCTGTCCATCTCATCCTCGTCATCTTGCGAGGAGAACACAGTGCTCTCCGACCTACGTGCGCTGTCTAGAGACGGCGCCCGCACAGGGCCCGACACCCTATGTGCCATATGACTGCAGCAGGGCACCGGGCTCAAATCGCATTCACTTTCCCCTGGTGACCTTTGAACTCCGGTTTGGCCCTCAGCCCCGAGCGGCTGCCCATCTCCGTCGAGCATCTGAATGAGGTCGGAGAGGCGCTCGTGCGAGCGGCTGCGGGGAAGCGTCCTGCGAGGGCCGTTGGGTGTTAAAGCATGAGGCTCAAGTGCCGCACCCTCTTCCTCCTCCTCCTCTTCCTCCTCTACACCCTGTGGCCGGTCGGACTCAGGCCCAGCCGCATCTTCTGGTTGAGGTTGGGTGGACGGCAGGCTGTGTAGCAGGTGGTGGATTCGGATGTAGTGGGAGCGCGGCGTCTCGGGTTCACCGCAAGCCGATGCGATGACCGTCTCCAGCTCAGACACGGGTAGAGAGCAGGGCCGCGGCTTCCGTCTCGGTGTGGTTCGGATCCTCAGCGAGCAGCCTTCCTCCAGATCCACCTCTGGTTCCTCCAAAACCGGCTGTGGGTCCATCTCCTCTTCGGCTCCAGCAGGAGGTCCTGAAGAGTCTGCAGGCTCTTCGGCAAAGGCACTATCAGTTTCTGCCTCTTCTTGGACCGTCTCTTCTGCTTCTACATCGTTCTGACCTTGCTCCATTTGTTCGCAGCTCTTGGCGGCTACCTCCTGCTGCTCTGCCTCTAAAGACTCTTCCTCTATGGCATCTTCCTCAGCTGCACAGCTTTGTCCAGATTCAACATCCATGGGCATGTCTACAGAAGCCGTATCACCATCTAAGGGCAACTCTGGGGCCCCCTGGTCTAGGCTCATGGTGTCTTCTGCTTGAGGTTGGACTTGAGCTTCTGCTGCTGCCACTGGCTGCTCTGTACTAAGAGACATGTCCTCGTCATCTGTGGAGAGGACAGAAATCTGTGACCTACATGCACATAAGGGTACAACGCATACCATTTAGTAAAGATACACAATATACTGGCAACCATGTGACTTTTTAATGTTTTCATGAGCGGTCTGATTAGACCGGTATTAGAAGCCAATAATAAACTACACTAACGCATAAATGTTTTAGTGTCCGCAATGAATACTTTTATTCAGGAAGGATGTATATTAGAGATAAACAATTCATGGATTATGTTTAATAAAAGATAGAATAAAAACTGGAATTACCTGGGTGGATAGAGGAGGTAATCTCAAACCTGAACTGCAGCTGACCACTGACATGCTCTGTTGGAAGCCTCCGACCCAGAGTGTAACTGACCACTCGATCACTATTAAAAAAAACACAAGCAAGCACCTTGCAATTAGTATTTCAACTCAATAGCATAACAAATCAAAACTGCAAAAATGCCACACAAGAGCCTAGTTTCTTCTGAAGTTTAGTTTAGGTTTGATTATCTTTGAGTGCGTACCCGATAGCATGCTTCTCCAGTAATCTTTGCACTGGCATGGACAACTTGCCCAAGAAACGCTTTATGATGGGTCGGCTTTTGGCAAACTTGTCCTTCACCTCAATCTCCAACACATCCGTGGGCAGAGACACAAAATTAAAGCGCTACGAGAAGGAAATACAAGTAGAACTTACAACCTAATATGTAAAAATAAACTTGTTAGTATCAAGAAATCGCTCTTTTTACAAAGTAATGTGAATGCAGTGTGATGGATGTTGATGATGTAAAAGACACTGTTCAGGAAACAGTTTCTTTATTTTCAAAAGCAGAAAAATAAAACAAACAGATAAAATGGTCGTAAAAACTTGGCTGTATTGTGCAAAGTGCCAAAATTAATGATTTTAAACAATATGACTGCAGTCGTATGGGCAGTTGTCTACTGACCTTTTAGTTTTTTTTAGTTTATGTAAAGGGGTCCTTGATTATAATTTCACTTTTTTAACTTTAGTTAGTGTGTAAAGTTAAATCGAAATCGAAGCACGAGCTGTTAAAGCTCCGCCCTCTTCTGGAAAGCGGCCGGGAGCAGCAGCTCACACCCAAATAGGGGCAATTTTGACAAGCTATAATAAATGATCTGTGGGGCATTTTGAGCTGAAATTTCACAGACACATTCTGGGGACACCAGAGACTTCTATTACATCTTGTGAAAAGGGATGTAAAACTTTAATCTTTACTTTAACCTTTAATAATTAAGAACTGAAGATCAGAATTTATGATCACCTACAAAAGATACAGCACTAACCAAAAAGGTATCTCTTCAAATACTGATGATAGTAAGACAACAAATCTACTTTTCAGTCTTTCATTCCCAATATCTTGACCTATTTCAATCCTCCGCTGTAAAGCGATCTCCTCTACTCATCACTAATCTAATAAGAGCACTTATCACCCAGAAGCAGCCACTCTACAACATGAAAACAATCCCATCAAATCCAGGTGATCTCATCTCATCTGCACCAAAAAGATGTAATGTTGGGAATGGCAAGGGGTTTAACGATTCTATTTCTCAATCCATTTAATGATTACGGTTATTTTAAGGTTTCTTAAATACCAAATAATTAATCCTAATTATATATCTACTACCTTTCAAAAAGTTTTGAAGATTTTTTTTTTTTAATAAATTAATACTTTTATTCAGCAAGGACGTATTAAAATGATCAAAAGTGACAATAAAGATTTAAAATGTCACAAAATGTTTCTATTTAAAAAAAACAAACGGTGGTTTTGAACTTTGTATTCATCAAAGAATCGTGAAAAATCACGGTTTTCACAAATATATTGATCAGCAACTGTTTTCAACTGATAATAATAAGAAATGTTTCTTGAGCTGCAAATCAGCCTATTAGAATGATTTCTGAAGGATCATGTGACACTGAAGACTGGAGTAATGATGCTGAAAATTCATCTTTGCATCACAGAAATAAATTACATTTTAAAGTATATTAAAATAAAAAAACAGTTATTTTAAATTGTAATATATTTCAAAATATTACTGTTTTCACTGTATTTTGGTCAAATAAAGCAGCCTTGATGAGCATCAGAGACTTCTTCCAAAAACAAACTTTTGAAAGGTGGTGTATATTGTGTGCGTGTATATATATATATATATATATATATATATATATATATATATATATATATATCTGTTAGTATCTGTTCTGTGTCTGTTAGTGAGTCCCTTTATAAAAAATACTTAAATAAAACAGTTCCTTTTTTTATATATAATTAGAACTGGTTGCTAAACCCCAGCCCTACAAAGATGACATGCTGTTTAATGAAAATAGAAAAAGATTTGAAAAAGAGACAGTCAGCAGGACAGTGTTCTGCAGTGTTTATTTGAAGAATGAAGGATTTACATGACAAATTCCATGTGGACTAAGCACAGAAAGGCAGCGTTGGGTTAAACATTTGTGAATAAATAACAGTGGGGCCAGATATTGTTTTATAAGGATTTATATACGAGCACATTTAATCTAGTGTATGTATGCGCTTGTTTGTTTTCCATACCTCCCTCTGCCAAACGGGATTAATGGTATTGCAGACGATGCCTGATCTCTTCTCCTGGCCGTGGTGAGGCAGGGCAGGGAAGATGCTGTGCTTGCCGGGGTGGATGGCGATCTTCAGGTAGGGGTCGGGGTTAAAGAACATGCCTTTCTTCAGTCCGGTGGCCTGGAAATCTGACCACAACATGAAGAGGGATGAATTAGAAGTCAAGTGGCCTTTAGTTTTATAGCACTTCATACAATAGAAAATGCAAATTCTGCAAATTCTGTTTTTTCAGCTCAATAACTGTGTAAAGTTAATTCATTTTGAGACAAGTTAAGCAACTCTACTGAAGACAATGATGTCACAATATTAGAATAGAATAGAACGGAATAGAATATACTTATTTATCATTACATGACCAGGGCTGAATTTGCATCTTAAAATCTCTTAATTTGCTCTCCGAAGATGAACACTGGTTTTCCAAAAGTACCTTGCAGAAGTTGTTTTTTTTTTTGGTAAAGAAAGAAACAAGGAATAGAGGTAAACATGTTCCTACAGTTGTTTACAGGAGACTGCAAGCATTGGATCAATAATGAAACCCCTGGATGCACTAAATATAGAAGCCCCATGAATATTGATAAAGCTTAATGATCATCTGTCTGGTCATGCCAGTTTTTATTGAAACACACACCTGACAGAGAGAAGCTGATGAGTCTTCTTCTGCCTTGACTCTGAGGAACGTCATCTGTGGCCACCGGCTTAAACACCTGAAAGCAGAAAATTAAGTGTAAAATATGTCAGATTTCATTGGAAACTGCGTAACACTTTACTTGAAGAGGTGTGCATGAGACTGACATGACACCTTCATAATCGTGACATGACTCATGATACCTTCAGGGAAAGTGCAACATAGCTTTTGCGTAATATCAACAGCAATATCATGATCAAAAACAGTTTTTCCAGCAAATCACTCACAGCATTCAATCATTTTAACACTCATTTTATATCAAAAATATATAATGTTTAAAGTGCCGCTAATTTGTTTTTTCGGATATTACCATGTGTAATATAGCTGTCTGTGAATGTAAAAGTTCAAAGTGCATAATAAATAGTTAATTATCTATAATTTTACATCTATAAAAAGAAAGAGGTGATTCTGAACTGCCGAAACGAGTCGTCTCGTCAGTAATTCCTCCACGAACCTATGTAGGTTTCTAACAAATTTGCATAATATCAGTACCAATAATATTTGCAAATTCATTTGCATAGTATAAACTTGTTATTTTTTCATGTTATAAAGTCAAAATTGTGAGACATAAACAAAATTGTGAGTTTATATCTTGCAATTCTGGCATTAAAACATGCAATTGCAAGTTTATACCTTGCAATTGTGAGAAAAAAGTCAGAATTGTGAGAAAAACTCGCAATTCTGACTTTATTAATTTCTTTATTAATTTTTTTTAATTTCTAACTTTATACCACGCAATTACGACTATATAACTCACAATTCTGACTTTATATCGCGCAATTCTAACTTTAGTTATTGTTTAAATCTCGCAATTGTAAGAAGAAAAGTCATAATTGTGACTTTATATCACGCAATTCTAACTTTAGTTATAGTTTAAATCTCGCAATTGCAAGAAGAAAAGTCAGAATTGTGAGATAAAAAGTCGCAATTACTTTTTTTATTTCTTTATTTAGTGGCATAAACAACCTTCCATACTATGGTCTTCATTGGCTGCCAGTGGACAACATCTACTTTGACCACCCTCAAACACTCTAGTTGTAGCTGAGACAAGAGTTTGGTTTGTGTTTTCGACATGTTGAGAAAATGCTGTTTTTTTTGTGTTGTTTGTTTTTGCGCTGCGAAAGCAAATCCACTTTGCTGCACTTCAGAAAGATGAGAACTTGCGCAAAATAATATTGAACTTGAACGCGATTATCGCTTAAACGTGATTCTTAGTGCGATTATGAAATCGCAAAGGCTGTGATTATTTTTTTTTATGCGCAGCTTGTCAGTGAAGTGCGGCTCCAAATGCTGATCCATCTGAAAACAGTTTGAGTTTGAGTCGCTTATAGTGTACATTTGAAAAAGCAACACGCGTCAAACATCTTTCCAGACATGAGAAGCATTTATTAACACCTTGTCCACAAAAGACATTTAATAACACGTTTTTCCTCCAAACTCACTTCATGATTACAGTTGAGCATCCTTCTGTGAGATGATGTGGCTTCTTACACAGAATAAGGCAGTCGTGTGTTTATTAGTCATGTTTAATCAAAGCATTTCAATCTTTGTTCAGCTATAGCGATATGACATGTTATCCTCTTCTGCTGCAGGGCATATTTTGAGTTTCTGCACAAGAAGCCCTCTGGCTTTCAGATGGAGAAGCATTTACAGCTGATCACAGTCGTACAGCTCTGATAAGCTGCGCATTAAATAATCGCAGCCTTTGCCAATTTGCGTTCATTTTAATCGCGATCAATCATGCAGCCCTCGTATACAAGTGCTGAGGAAGATCTGGAGCTGAAATTCAGATATGGTAACACGTGCGGTCAAGTAATCACAACACACTGAGCTATCTGACCAATCAGAGCAGAGTAAGTTCTCAAAAAGGAGGGGTTTATAGAGACTGAATCCTTTATGAAACTGTTTCAGACACTGAGAAATGAGGTGATGTTGCACTGTATATTATGAGAAAATTAAAGTGTTTTTTTGACCTGGATGCAAGTAAATCTATTGTAGGAGGCTTTCAAAACAAAATGAAGAACCTTTAAAATAGCACAAAGGGGCAATTTAATGAAAATGAACACAATATGAAACTAAGTGTGGGGAAAACTAATTTTTTGTGGTGTTGATAAAAATGTCTTCCTTTCACATGAAAAACATATCATTTTTGTCCTGTAAATGACGCACTTTACCTTTAAGAAACAAAAAGAGAGTTTGATTCACTCTGTGGCTATGGAGGTAGGCCTGTATTAAGCCATTGAATGATAACCTGAGATTATCTGCAGCGTTAATCCTCTGAGAAACAGATGGCACGGACTACTCTGCTCTTGAAAAACTCTTGATGAAATGTGACGCAAGATAAAACAGCTGCATTCGCCTCACATCTGTAATATCAATGGAATTGCCGCAGAGATGCACACATCATCAGGTCCCATGACTGATCCGTACATACTTATGTTTCTCACCATTGCTCAACTAAAGGCAAGGACTTTTCAACCATGACAAAAAATAAAAGATCTAAATGTCTCTTCTTTCATTCGCTCACCGGTGCGGAGGGGTTCTTCACCGTCACGCATGGCGTGGTGGCCCGCAGGGCTCCGCTCACTCCATGATAATATTTAAAACAGATCTTAGTCTCCACTGAAAAAGAGGCAAGCACAGAAAACATCAAAGGTCACATCGAAAAGCTCTTTGTAGATCTTACATATTTACATTTTCTTTTTCTTCCAGATATGCTTAACTCATCTTGTTCATAAAGGCCAATAAAGGCTGTTTAGAAAGTGCCTAAATCATTTCCACCCAGTAAAGTAGTAATGCTGTCACCAACAAGAAATAGCAAGTAGCCAATCCAACATTGACTATATTGGTTGCTTACTTTTTTTCAGGCCCGCAACCATCATTTGGTTGCGAAGGAAGTGTCTGGAAATGTTCGTCACTGGTTTCGTTGATGGCAAAAATAGTTGAATGTGGTTATTGTAATTTTTTTTTTAAAGGGCACTTAACTACATCCCACCCCAACTTCCTCTTTCCACAGCATCAACACATGATAAAAAAGTTGGTTTAAAAAAAAAAATCTGGCTTGCTATTTGCCAAAAAATGGCCTGAATTTATATTTTAATATTAATAATACTGAAAATAATCTAATATTTAATATTACTTCTAATATATTTTAAGTTATAGGAATACCCTTAGCAGGGCCTTGTGATTTATGATGCAGACGGAATCTCGGAATCCAGCCATCAAAGCACGAAATGCCACATAATTTTTGGTTTAATTATTAAACAGTACGATTAATCAAATCAAACAGAGATATGTTCTAGTGTGTCTGATTATTAAATCACAAATAGAGTGCTATTTAAATAAAGTCTTCCTTACAAACTGCCAAAATAAATGTTTCGTTTAACTAGATGCATTTCATGTATTTCTTTCCATTTGATTGAATCTTAAAAGACTTCAATGTTTGGACATGCTTTTAAAATTAACATTTTTAAAGCGATCCATTAAAACTCTGAATCCAGAAATATTAAAACAGAAAACAGAATAAGAGGGGAAAAAAATAAAAATAAAACAGATTTCATAAAGCCCCACTTCATCACTATTTGTCAAAAAACAGATCTATTTTATGAATGATTGGTTTTTAGATTAACACTGTAGTTAGCAACACAACAGAAATCTTTAGAATTTAGTTTAGAATTTTGCAGACATGTTCTAATAAATCATGGTGCTCTAGTGGGCGATGTGAGTTTGAGTCTGTATGTAAGAACGTTTTCTCTCTAGTTTGTATCCAAAAATAAATAGGATACATGAAACAACATAGTAAGCCATATGTATGGCGCTATGAAATCCATTTTATTTTTTCCAAAATTCATTTTTTTCTCTTTTAATTTTTCTGATTTTTTTTTTTTTTCTTGGACTCCATTTTAATTGTTAAATTTAAATTTTAGTAATCAAAAAAAACCCCATTTCTAATTAATTAACATTTTGAATTTTTTTTACTATGAAAAGTTTTTATGAAACAAGTTTTTTTTCCTTAAATTCCATTTATTTTTACCAAATTATGTGTGTTCTGGATTCCATTTTAATGGTTTAAATACATTTTAATAATCAAAAAGCATGTCTAATTAGTTGAATTGATAAAAAAGCATTGTTATTATTATATTTAAGTTTTTTTTTTCAGAAATTTGTTGCGTATTTAAAATTTTCTGGAAATCATATGAAAGCATAAAACATTAATTTAATTGATCTTTTAATCATATGAAATTAAACTTTGTCAAAAAAAGTGCTGCACAGCAGAGATTTAATTTAAAAAAAAAATTAAATTAATAAAAGTTAAAATTAAAGCGCAGAAGAAAAATTGTGATTATTCTTTAAAAAAGCTAATAATAATTTATTATTATTTTTATTATTAGTAGTATTAGTGTTAGTATTATTATTACTACATTTAGATGTAGCTACATTTCTGTGACAATTTCTTCAAGTTAACGTTCATTTTGACAGGTTGCAGTGAAGACCTTTGAGTGTCTGTGTGCTTCTGAAAATGAAACGGTAAAATGTTCATGAAGTGACTCTCAAAGCGGATCTGGAGATGAAGTTCATGCTCTCATGTCCTCATATAGTGAGGCAGCAGAGGCTGAAAACACACTGCGACCGTCACGCATGCTTCAGTGTGTGTGTGGTAAATGAAACCGCACATCTGCGCCATTCATTCACACGGGGACATGCCGAACATGCAGGATTCATATTGAAAAAGTCGTCTTGACATGTCTGTATCGTGATTTGTATTAAGTATACTCACCTACTTTTCATTTATTCATAAAAAAAACATAGTAATTATAGTAATACATTATATAGTAAATTCTGTTTTTATGACTGGATTCCGTGATTCCATTCGTGTTTTCTGCATCGCAAGAAAGCACACACACATCTTTTCAAAACTGAATGTGTTTTTGCCTGCTGTGAAATGAGTGTGTCACACATGAGCGACTTCTCATCACACTTCTTGACGTGAAACATCTTTGAACAAATTGTTAGTATGGAAGTGGTTTGTCCTGGTGTGTTTGTTACCATAGCAGCCATGCAAACATTTATAGCCACAAAAAATCTTAAGCAGCACCAACGGCGTCCTGTGCGTGGAAAATAAGTGTCTATAATGCTGCATCGATTAGTAAGCATGTTTTACATACGTTCTACGAAGTAGGAGTTGGCCTCGATCTTCCAGACGATTTGACCTTTGTGGGAGCCATTCACACCTCTGTTTTTGTAGTCCAGAAAGTTCTCAGACAGAACTTCATCTAAGAGAAAGAGAAAAGAAAAGCCTCATATCTTATTCTACACAAGTTACGGCATACAGATAATCACATGTTTTGATTATTCATTCATGGTAGTTGTCAAAGATGAGAAAGCTTTTAAACTCACTCTGTAAGGTTCAAATTAAAGCCAAAAGGCATTAACAGCCTTTATAAGGTCATCAGAGAACCTTTACAACACCAGACACACATGACAAAACTCTCTCTATATATATATTTACAGCTTAGAATATATATTATAATGAGAGCAAAACTATATAAATAGTTTAGCTCTCATTATAATTCTCTGCCGGAAACAAGAGGCCTTCTGTAGGTGCACAGACTGTTTTTTGCTGTGCTGCAGAGCAACTGCAGCCACTTTATTTTGTCCCTGTCTATCTGAAACAAAAATGAATGAACACATATCACACAAATATCATGTTTTTTGTGTTTAACAAATACAGGATTTATTTGTCATGAATTTAAATAATTCAAACAACCAGCAAAGTTTGGAATAATTACGATTTTTTTTTTTATTTTGGGGAGGATACAGTAAAAACAGTAATTAACAATTTAAAATAACTGTTTTCTATTTGTCTATATTTTAAAAATGTAATTTATTCCTGTGATGCAAAGCTGAATTTTCAGCATCATTACTCCAGTCTTCGGTGTCACATGATCCTTCAGTGTCATATGATCATTTTCATATGCTGAATATGCATGAAACATGTATAAGTCAGCTTGTATGGAAGTCCATTTCTACCACAGAGTAATATCGGAAATTGCAAGATCAAAGTGTAAAGGTACACCACCAGGGTTGGGGAGTAACGAAATACAAGTAACTTAGTTACTTATTTAAAATAAAAAAATTGATTACAGCTACATTTTAAATGGGTGGTAATCAGATTACAGTTACATCTGAAAAGTATTTTAGATCACTACAGATACGTATTTCGTTACATTACTCAAGTTTAGTAACTTAATCTAAATACTTTAGAATGCTTTGGAATACTAACTAGTTTTTATCTCACAATTCTGACTTCTTTTTCTCAGAATTGCATGATATAAAGTTGCAATTGTGAGTTATAAAGTCAGAATTATGAGATATAAACTGACAATATTGAGAAAAGTCAGATTTACGAGATATAAACTCACACTAAATTCACAATTGCAAGAAAAAAGTCAGTATTGCAAGTTTATATCTCCTAATTCTGACTTTATAACTTGCAATTGTGAGTTTAAATCTCGCAATTCTGAGAAAAAGAACCTTTTTTGTGTTTGTTCCACACTTATTAGTATTCCAAAGTATTCTAAAGTATTTGGATTAAGTTACTAAACTTGAGTAATGTAACGAAATATGTTACAAATGACTTTTTAAAGCATGTATTTTGTAATCTGTAGTGAAATACATTTTAAAAGTAACCCACCCAGCCCTGCACACTACGTAAGTTTTGGAGCTCTAGTGGTTAATAAACAAAACTGTGTGCATCTTGTGGAAGAACACTGTAGCCGGAGATACATGTCTCTGTTTATGTATGTAGGATGAGTCATGCAGGTTCTGAAATACTCTGCAGCGGTTGGCGTCCTGTTCGCTCTAAAACAGTCTGAATATAACACTTATTATAGGCGTACCGTTGTGATTCACGATAAGACAAAAACACTCGCTCATTATTCAAAATTTGAAAACAAAAAAGTTACACTGAGCGCCTTTAACATGAAAAATAGTCACACTGTGAGATATAAAGTTGCAAATGCAAGAAATAAAGCTGCCATGATCTGTAAATAAAGTCAAGCTCTGAGTTCAAATGTAGCAGATATGAGAACAAAGTAGAAAATTATGAGAAATAAAGCCTCATTTTACTTTACTGAGGTGGAAATGAGGGCTTCAAAAAACTTATGATGTTTCTGGCCTTTTAAATTAAATTTTGCATATGCAGTAGTTCACAAGTGGGGGGTCAGTACGATATTTTGTTGAAGGAAATTAATACTATTATTCAGAAACGATGCATTAATTTGATCAAAAGAGACAGTAAAAAGCATATTAAGACACCTCCAAAAACGGTCTTGGTCCGGTTCGCTTTTAAAAGTGCTTTAAGTTTGTTTACATACGGCCAAAAATCCAGAACATCATGAACATATTCAGTGAAAAATGGTTCTTAAGAACCTAAAGTGCTGCAAAGAACCACAAAAGAACCTTTATTTTTAAAATATTCATTAAATCTAAGTCTTAAAGGGGACCTATTATGCAAAATTCACTTTTATAAGGTGTTTGAACGCAGATTGTGTCCACAACCAGCTTATAATGGTAAAACATCTACCCACCCCTTTATTAATAATCCCCTTAAATCATAAAACAGCCTCTACAAACGCACGGTTCCAGATTTCTCCCTGCTCTTACGTAAGAGTAGGGGAAACCCCGCCAATGACTGGTGATGACGTGCCCTGTTAGCATAGATACCGCGCTGAGAGAGCAGCAGCAGTCCGCCATTTCTGTTTCCTCACTGGAGCAGCTCGAGATATACAATTCAAAAAACATTTCAAATGTTTGGTTATTGGATGTACCAACGAACATAAGAGTCTCCAAAGACTCTCTGCATCTGAGCCACTGAGGACACCGTGGTTGAATTTCTGTAATGAAGGAAATGTGCCGAAGAAAGTTGGTAAAGTGTTTGTGCAAATCATTTTACACTGGACTGCTTCACAAACGAGGATCAATTCAACGCTGGATTTGATCAATGAGTTGAATCATCTGAACTAATTAAATTTCTCCAGTAACCGTTCAGAAATGTCCAGTTTCCTTCTAAAAGTTGTAACTTCTTCCTGAGTCTCTCCATCAGTGTCGACTCCGGTTTGAATAATGTAAGGATGAACACCGTTACTGACAATCCTCATTTTGGCTGCGTGAGATTCTCCTGCTTTGTTGTTGTTGAGCAACCGAAGCAAGAGCCGTTAAAGCTCCGCCCTCTTCTGCAGCTCATTTGCATTTAAAGGGACACACACAAAACAGCGTGTTTTTGCTCACACCCAAATAGGGGCAAATTTGATGAGCTCTAATAAATGATCTGTGGGGTATTTTGAGCTGAAACTTTCTGGGGACACCAGAGATTTATATTACATCTTGTGAAAAGAGGCATAATAGGACCCCTTTAACATTCAACCAGCAGAATAAAACGCGACCAAACACAAACTTGCTCACCAATGAGGTACATGCCAATCCAGTCACCCGCATCCACTTCCTCCTTGATATCCCAGCTGAGGGTGATGTCCTGCGTCTGACCGATGGTGTAGCTGGAGGTGCTGACGGTGAGGGTGGAGCGGCAGTGTGAGGTCACGAGGTCTGTGTCGCTGGTGGAGCGCAGCACGGCCGCCGCCAGGTCCTCAGGAACACCATTCTGGAAGTCCACGTTGGGGAACTGCTCAGGGTTGAAACTGTGCCGAATCGGGTCCTTACATCGCCGCCTGCCCTGAGATGCACGAGAGGGAGAGGCCATAGCTGCAAGCCCGAGAAACCTGTTCTGGTACAAGTTCTGAGGAAAAATCAAGAGGGAACAGTAAAACAATATGTGTCCCACCATTGCTATACGGAAATGCTTTTTTGGAACATATGGCGTGCAAATCCAACCGTGCAAGAAATCAAGCAACAATCATTTTCTGGAGGGCTTAGATGTTGCGCTAAATGCAGACTTTTCATGTTCAGGAGCGAGACAGGACGGGACATGTTTTGAGGGGGAGAACAGCAGCTGAGACACTAAATGTCATCAACAGGGGACTGAGAAGATCATTCTATAGTGGAAGACATCCACTTCAGCTGGCAAAGAACATCTGCACTGAGAGATTCTTCTCAAAGAGCAAAGTCTGTGTGTCTTTTGTTGAAAATCAGACAAAAAGACAAAGGTACAAGACTGTCTTTAACGGCTTTAGTGAGGGAAAGAACTACAATCCCATGAAGCATTGCAAACAACATAATTGAATTCAAATGAAGAAACATAAAACTAATCATTTACAAATGATATATATACAAACATTTCAGTTTTTTATGAGCGTAGAGATCGGCTGCATCCAAAAACCTAGGCAGCAATGACTTGTGCAAGAAGGCACCATTTTGGACAGACTTCTGAGGCAGCGCAACGGTTTAATGATCAGCAAATTAGCGCGAGCTCTGCTGAGAACTAATCAAATATTTAAATATTACATTAGTAATTTCGGTAACACTTTATTTTAGTGTCATTGTTACATATGGTAAGAGGCAGTCTAGCAACAATTAGATGACATGGAAAGACATTTGCAGATGCACAGACCACAAATGCAGCGTCTTACAATTCTCTGTGGCACACAAATATCTGGGCAGAAATCAAACTGGCTGTTGTGGTTTTCTGTGCAGTATAGGGAAGGATCAGAGAGGTTCAGTAGTCATCTAACAACTGCTTAGTCAATTAGAGAAGTCGAGGCTAGAGAATTTAACAAGAAACAAAGGGTTTTAGCGTGCAAATAGCACGTACAATGTACAATAAGTCCACAAGCTTAAATGCTTTTTTAATAAATTCAAAACCTTTAACCATTTTAAACATCAAGAGCTCCGAGTACAAATGGACAAAAATGATCATTCGCCAAGGACCAAAAAATTTTATGACTTCTATGGTTATTTTCACGACAAAACAAAGGAATATGACAGAAGATATAAAGTTAAAAAACAACATAAAATTGTAAAATCTATCTTCGGGGAAAAAAAAAAGGAAAGAAGAATTTGTGTCGAGTAAATACTGTATAATAAATGAACATTAGCTTCTTTTTTAATGCCTTTTGGAAAAACACTAACATTTTCTTTCTCCACAGAATATACTGTCAAGTTATTATATTTCATAACCCATAACATGACACTGCAACACTAGATGTCCCTCAGATATTTAATGTCACTTATATTATATAATTTGACAAACGTACTGAAATAACATAACTACCGTTTAAAAGTTTGAGGTCAATATTTATTTATGTTTTTGAAAGAAGTTTCTTATGCTCAAGTCTGCATTTATTTGATCAAAAATATAGTAATATTGTTACATATTACCATAATTCAAAACTACTGTTTGTGTCTATTTTCATTATGAAAAGAAAGCAAAACATATATATAAAAAATACAAAGTTTAAAAGATACAAAAAAAAATTGAATGTGTGGTGAGTAAATAACTGAGTAACTCAATAACTTGGAATGACTGCAACCTAATACATGATGTGTCCGGTTTCTTGTGTCTTTCAAGGACTTTTGGAAAAGGACATTTTTTTTCTCTCCATAGAACGCACAAGCGAAATATTTCTTACAATATTAAGCCTCTATTAAAGATCACAGTGTTGAACCATGTTTTTAGGACAGGTGCAGACAAAGTCCTCTCGAGTGATGCAATGTTTGTGGAAATCTAGGAAAACTAAAAGGTATCCGATATTATTGTGCAACCCTGGTGTGTGGTTCCCAAAAGCAGAAGCATTCTGAATCACGGCATAAGACTTCACTTCCTCCTCCTCACCATGCCTGTTTGCAGGAAACCTGCGGAACAACAGAACTCACACAACATGCACTTGAAAGCCCTGTTAATCAGCATAAAACTGCACACCGCAAAAGATGTACTGTAGACCAAACTAATCCACACAAAGGACACTCAGCAAATCTAATTTCACACACAATCATCAGCAGATTCTGCTTCCTAAATTCCACTGAGGCAATCTGGCAAATTTACAGGGCGGATAATGCTAAAAACAAAAACAAAAAAGGCTAGAATTCAGATCAGGAAACTGAATGAGTGAAAAATGACACCACAGAGTGCAGCAAAGAAAACATTTTAGAAAAATATAACCTATGTTTTCTAACACACTGAGCAGAGTTATGATGCTCAAGCAGACAACGCAGGTTCGAATCCTCCTCCGCTTCCTGTGACATCAACATTGTTTCTAAAAATTACTGAGAGCCAAAAATAAAAATTCAATACACCAATAAACATTCACAACACTACTAATGTATGAAATCACATGAACTCTCTTTAAAGTGTTATTTATTCCTGCCTTCTGAAACAGGAATTACACAGTAATAATACAGCACAAAAATAATAATAAAGACAAACAAATCTCTCCCTTCGGAATTAAAGAAAGCTGGCCTCTGACCTGTAAACATCCATGTCAGTTTTTCTCTTTTGAAAATAACAAATGGAAATAGATGACACAAGTATTTAGTGTTTTCAGTTTGTGCATTCTTTTTACATTTCTTTTGGAAACTTGGAAAAATATGAAAAATTTTGTAACACTGTTCGTGAATATGGGAAGAGGGAGGCGGGAACCGGCGAACGTTCAACGTAATTTTAATAAATAAATAAACAAACAATTAAACGAAAGTAAAAGGGCGGCAGTTGCCGAGAGGAACTGCCGCACTTTTACTTTCGTTTTATTGTTTGTTTATTTATTTATTAAAATTACGTTGAACGTTCACACAAACATAATAAAAACACAACATAAAATCCAGGCCTGGTCGTCTCTCGTCCTTCACTGTAGTCGATCCTCTTTTATGCTTCCGGAGCTCCTCCGTGAGAGACACGAGACCGGTGCAGCACGCAGCTGCCGCTCATCATCACTCGCCGTTCCCTCACGGCTCTCGCCCGCCCTCGTCACAAATATCTTTTTTTTTCTTTGTTTTTTGACTTAAACATAAATAATACTATAGGGATAATAAATCACAATGAAAAAAAAACTAAGTCTTTGTCTCTTTGGAATTAAATATGAGCTACATATTAGCTATGTATTTCCCTTTAAACTCGTTCCCTGCTATTGACGAGTTATCTCGTCTTTTATGAGAAAAATTTGAAACTGTTTCATATGCCTGTTGACGTGTTGTCAGTGTCCTCATATCTCTGCGATGTATTTTTCACTGCGTGAGAACATGATGTGTGGCATGAGAGCGCATGGCTTGTCGGACATAGCAACAGTAACTAAAGGGGGCGGGTCTTTCCGAAGAGTCAATTCAGTCGGGGCATCTGCTGTGCTTCATGCTGGAGGTCACCACGGCGCAGAGGGACGTACGGGTCACAACCGATCCAGCAAAGCAAAATAATCAGCAGACCTCCAGCAGTGCGGAGAGGGCAGATAACAATTGACAGCTTCTTTTTTTTTTTTAATGAGGTCTTTTCTTTGCTCCGTTTTGTTGATGGAAAATAGTTGGAATGCAAATTCAGATGCAGATCGAATCATCGTGACATGATGTCAAAACAAAGCGAACCTTCCACTGGGCGAATTTGTGTTTACAAGACGCAAGGAAGCTTTAACAATGCACCTTGAAATCACACTGACGCAGATAAATTAATTAGAATCATTAAGGCCCCGAGGGCAGACTCCATTAAATACCACTGTGAGTGTCTACATGTCGCGCAGGATGAGATGCATTAGCTCAAGCAGCGTCAGGCTCGCCGTGCCAAAATGAAACCCGAGACTCTTAATGTACTTACATAACGAAGCACAGAGGCGTACGGGAGCAGGATATTTCTCCCCAGAATACAGAGATCAAGCCACAATTCTGTTAGCAAGAAGATCTGAAGTATGTGACGTAGAATAGAGTGTAGCATGGCACAGAACACGGCAGTAAATCTGCGAGCATCTTGGAGGTTATATTTACATTTAATGGCATCATGCTACTATTTTTGCATTCTGGCATTGTGCAACAAATATCGTTGGCTCTGTGACAAACTGCTTGTGTTGCTTTAGACTATGTGAATGCAATAATGCAAATCTGCATGCATTAAAGGACTTGTTCACTTCAGAATTCAAATTTCCTGATGATTTACTCACCCCCATGACATCCAAGATGTCTGTCTTCAGCCTACGTCATTACGACCTTTCCAACGTGATTACATAATGCGTGGCATATCGCAGAGCAGTGCAAGATGGGGTAAAAAGTATCATTTTTTATTTTTTTTGAAAATGGCTGATCGTTTCGCTAGATAAGACCCTTATTTATCGGCTGGAATCATGTAGAGTCCTTTGAAACGGCACTGAAACTGCAGTTTGGACCAATCCACTGCCGCTTCAATATATATATATTTTGAGCGATTTATCACGAATTTAGAAATTAGAAATTTCCCATCAGGTTGACACTGGCAGTCTCATTTTTGCCATTTAAACTATCTATGTCAATCAAAAACCAAACATTTAGAACTTAAAGAGGTCCTACATCATTTTAGTTATATACCCCACGGTAGTGTTGCGCTCATCACAAAGCAGTCAGGGGAGTTAGTAGATTAACGTTGGTGAACTTGAACTTGAAAAATGGTGTGTACTCACATCTTTCCATTCTTGTTGCTATAAATGAACTGGTATGAAGAGATGATCGGTTCACGAGGAGCTACAGCGATCTGTCACGACACATTAAAGAGACGCTATACGCTATTTATTGTTTAAACTTCTTTAAAAAATTACAATATATTAAATATGAAACTGTTTCATATGTCTGTCGATGCATTATCAGTGTCCTCTTTGCTCCGGGATGTATTTTTATGTTTGTGTGGCGTGAGAGCGCATGGCTTGTCGGACATAGCAACAGTCACTAAAGGGGGCGGGGCTTTGTGAAGGGTCAATTAGGAGATGGCAACCTGTGACGTTCTCCTCAGAGCAGTTCACGTCCTCAGATTTATGAGTTTCTATGCCAACACTACCAATGCAGAAACGAATCGGCAGAAGTCAGGTGGTATAAGCTCTGTAAGTTGTTTACGTTCATTATTATAGTTATGCTTTGAAACATGAGGTAATTTAACGGCGTCTCTCACGACACTTTGCAGACTCTGCTGTGTTTTGAAGGAGGCGTGGCTTTGGAGACTCTCTGAACGGAGGGTGGGATCTAATGATTTCAAAGCTCGCTTGCTATTGCTGGTCTCTCTGAAATTACCTACCCTACCTTTAATTAACATTTGCCAAAGTGTGCAACCAGATAACACTATGTGTGGTACTGTATCCCACAATGCAATGCGCTCAACCTGAGTAATTTCCAATATAACAAATGAACCAGCCAAAACTGGAATAAAAATGCAAAATAGGCCTAATCATGACCTATTTCAAAAATTTGCACCAGAACACAAATTCAGTTGACAACATGTTATAAAAATTAAATAATAATATAAAAATACATACATAAAAAATAGCTTTTAGATGAAAAAAACAAACATATTCAGAGCATTAAAGAGACCAAAGATGATGATGTATTATTGGCTGAAACTATCCATATTTCTGAGATTATAACCAGATTGCGTCGCTTCACCGCCATTCACAAATCCTCTCCCGTGGCCTCATGGGATAGTGAAGTGTCCATCATACACACACTTCAGAATCTCGGCAAAAAAAGTAGGTCATCCGGGTACTTTTTGCCTACTCTTCTATGAGTACTGTGAATTGGGACATACTTCTTTTGTCACATACTGTTTTTCATCTACTATATCATGGGAAAGTATGTAATTACATGCATAATGTGTCACATATTAGCCTAGAGTATTTTAGTCTAAATATACTAAAAATAAATATTAAATAAATTAATTTTATTTGGGTAAAATATTCTCTTTAGAAAAGCTCTGCACAGTTAAAAGAATCAAAATATATGTTTAATTTTAATCTGAAACATGCTTATGAAAATAATATGATGAAATGACATAATCGCTCTGGGAAACCCTCTGGGAGCTCATTTACGGAAAACGTCATGTATAAATAAAAACTAATGAAGTCAGTTCACTCAATAACATCCACGTCATCATGTGAAGGTCGTCTCACAGGAAGCACTTCTGCCTGTAAAGGAACAAGGCCTTTTTTCCTCTTCTAAAGCTTTTCCGTTCCTTGATGCTGATTTTAGAGCGGATCAATACACTGCTGGTCTCAGGTGAATCAATACTAATCTACCTCATCTGTGCTCCTCACCTAAACGATTTCTGCTCTTAACGAGCCTTGAGTAATGAACACGTCCCCAACTAAACACGGACAATCAACCCCAGACGTCAGCTTTTAACTCCAATATTATGTTATTTGTTTATGTATTACTAGTGACTGTCATAAGGCATCATTGTCGACTTTTGGATATTTTCAGCAGATTTTTAAGTGTCTATTGACTATACTATACAGCTGTGAACAGATGTTATTATTTAATAGATGCTATCATTTAAAATAATTATCGATCTATGACTGTCTGATTTAATCTTAACTTCATATGCATCCATTACATTGGAGTTTAGGTGTATTATCGGGAGCAGATATGCAAGGTTTATGATGCTTCTTTGGGTAGTTTGTGACTTTTTTACTGTAAAAGGTTTTTATTTAATTTAAAGTGCTTTTTTTTTTTTTTACAATTTTAATCCAGGTTTTAGGAGATATTTTAATGACCAAACAAACTCGAGAAACCCCCCAAAATATGAGGAAAACATCTAATCTATTTTAAATATGAGAGAAGAAGAAAACTAAACTCGGTTAAGGTACTTATCTTACAAAATTATTTGTGAAAAAAGGCAAATAACAGCTACAGGTTTTATTTTACTATGCAAAATAAATGCATGGAAAAGCAAAAAGCTCACTGGAAAAAACAAACATTGACTCCAACATACTAAGTTATTAATATTTCATTTGTTTCTTGATTTTGCATATTTCAATAATTTCGTTGTACAACAGCCAAAAATGATAGGAATTAAACAATTGCCTCCACTCAAAGCACGACTACAAGCTTAAAAATATATTAATGATAAAATTAAAAATTCCAAGAACAACTACAAGCTTAAAAATATATTAATAATAATAATAAAAATTCAAGCACGACTACAAGCTTAAAATATATTAATAATAAAATAAAAAATCCAAGCACAACTACAAGCTTAAAACTATATAAATAATAAAATTTAAATTCCAAGCACGACTACAAGCTTAAAAATGTATTAATAATAAAATTAAAAATTCCAAGAACAACTACAAGCTTAAAAATATATTAATAATAATAATAAAAATTCAAGCACGACTACAAGCTTAAAATATATTAATAATAAAATAAAAAATCCAAGCACAACTACAAGCTTAAAACTATATAAATAATAAAATTTAAATTCCAAGCACGACTACAAGCTTAAAAATGTATTAATAATAAAATTAAAAATTCCAAGAACAACTACAAGCTTAAAAATATATTAATAATAATAATAAAAATTCAAGCACGACTACAAGCTTAAAATATATTAATAAAAAATTTAAAAATCCAAGCACAACTACAAGCTTAAAACTATATAAATAATAAAATTTAAATTCCAAGCACGACTACAAGCTTAAAAATGTATTAATAATAAAATTAAAAATTCCAAGAACAACTACAAGCTTAAAAATATATTAATAATAATAATAAAAATTCAAGCACAACTACAAGCTTAAAATATATTAATAATAAAATAAAAAATCCAAGCACAACTACAGGCTTAAAAAATATTAATAATAAAATAAAAAAATCCAAGCACGACTACAAGCTTAAAAATATATTAATAATTAAATTAAAAATTAAATATATAAAATATAAATAAAATTAAAAAATGATATAATACTGTAGTGTTACTTTGTCGCTTTGGGTTCAGGGTTCAGTGTCGAGTTCAGGAATGAGCATCCTCATCTGGGCCAAATACACATGCACGTGCACGCAATCACACACGCGCGCGCGCGCACCACACAAAGACGCGCGAGGCCGCGACTTATGTTGAACATCAAGTGAAAAAGGCCAGGCAAAACAAAACAAAACAAACCCGCTTTCAAAACAGCATTTCATCGCAGAGCACTACACTTCTGAAGCCCAGTGACTGTTATCGCACTGCCTCTCGCTGTAGACATCGCAAAACACGCCTGACTAGGGTAATAAACAAACACTCACCTGGGTCAGTATCACCTGCCGGTGAATCATCACCTTCTCGTTCATATGGCTATCAGCCGTCCCATATTTACCCGCACAACAGCCGCCCTTTCCTCACATTTGCCCTGTTTGCTAAGCTACCGCAGGAGATGCTACATCCTCTTTCCTGGGTACCAGCAGCTTGTAACCAATGGAAACGCTCCGTCTGTTTTTTTTCCTCTCCTCCAGTTATGACCGTGGTTACGTCATCCACCCCACCCGCGCACGCACGCGAGTCTGGATGCTGACTGGGTTTCTGGATACAGACTGGCTGCTGATGAGTCGTCACTATAGTGATTGGATGAAGGGATGATTGGGCTTGGATGTGATTGGATGTATAATTCGTCTCTTAGGCTCAAAGGACGCTGTCAGTGCTTCTGGGAAACTGTGTTTTGACGATAAAAATTACTATGCAAATAATAATTATATATATATATTTTAATAGGATCTACTTGAAATATCCTATTTGTCATTTTCCTTTTGGATCTGTTTTTTTTTTTTTTTTTTGCATAAGTATGCAGCTTTCTTATTTGGTAAGGTCTTTATTTAAGCAAAAAACATTGTGAATAACAAAAAGGAAACTGTGTTTTGACAATAAAAATTACTATGCAAAAAAAAAAAAAAAAAAAAAAAAAAAAAAAAAAAATATATATATATATATATATATATATATATATATATATATATATATATATATATATATATATTTCAATAGGATCTACTTGAAATATGCTATTTGTCATTTTCCTTTGGATCTGTTGTGTTTTTTTGCATAAGTATGCAGCTTTTTTATTTGGTAAGGTCTTTATTTAAGCAAAAAACATTGTGAATAAAAAAAATGGAAACTGTTTTGACGATAAAAATTACTATGCATATTAAAAATTAAGTATTTTTTAACTGAATCGACTTGAAATATGCTATTTGTCATTTTCCTTTGGATCTGTTGTGTTTTTTGCATAAGTATGCAGCATTTTTATTTGGTAAGGTCTTTATTTAAGCAAAAAACATAAAAAAAAAAAATTTGTTCTTAGGTCTAAACCCTGATGTTATGTTGCGGGTCAATTTGACCCGTTTAGATTTTCTAGTTGTTGGAAATACTGGTTAACCAATGGGTTTTTTCTTGATATTTTATGACTTTTTCTCATTTATCATCATGAACACGCATGCAAAGTTTCAACATGCTGGTGTTTTTTGACATTTACAAACAAAATTACTGTTACGTTCGTGATGTTCGAATTTGACCCGCATATTTTAACTCTCTAAGGCAACTGTACTGACCCAAAACATTTCTTGGTTATATTTTGTTATTTTATTTTTTTACTACCTTATGAAGCTAAAAAATGAGGTTTTCCACACTTATTTCAATACAGAAAAATGCTTTAACCAGCAGCATGTGTGTGAAGTTCATATGCAGAAGAAACTTCTAGACTTTATGAAATGAGTTTTACAAAACAGCCAACTAAGGAAAAGTACATATTTTCATTCTACAGCTACATTTAATTGTTCAGTTATGATGTTCTAAGAAAAAAAAGTACAAAAAATTATTTATTGTATTTAAAAATGTAGTTTATTTTCAAATTTGGTCAAAACAAAACAGTTTTAAAAAAACATTTTCATTAAATCATATCTTCAGATGTATATTTTTTGGGAATATTTGACAAAAGTTTACAGTTTGTACCTGAATCTTTGTTGTTTTTCATAGTGTGATTTTTGAGAAATTGTATTGAATCCAATTAGGGTCAATTTGACCCGCTCCGTCCATAACGAGTGCGCACAGAAATAACAAACAGCGCATAAGGGTTAAAATAAAACAACCGCAATCAAACAGATCATTTAGAATCATTTATTGGCATTGAAAAGAAGATTGAGTTCATGCTCAAAATGAAGACGTGATCATCATAACCATCTGATGAACGGAATATACTTAGATGTTGACGACACAGGAAGTTTACTCATTTCTGAGACCTTTAAAGGTTTGAGAGTTTCATATTTCATATTTCAAAGCACCAGTCCCTGAATACTCTGAAAAGATGATATCAGCAAGATTCCTTTCACTAATATTTTTCTTCTCATCAGGCTGCACCAGCAATATAAACCCGTGAATATGCCCTACTTATAGAGCTCTTTTCAACTATATACTTTTTATACTCACAGAATATAGATTTGACAGTTATTTGCTGCAAAAAAAAAAAGGTTACACAATAAACATGTTGCAATGATACTCTGTCACAGAAGCTATTGATAAAAAAGTTCATTGGTATTGATAACATCAAAACGAATATTTACATGAACATCAAATGGACAGTAAAATATGATGATTAATAATTAACAAATGCCTTTTCTCACTTAGGTAAAAATGATGGAGCCAATTATACATTCATATGCATTAAATGAGATAGTATTGAATACCTTTTCTTTACTCAGCTATTAAAACCGATGAGACATTTATGAAGAAATATTTACATATGTGCATCAAATGAACTAAAATATGACCATTTTTCCATTTTGCATCAATACGTTTGCTCAATTTGGTTAAAAAATTAAAGGAACTCGTTAGACAAACACTATGAGAAATTATTGAATGTGCATTTTTTCTCAAATTTTTTTGTTTTGATGTCATCAAATGTATACGAAGATATATTTACATATGTACATCAAATGAACCGTAAAATATGGCATTTTTCGGTAAAATTAATGGAGCTCAATAGACAAACACTAATCATTAATAAGCATTAAATGAGAAACGATTGACTATATTTCTTCATGGTCAAACAAAGCAAATATTACGTTTCTTTCGATCCGTGTCCTCTTCAGAACGAATTTCCGGACCCAAACCTGTTAGTCACGTGGTCAGTAATCAGTGTTTGGGCTCCTGATTGACGTCGTTTTACTACTTGGCATTGACAACAAGCCATCGAGCTTCAAACACGGCACACGCTTGGATAAAAGTCTCAGAAAATGGCTTTGAAACTTCTTCCCCAAAAAGGTATAAAAGACAGGGCTGATGCAGCAGTACAGGTAGGCGAAGTTACGCGTTATGTACAACGCGTAGTCGAGGGCTTGCGAGCAATTGCTCGGGTCGAAGGACGTCTTGATGGCTTTTAAACAGAATGACCACGTTGTAAGGCGTCCAGCAGATGAAGAAGGTGAAGACAATGACAAAGATGAGCTTGACCGCCCTGCACTTCTCCGCCATGCGTGTGGACATGATCCTGATGGTTATGCGGGCGTAGCAGTACAGGACCATCACCAGAGGAACTAGGAAGAAGAGGAGAAACTGCTGATAGTAGCCAATCAGCTCCCACTTTGTGAGGGTACTCTGGTAGTAACCGGTCACTTCGCACTGCAGACCATTTGAACCGCTCATCACGTCGTAAAGAACTATATCCTTTGTGCTAGCTAATATACTGAGCACCCAGACGGCGGTGGACGACGCGAACGCGTACATTTTCCTCCTGCTCTGGGCTGCACTGATGGCGTGGACCACCGCAAGGTAGCGGTCAAAAGTCATGAGAGTGAGGAAGAGGATGGAGCTGTTGAAGCCGATGGAATAACAGCTTCCCACCAACTTGCAAAGGCCTCTGCCAAAGATCCATTCGGACTTGTGGTAGACGGCCCAAAAGGGAAGGCTGGAGGCGAAGATCAGGTCCGAGATGACGAGGTTGAGCAAGAAGATGTTGGTGACCGTGGTGAGCTTCTCATATCTGTAGATGATGCACAGCACCAGTCCATTCCCCACCAAGCTCAGCAAGAAGTTCGTGTAGTAGAACGCAGGGAGAAATTCTGCACCAAACTGGATGACATCACTTTTCTTGCATAAAGGAACCACTGCGGATACAACGTTTTCTGTTACCGTATCGTTGTCATCTTGGAAGAAAGAGTCCACGTAACTGTAGTCATCCATTGGTGTTTGAGGGCAGATTCTGTTGCAATAAAATCAAACGAGAGCAAACATGAACATAAAAATTGTATTGAGGTTCATTCTGAGCATCAAATATTGGCTTCACTCACCTTGTTCCTTTGGTAAATGAGTACGTGAAACTCTCTACAGCCACGACAGAACTGATGCAAACTCGCTGTGGCTTACGGAGAAAACTCAGCCCACATCCTGAACGAGGAACTGTATTTGAATCAACTCGTCAGCACTACGCAAAACTGCTTTCACCATCGCTGTGTTTGGTCAAAGGGCTTTTTTTTTTTTTTAGAGACAAGGAGAAATGATTAAGAATGAAACAGTTTAATCAAATATTTTAAAATATTTATTGTACTTTAAAGAGTTTGACATATCAGCTGCACAAATAGACTCTGTAAAAATCATGATGAGGCTAAAATCCTACGTGCATTAAAAAAAAAAGACATTAAAACATTAAATAATAAATAGATGTTAATTGCTGATCTTTGCACAAATCTATCGGGTCAAACAGATAGACATGCCAAAACTACACTTTTGAGAGCACTGCTAAATTCTACGAGACATGTTCAAATTCTCAAACGCATAATTAAATAATGAAAAAAAAGTTGTAGTAGTAAAAATGTTCCTATAAAAACTAACAAATAGCCCTTGAGCCGAAGTATTCTCAAATTTGAACATAAAGCGCAAAGTATACTTCACTTTTTTTTGCGTACGCGTGGGTCGGTGTGCAGTGCGAATTTTGTCATCAGAAGAGTATGTGCGCATATTTCATTTTTTGTTGGTGTTGTCGTTGCAGTAATTAGTTGTTCCACAAGGTGGTAACTGTGCCCTGGCGGCCTCAATTCACAAAGTTGAAGAAAAACTGCATAAACAGAACAGACCGGAACGCATGCAAGCTACATAGACGACAGATTGAGCGAAAAGGTTAGAAAGTATCCATTTCTAGCATGAAAGAATACAATAGTCACATGGGTTGTAACTCGCGGCGAGAGATTGGGTCAAAACTGGGCATGCGTCGAATTCCTTTTTTTTTACGATTAATCGTAAAAAGATGGCGATCCTGATTCAGGCACTCACGCGATCTTATTTTATTAGTGGCAACAATTCGCCTGCGTCTTTTAATCCTTTAACAAAATCATACCGGAACATTCAAATATGTGTTTGTGTTGCCAGAGAGAGCAGTTTTGAACCACACATTAGTTATTTCTCTTTTACAAATATTCAAATTATCACAGAAGTACTGAGATATAAATTTTAAGTTAGTATATAAACGCTGATGTCTACGATAGCGATATGCTAAAAATCGAGCAAACTACCGTTTGAAATGAACTTGGCGCGTCAAATAACGGTTGTATCAATTACATCTTATTCCACTAGGTGGCGACAAGTGACTTAAATTTTTTGTCATTGAATCATTCATTCAAAAGATTTGTTCAAAAACACTGATTCATCCAGTAATGAAAGAAGTATTTATTAATGAGTCATTGAATTCATAAATCATTCAAACATTTTCCAGCAATTTATATTTTGTCAGAACCCCTAGTAAATTACTCGTTATTTTGTTTGATTGTATATTCAGAATCGTCGGAGAATCGTGATCTCTATTCGAAACCAAAAAAAATCGTGATTCTCATTTTATCCAGAATCGCGCAGCTCTACGTACGAGTCAGATAAAGTATCCTTCGCAAGACTGTGTGCTCGACTGCGCGCGTACACGTAAAAAAACGAAGTATACCAATGGCTTAAATGTTCAATGTATAGCCCATAGAAATTGCTTCAATGCTTCACATCCCGTACAGAGGTAGCTTGGCTAGGGCAGTGCAGTGGATACAGTATAGCAATTTTTCTTTAAAGGAACAGTTCACTCAAAAACGAAAATCTGAAATTGAAAGGACACATGAGAACCAATGATGTATGTATACAGTACATGAACATGCATGGTGTTTGAGAGTCTTTTCACTGAATAATGATTGAATTTTTAGCCTGTTTCTCGCACTAAGGCTTCAGAAGACATGAAATACAATGACAACTTTTATAGTGCTAGTTGTGTCATTTTTTGAAGCTCAATAGCCCTTGTCCCCATTTTATGGAAAAGAGCGGGAGGATTCATTCAAATTAGAGATTTTACCACATTCAATATTCTCAGACAGGAAAACACATCACATATTTAAATTCAAGATCATGACATCGTTTTTTTTTTTGTTTTTTTAAGAGGTTATGAGTTCTTGAGGTCAATGCTGAGCACCAGAAATGTTCATCTGAGAGAGAAAAGACTGTACAGAATCAGTAAGATCCCGCTGTCCTGATGCTAAAAGTTCGGTCCTTTTCTGAATGGATCGTCCCGAAAGCCATAGGCTTGATA
Organism: Opsariichthys bidens; assembly: GCA_037194245.1. NCBI lineage: Eukaryota > Metazoa > Chordata > Actinopteri > Cypriniformes > Xenocyprididae > Opsariichthys > Opsariichthys bidens. The sequence continues at coordinate 10,080,532 of CM074303.1, forward strand.
ACAAGAGGACAGGTCACAGATCCCCATGGATCCTGGGGGCCCACGTTTGCCTGGGGTGCCCGGAGTGCCAGGTTTCCCTGGAGGACCAGAAGGCCCAGGATATCCCTCACCATCATTCCCACGCGGGCCCTGCAAACCTGTGGAAGAGAAAGTTACTTTAGGACGTGCTTATAAATGTGATCCTGGACCACAAAACCATTTTGGAAATTGAGATTCATCTGAAATCTGAATAAACAAGCTTTCCATCTATTTGTTAGGATAGGACAACATTTGGCCGAGGTACAACTATTTGAATATCTGGAAACTTAAGGTGCAAAAAAAATAAATAATCCAAAATCACCTTTAAAGTTGTCTAAATCAAGTCCTTAGCCATTTTTGAATTATTTGCAGTAGGAAATTTACAAAATATCTTCATGGAACATGATCTTTACTTAATATCCTAATGATTTTTGGCATAAAAGAAAAATCGATAATTTCGACCCATACAATGTATTGTTGGCTATTGCTACAAATATACCCGTGTGACTCATGGCTGGTTTTGTGGTCCAGGGTCACACATGGGAGGGATTGTTATCATGCATGAGTATGATATAGACACTTGTTTTTTACCTGCTGGGCCAGGTGAACCTGGCAACCCGATTTCACCTTGTCCTTTAGCACCTTTCATGCCCATTGGGCCAATATCACCTGTAAGAATAACATTTGAGCAGCATTTTCCTTTTAGTACTGTCACTTTATAATCAAAAAATAAACTTCTAAACAGCTTCACAAAATCCTCACCTTTCACCCCTTCAGGTCCCCTCCTTCCTGGAGGTCCTGGGTAGCCTGGAGACCCCGCAATGCCGGGATACCCTGGGGCTCCAGATGGGCCCGTAGGGCCTGGGGGGCCTGGATCGCCTGGTGGTCCTTGTTTGGTTTCACAGTGCTGGCAACTTCTTTGTCCCATCACCTGCAGGAGCTGAGGGAGCTGGTCTGTTGAAGGAACAAATCAACCTGTTTTACTGATATTTTGATATTTGGTACAAAACTAGGAGTGTCAATTTATAAAAAAAGGAAAAAAGAAGAAAGAAAGAAAGAAAATAAAAAATATGTTGAAATTTGTAACTGTAATTTAAAATTTATTTAAAAAAAAAAATAGATAATTAAAAGATTTAAATTCCAGAAGTTTAAGAAACTTCTTCAGGGTTTACACTTTTTATCTAGTCGTTTGTCACTATGGGAATTTTTAAATAATTTTTTAGTCACACAAAAAGTCATAATAATAATAAAAAAGCTTGATATCACTAGAAAAAAATTCCACAACTGTTATTCATTTTTTGTTAATTTTCCTAATTTTTCCAGCTCTAGAAACCACACTTTTAAAATTCCTTCACTTATACCAAGTTTTCCAAGACCGTTCACAGTCACATATTTTAGAAATCAGCATAAATTAGGTATCATTCAAAAACACATGCTGTGAAAACCATTACGCATATCATGAAGACAGTACTTTAATCCTTTTAGCGACTCAATTTTTGTGATGTCAACTTCAAATTTGTAACACAACTTGGTTAAACATATGGATTTGATTTTCTAGCAAATTTAAAGACCAAATTATATGGTAATATATATTGTAAGAAATAAAATGTTTATTTCAGTAGTACATTTGCTTAAATTATTTACACTTTCTATTTTTAGAGTGTTTTCACTTCTGCAATAATCTGCTGAGTGTGAATTCCATGGTATGAATTTCATGTCATTCATGAATTACAACCATTTACATTCATATCTATGCTAAAAGGGGGAGGGAGGGGGGCGGGGTTCATTGTTTGTCTGGAGCTGCTGGAGACAATTCTTGTTTGTATATACTCTTGTGTGCTCTATGTTCAATCGTTCCGTCATCTTCGCTTTATTTACACGAAGCCTTATTTTGCTTCACTTCAGCTATGATAAAGAGACATCCACTTTCACATTGTGTGTTTGTGCATTTTGGGGGCAGAGCAATGAATGGTTGACATAATGATTTCAAATATCAACAGTGTTTCTCAGAAATCACTTACTGCTTCGAAATAAAAGATTCGTAAAGCTTCATGAAGCAGTGTTTTGAAAATCGTCCATCACTAGATATTGTTGGAAAGTCATTATTTTGGGGTTTTTTTGGCACAAAAAGTACTCTAGTCGCTTTATAATGTTAACGTTGAACCACTGTACTCACATGAACTGATTTAAATATGTTTTAGGTATCTTTCTGAATATTGAAAGTGCCTCACTGAGCCATCGGATCTTATCAAAAATATCTTAATTTGTGTTCTGAAGATGAATGAAGGTCTTACAGGTGTAGAACGACATGAGGGTGAGGCATTAATGACAGAATTTTCATTTTTGAGCGAACCCATTAAATACATTTCATCTGTAAGAAATGTATAGATATGTAGATAAATTGAGATCAGAGAGGGAATACACTCCTACATAGATATCTAATGCATATTTTCAAAAACTTCTAATAAAAATGTATATTTTTTCACAATTAAATTATACTTGATATACTAGATATAATGCTATTAGGTGTTATTTTATGGCCATCTGACTCATTCTAGTCAACTTCTGTTCTACAATCAAACATTTTTGTATAACAATTCTAAACTGAACATTTTAACACTGTTCCTGGCACTCATTTCCTACATATCTGTGCTAGTTCACATCTCTCATTCTCACATAATAAATTATTCATGTACTTAATTATTCGCCAAATAGCATGCAACGAGCAAAATAATGCACAAATGCTTCACACTGGCATCGTGACCATCCTAACGTGATTTATTTTGCAACAATGACCATGAATTTCCATTATCCGTCACTATGTGCAAGCGACAAGTGTTATTAGTGATGTCTGTAGCAGTTTCACCATTATAAAAAAAAATGCAACACGTGGATTTCTTAACCTTTTTTAAGCTTTTCTTCTTTTTTACAGAGAACTGAAAGTTGCATCACTGCTCCTTCCACTCAAGATGTTTCCAGCCATCTGACTGTGAAGCATGCATTCACACATGCTATTTATCATAGAGTTAAATGTTATTCCTCAGGAGTTTCTTTAGGTGCATCCCATTTTGTGTACTTAAGCACTTTTCTATGATTTAAACCGAAATACAGAAAGTGTGGAATGTCGGACACTTCATACACTCGACTGTCGCAGCTTTAATTACATATAAGCGGAGAGGGAGGGGCGATCAGACGCCGATGCTGAATGACAAAATAACCTTATAAAATTCATACATGGTTAAGAGTGCATAGTGTATAAGTGCATTATTTGGGACAAAACTTTTGTCTTTTCTTCCAAAATAAATTTAGATGACCGTAAAATGCACATTAAGACATAGGAACAACTAGCTTTTGTGATTGAAGATGTTGTGACGGTGGTTTTTAGCACTTATTTGTTTCATAATTTCTTGGTAAGGATGAGTTACATGACTAAACTGAATACTTACGGTTAAGGGTTTATTCAAATTCTAACCAAAAGTATGAGCAATAGTGATAGTGATGTTTGCATACACATATTTTTACTTATTGTCTTTACCTTACAAAATATATTTGGCATTGAAACAAAACAAAAGACTCTTCCTAACGGTACAAAACATGAAAACTTACTTTGTAGCACAGAGGCACAAATCTTCATAAGCTGCTCTTCTGAAGGTGGCTTGCCCTGTAACACATTGCATCATATTTGAACAAGACCAACACCACCATGCATACTTTGCATGCATACTTGCTCATAAATACAACACTCACTGGTTTCCCTGGGTAACCTGGAACTCCTGGTTGTCCTGGTAACCCATCTAGACCGGGAAAGCCTTGAGATCCAGGCGGCCCTGATGAACCCGCATCTCCCTTTTTCCCGTCAGCTCCTCTGCTCCCAGGATCCCCTGCTACACCTGGCTGAGAGGGAGTGAGGAGAACAACTCAAATCAGTGTCATCACTATAATAGAATGAATTCAGAAATATCAGTAAAAAAAAAATACTTGGTCTTTTTTTAATTTTTTGTGTACATTTGAAGCGCCCCTATTATGGATTTTTGAAAATGACCTTTCACGCAGTGTGTAATGTAGCTGTATGTGAATGTAAACAGTCTGCAAAGCTGAAAGTGCATCATTAATAAAGTCGACTTGAACCACTTAAATGAGTCGTTTGTAATTCGAATCCCATTTCTGCGAAGACAACGCTGTTTTCTGCTCTGCAAAAGCATATTCTTTTTTGTGAACACTTCCAAAGGATTAGGATATGAAGAAGCAGTACCTTGAAGCAACTTGCTCCTCAGAATCATAATATGTAAGTATGATTAATTATTGATGCATATATTTTATACAGAGTGTTCAAAATACACAGTTTTGTGTTTTAGCTATATTGTGTATGTCTCTGGCTAACCAACTTATTACTTACAAAGCACTAAATGGCTTAGCTCCCCAGTACCTGAGTGAGCTCTTAATGCATTATAGTCTATTACGATCTCAGAATTCTGGCCAGTTGTTAATACCTAGAATATCAAAATCAACCTCTGGCGGTAGATCCTTTTCCTATTTGGCACCTAAACTCTGGAATGATCTTCCTGGCATTGTTCGGGAAGCAGACACACTCTGTCAGTTTAAATCTAGACTAAAAACACATCTATTTAACCTGGCATACGCATGACACATTATCAATTTATGTCTTCATATCCGTTAAAGGATTGTTAGGCTGCATAGATCAGGTCAGCCGGAACCGGGAACACTCGTTACATCAGAAGAAGAATGGCGTCTATGCTAATTTTTGTCTCTCTACTTATCCCGAGGTTTACCATTTAAAGTGATTGGCTGGATCCGGGCCGTGTCTGGGCCGGATGGGGAACCTGTGCCTGTGTGCGGCAGGTGGAGACTGTGTGAACTAGCTCATCCCTTGTGAGGGTCTTACCGACTCATCAGCCAGTGGCACAGATCCCCAACAAACCGTCCCATACCGGCGTGATGAAAAAGATCTTAAACTAGATGGAACTGGATTAAATATTTTGACTGTTGCGATCCCAATTTGGATTCATAACCTGTAACTGCCTGAGTATCGAACAAGTGTTCACTGTTGGCCATCGGAGAACCCTCCCGACTAAGCCTGGTTTCTCCCAAGGTTTTTTTCCTCCATTTTGTTGGAGTTTTGGTTCCTAGCATTTGGATTGCTTAAGTTGGGGACACTTGTTTGATATTCAGCAGTGTTTTTGATATGCCTGCATTGGCGCCGTTGTATGTGAACTGAGCTGAGCCGGACGATTACGTCACTGTTTTCTCCAGTGCTGATATACGTAAATGAACTAGACTAATAACTATTGATCTTTGCAATGGAATGAATCAATAATATATAGAATAAGCTGGACAATGACACCATTTTCTTTGGGAGCCAAATATTATTTGCCAATTATTAATGTAAAGCTGCTTTGCCACAATTTGCATTGTAAAAAGCGCTATATAAGTAAAGGTGACTTGACTTGACTACTGTCTTTCAGAAATAGTTCTGCAAATCAGCTGTAACGCACTATTATCTTTCCAACAATTGTGTCCATTGATACAGACTGTCTTACTACTCCGAGTAATGATAAAGGATGGAGCAAGATTTGTTTTACAAACTTTAGTGTTACAGCAGTCATTCACGTTAGTGCTCGGCTAACATACGCGCTGTTATTGATACAGTTGATAATACAGTTCCCACATGTGCACCGCAATAAATTAGAAATATACACATTGGTTTGTTGGACATAAACTTGTAATGCTGATGGTGAGCAATTACAGTTGCAACATCACATAATGTACAAAAAACTGAGCAGCGCATCACTGAGAAACGTCTTGCTCAAGTCTTCATTGCATTGGAAGTTCGGGTCGAATGACTAATTCTTCCAATATTTCATCATCGGACTCATTATCGGATTGATAGAGTAAAATCGACGCCAGTCGATGTCTTTACAGTGGGTATAATCACTGAGCTTTTGGAAGTCTTTGGTGCTGTAAAGGGTCGCCCAATCACAACAGACTGGGCCATCTGGTCAAACAGAGCAGAGCAGGTTCACGGATAGGAGGGATTTAGAGAGACAGAATCATCTGACAAATCACTTAAGAATCATGGAAAAATGTGTTGAGGTGCAATGTAAATGATAGGAAAATAAAAGTGTTTTTTTTTTTTTTCTTTTGATGCATATAAACTGGTTATAGGACCTCCTGAACAAAATTAGGAACCTTTCAAATAACTTTAAATTGTGATGGAGTTGCAAACAAGATCCCAGAAAGTTGCAACACTATATACGTTTGGCTCAATTGACATTTTTATTAGTTCCTTGCAAGGAAACCGAGAGATTTTCAGATTCTGACTCATCAGGAAACGGCTGTGAGACATTGACAACAGTAGTTATGTTTTATGAGTAGTTAGTTATGTACCTCTCCTTTGTTCCCTTTCAGGCCTGGTTCACCCTGTTGAGAATGACAGAGGTTCATCACACACATTACAGTTGATCTGCATTTAAATATCTTGACATTTTATAAGAAATTTCATTTCAAAGCATTTAGATATTTATATGTATATTTTTTAATGTCTCTTATGCTCAATTTGATCAAAAATACAGTTAATAATTTCATAATATTATGAATTTTCAGCACATGATCCTTCAGAAATCTCAAGAAACACTTCGTAATCTTATCAATGTTGAAAACAGCTTATTATTTTTTGTGGAAATCATGATATTCATTTTTTAAGGATTCTTCAATGAATAGAAACTTCAAAAGAACAGCATTTATTTAAAATTGAAATGTAACAATATAAATATCTTTACCGTCACTTTTGATCAAATTTAATGTGTCCTTGCTGAATAAAAGTATTCATTTCTTTAAAAAAAAAAAGATAAAGTTTTACCACAAACTTTTAAACAATAGTGTGTGTATATAACTGTTTTTTTTTTTTATATAAAAATAAACCAAGGTGTTGCCAGAGATGGTTTCTAATTGTTTTTAGAGCATTGTTATGTGGTTGCATGGTGGTCGCTAAGTGTTTGCTCACAAGCTCAAGTCAAAAGAGTCCACCCTCAAGTCTCTATGGTTTCTAAACACGGAGACTTACGTTCTTCCTTCAAAAAACAAGTGTGTGGGATGATTTCATTTCCATTGCATAAGCATGTGGGGCAAGGTGCATGTCAAAGTTTAATCCGTAGGTTTTACAGGTTTGATCACATTCATAACCAGATTGTACTAGCAACATCACTAATAAAATATAAAGACTGATACATACATTTTTTCCAGCCACTCCAGGTTCTCCCTGGTTTCCTCTCTCACCCTGCAATGAGAGATTTATCATCACAATGTCAGTATTCCTCTAACAAAAATGTGCAGTATCATGGCCAGCAAACAGTACTTGATCTAAATTACTGAAACCAGAAACACCTGGTCAACAAATTTTACTTTGTTTAGCCAACAAACAGCATGATTGTGCTTATCCACAAGCTGAGTGAACTAATAAAACAGCCTGGAAACATGTTGTGTGGTACTTTTTAAAAACTTTTTGACTCTGACAGCTGAATAAAGTGTGCGTGTGTTTGTGTGCAGCCTCTGTAGGTCGGAATTCCTGTTCGAAAAACAGCGACAGTAACACCTTTTTTTTTCACTTCCTCTTTTCTATCTTTCTCACAACATGTTTCTGCTAAACAGTCAGTGAGAAATCAAATGTCACAGAAGTCAGTGATCACTGAACAGTAACAGTACCTGACTTCCCCTTGGTCCAGATGATCCCAAGTCACCCTGTAAAAGTGCAAAAGCATGTAAGAGCATGGCATTTAACAGTGCTGAAACAAGGAACATTTTTAAAGAAGTTCCAAACATAGGTTCACGAGGAGCTTTATCATTCAGTCCTGTCAATGATCATTACGAGGGCATATGAGCAGCAGTTATTACGCCGTCCTAGTGACAATTGTCACCTACATCTCCATTTCTCTTATTCTCCCTCTACGCAGTACCGTTATAGGATGGTTGAGCTCAGAGCTCGAGCCGAGCCTCAGGTTTGAGCCTCCGTTGAGGACAGCAAGCCAAGTTCATTTACCAAAGGCGAACTCGTAATACATTCAAGCGCAAAAGTTTAGTCCATCCAGAGGTTGCATTAACCAACCATAATCATTTTGTGTGAAAGTCGGCATGAAATGGAAGTTGCGATAATCTTTTTTTTCCCAATCGCGACGTATATATCCAAGTGAAACGGCTTTTTGATCAAGAGAAAATATAGGGCAGGGCTTGATTTTGTCACTAGAGAATTGATTGGATGGTTGTGATCTAATGTGATTGACAGGATGTCCTGAGTGGTGCTCACTGAAGAGCCAATGATGTCCAGCTCCCCGTCTCTGGACATAATGGATGGAGTTATCTTTAGTGATAGGGTTATGGGTATTGTTAGGGTGTGTTTGGACCGTCTAGCTCCACCCATTACATCCAGCAAGGTGGAGCTGGACGTCAAGTCATTGACTCTGCAGTGAGCAGCCTATCGGTTGTTACCGCCAATAACACGTTATCAGAGAAGAGAAGATATGTCCCTGCAAGAGTGAGAGGAAGTTATTAAAGCATCCCAAAGTAAGGTTTGTCTGTGTTGAAGAACGTACCTTATGACCTTTGAACCCTGGTAGACCTCTAATACCAGGGGGACCTTGAATGCCGTGCTCTCCATCTGAACCCTGTGGAGACACGCATGCACACATACACCTTTATAAGACAGTATTTACTGTGAACAGTATTTAGATACTGTTCGCTTGTGCAAAAGCGCTATACTTACTAAAATGTAAAATTTAATTAGTTCCTATTTTTGAATAAAGAAAGACACAGCACACTCACAAATAAACACACAAAAAATCCCCAGCAAGTTTAAAATAATCAAGACATGTTTTAATATACACATGTACTGAAATAAGGTTGTTGTATTAATATATCAATGCATACGAATTCAATCCGATAATGGATTTTGCTGATATGATAAAGATGTTTAAAGAATGTAATAAGCAGATTATAGAGTGAAATATATATACTGAATCACTATCTTAAAATAATGTTTTTAAGCTCCTGTGACAGGAGCAGCCCATCAGAGCTCTTTGAAGTTTAGTCATTCGCAGTTTTTCAGTCCTCAAATGTAAGACCTCTTAAAATGACGATTAGGAATTTTGTTACATTTCACATAAAATACACACATTTTCTTGATCGAGGCTTAATATAGCATCTGTTACTCAAAGATATTTCCTGAAGGTGTCTGAGAAATTGGCAGGTATGTCGCAAAACAAGATAATATCATATTTGCAGACCTTTATGTGTGGAAATCCCCCTCCTTTAGATTACTCACTTTAGCACCAGGTGCACCAGGGAGGCCATCCTGTCCCCGAGAGCCAGAATTACCCTGTCAACAAATAAGAGTTTCAATAAAATGCTATATAACAAGTACACTTATAATCAAGACATAGGTAAAGCAATGCATATATATATATATATATATATATAATTTAACAAGATATATAAATATGTTATTTAAAATATGACTTAATGCAATAGACTATGCATATTTTCATTGACTAGGTCAAGCAGACTGAAGGACGCTGAATTCCCTCCCGACTCTGCCCCCTCTCCCCTCTTCTGCCCCACGCACCTGACCCCTGAACCCCCCCAACAGTTCACCACCATATTTATCTCATTTATCTTATATACAATGTCTCTCTGAATTTGCTCTTATAATTTATAACTGCACTGACTATAATTGCATTTGCATTTATGTCTACTGTTTTTTTTTACCTCCATTTTTTACCGCCACTTTACCTCCATAAGCCACTTTATCTATTTATTTTTATTTTATTTTTTTGTTACTGTTAGTGTTACCAGTGTACCAGTGTAATCTAGGGTCTGAGAGTAACAGAACGTCAATTCTCTGTATGTGCATGCTGTATATATGGCAGAATTGACAATAAAGCTGACTTTGACTTGACTTGACTTGATATTAACTGGGATGATTTACCTTTGGACCAGGAGGACCTTCTATGCCAGGTGGGCCAGCTGGGCCTGGAAGTCCTGAAATTAAAGACATTTTTAAAGACAATTTTGCAATAAGACAAGCATCAAATATCAGTAATTCAATGCTAAAGCATCTAAAAGTTCAGTAAGTGATTAAAGCTGAGAAACCTTGTGGAAAATTTAAATCAGCACCTAAACAGACAGTTTACGGACATTTGACCCTTTACCCAGCGTTTGATTGACAGGCTATCTAACCAATCATAACGCTGAATCTACCGTTTTGTCTGACAAAGCAGTCAGGGGAGTAAGTAGACTAACGTCGGTGGACTTGTGTGTACTGACGTCTTTCCGAGGTTGAAACAACATTCCTTCTGATGTTCATGTTTATTTGATGAACTACAGCGATCCGTCACGACACATTAAAGAGCCACAAAACGGTATTTAAATATTTTTAAAAATACCAAAATTTGAGACTTTGTTTCATATAAACAGTAAGCTGCACTGTTTTGTCTGTAGACGTGTTGTCAGTGTCCTCTTTGCTCCGCGATGCATTTTTCACTTCGTGAGAACATGTGATGTGATGTGTGGCATGAGAGGTTGTCGGACGTAGCAACAGTAACTAAAGGGGGAGGGGGTCTTTGCGAACGGTCAAATTGTGAATATTTGCTAAAATTCTAATCTGTGTGTGTGCTGATTTTTTTTGTGTGTGTGTGTTTGTACATAATCCTGGCTATGTAAATAGGAGAAAAAACAAAGTGAAGCAGACCGAGCCATGGCGCACTAAAACACTCTTGTAGCCAATCAGCAATAAGGGGGATATACGCTCACGATGGGGGAGGAGAAAGAGTGACCAAGCTGAACATGTGTAGAAAGACTGTAGAAAGAGAGAATGCTGAGATATTACCGAAGAGTAAAAGGTCAGAGGAATAAAATTGGAAGCGGAAAGGTCACAATCAGGATTCGCATTAATAAAGCTCTCCAGACTTTAGAGAGCCTGAAAATGGACGCTGATATGCTCAAAATGTGAATAACATTGGTTTTTGCTATGTTTAACAGAACCAAGTTATGTTGTTGTGTGCTGTTGTGGAATCAGCGGATTCTCCCGTACTTGCGAGAGCCGTCTGATTCGCCAGCTGTTAGCGGTTGCCTGTGTTGTGTAGCATGTTTGCTATTTTGGGGGCGGATCATCAGAAGTGGGTTCACAATTTCACAATTCAACAGTGTTTCTCAGAAACTGATCTCTTTTGAAAGGTATGTGGACCTCAGGCGATACAGTGAAACGCTCTCAGGTTAATGTGCAATCATTCCGTTGAAATTCTGAGATACCTGCTGTCCTGTCGGTCCAGTAAAGCCTGCCGGTCCTGGCATGCCTCGGTCACCCTGTCAAAATAAGTTGTTATACAACAGCACAAAAGACGCATCAAAATCAACACTTTGAAAATGACTTTAACTATCATTCAAATGTTTGGCTGGGTTAGATTTTTTACGTTTTAAAGTCTCTAATGCTCATCAAGGCAGCATTTATTCAATCAAAAATACAGTAAAAACAGTAAAATTGTGAAATAGTACCATTTAAAATGACTCATGTCACATGATCCTTCAGAGATTATTCTAATATGCTGATTGATTTCGTGCACAAGAAAACGTTTTCTTATCATCATCATCACCATCATCATCATCATCAGTGTAAACACAGTGTCTGATGAATATAAAGTATATAAAATATTTTGTATTATAAACATTATAAATGTCTTTACTGTCACTTCTGGTCAATTTAATGCATCCATGCTGAATAATTCATTTGAATTTGAATAATTCAGGGTATTCTTATGTTTCAAAAAAAAATTTTTTTCATTAATAGTTTAAATACTTTAATAGTACTTATTAGACTTTATTTATGTTTAATCTGGGTTCTTACTTGAGGTCCAGCAGGGCCTATCTCTCCAGGAAGCCCCCGTATCCCCTAAAAACAAAAAAGCAATTGTGAGCCATGAGTAGCGTATGGTTTAGGCAGTACAGTTTTGCTTCCCATTAGCATTTTTCTATATTTGTAAATTTGACACAAAGACTGAAATACACAATTGCAGTTCTTCTCTGAAACGGAAGTTGCGATATTCTTTTCTTCTGTCACACACCCCAGAGTTAAACGGCTTCTCTAACAAGACCAAATGTAGGGCGGGGCTTGATTTTATCCATGGGGAATTGATTGGATCATTAGATCATTGTGGCTTGCTATTGGTCGAGCCCATGTGAGTGACAGCTTGTCCCACCCACATGCTACAAAAACTGTTCATTTTGATTTAATGGAGATTTTAACATGCTGGCAGCACTTTTTACTACCACTGTTGAATGTTTACTTACCCAGTGCTGCCTTTTTGACTCATTGCCAAGCCACACTGTAACACATCCAATGCACTGGCAAGCACGTATTCTTTCATTAGAGCGGTTTACATGAGAGTTTTATGATGAAAGATAAAAGAGAAGCATAAATCACCACACCTAAAACCAGCCACAGCTGATACATCCCGTTTCCTGCACCAAAAGATTTCAGGAATCTCAAAATGTTATAAATTTTTCTTTCAAATGAGCCACTTTCATTGGCCATAAACAGGAAGCACAGGCCAAACAACTTGTGAAATTAATGAGTGTATACTGTTCAATCAAGCAGCAAAAGTTCCTTTGCAAAGTTTCCACAAAGTGAATGTGGCAGCAGACATGAAAGACGGATCTTTTTCAAGAAAAAAAGAAAAGGAGACGGAGGTTGAGGGTGTGCAGACAAACTGCTGACCTCTAGGAGAGCATTTATTGACATTAAGCAATTGGTTACTAGAATTACGTCTGTCTCCAGCTGCTGTGTCCGAGATCTGGCCAAAAAAAACGGATCCGCAGGAAAGAAAGAAAGGAGAACATTCAGAGGTTCACCACAACCTCGGGAAAGGGGAGTATTAACAGTGTATTGACTGTTATATTAATCGCATGACACAGTCTACTTAAAAGTTTCCATACAGCTACTTTTAGCATCAGCGTTCGGAAACGGGAAGAACTGTACGCTCGCCAGAACGTTCCCCCAAAAGGAAATACTATATGAACATATATCAAACTAAGCCAAGGATATCTAAATATTTACAGTGTGGACTAAACCACATCACTTCAAGTCATTAACTGAAATTAGACTTTAGTTGGAAGCATAAACAATCTGAAGTCACTTCAGTTTAGCTTTGGATCGAAACCATCTACCCACACTAACAACAACCATGCTGAAAATCAAGTTTCGAGCTGCAGCTGTTAAATAAATAAACGAATAAATAAAAGCCTCCATCTCAAAAACAATAAATAAAGTAACAAACCACTCCTCAACAAGACACGAGTCGTGCCATTCATGTCCATTGCACAAACTGTGCGGGACGAGTTACCAAAGTTTAATACTTCAGCTTAGGTCTATTCAAATCACAAAGCAGAGGCATGAACAAAAGTAACAGTGATGCATGTCTGAGAAAGCAGCTTCTAATAAAGGAAATCATTAACTATTTCTCTGGAAGTGACACCCTTGCAACCACAATCATGAAACTTTGCACGGCATCAGCACTTTGTTTCATGCTCTTCCTGAAATCTCATGTTACGATGAGAGCAAAGGTTTTAAAGATTTTAAAGATTTTTAATTTTAATATATATACAGTAACATCTTTTACATCAGTGACATTAAAATGGCTTTGTTAAAGTGTGTTATATACATATATATGGTACGTATGTGTTATGTATGTGTTATACAGATATATATATATATATATATATAGATGAGTGTGTGTGCGCGTGTGTGTGTGTGTGTGTACTTGTTTTGACTATACTTGTGACATTTGACTGGTTCTCACTAGTTGAAAAGGCTTACAAATCAGCCAAACGATGTTTTTATTTAAATTTAGTGATGGTCACATGTCTCTGTGATGGGTAGGTTGGGGAGTAGGGGTTGGGTTATCCAAATGTCCCCACAACGCAAGTAAAACCAGTAAATCTTGACATTGTGGGGACCTTTTGTTGGTCCCCACAAGGAAACAAGCTTATAAATCATACAGAATTATCTTTTTTGCAAATCTAAAATAGCAGAACATTTTCTGTAATGGGTAGGTTTAGGTGTAGGGGTAGTGTAGGGGGACAGAATATACAGTTTGTACAGTATAAAAACCATTACGCCTATGGAAAGTCCCCACAAAACACAAAAACACAACATGCGTGTGTGTGTGTGTGTCTGTGTGTGTGTGTGTAGGCGGGTGTTAACAGCTCAAAAAGGGCAGCAGTGGGTGTCTAAATTTAAAAGCAACTGGTTAAAAAAATGAAGAATATTAGGATTAGTAATAATAATGAACCCTTATGTAAAACAAAAGGGATTCTGTTTGCTTTGTGGCTATAAAGACCTCAAGATTGGCTTCTTTTAGTTTTTGAGGCATTGTGAAATTAGAATTATGTGACAATTGTGAAATAAGACTAAGACCCCTTTTGTTGTGCCACAATGGGCGTTTTCCTTCCTCATAGTCAGAGTTGCATGATGAAGCAGTATAATTTTAAAGAACATTTTGAACATAAACAGAGCTGATGTTAACTGTATATTTATGTATCATCTGCTACTCTGCATCTCCGTGATCTCATTTCCAAACCTAGAGTTAGCCCCACACCACAAATCTGCGATGCCTCCTGCAAGCCATATGAACAAGGCCCTTTCCACCAGAAACATCATGCATGAAACTTGACATAGTACGCTTTCACTACTACACAGTCAATCTCAACACATAAATATCTGACTAACAGAAACATCACAACACAACATTATTAAAGAGCAAATGTGTCATTTAGAAAGTTTTAATCTGTTGGGCTGCAGAAATTTCACAGCGAGATAACCTGAAATCTAGTTTTGGATTTTGATTAGTAATAAAAATGACTTGAAAAGCAAAGATTCCAGAATCTGACTGAAAATCTTTTTGTCACAGAAAATCATATTCCAAAAAGTTTAACTAGAATTGTACTGGTTCATAACAGCGACTGCAGATGTTTGGCGCTTTATCAATCAAACTGAGCTAACTTCACTCACCGCCCACTTCATTAGGTACACCTTGCACCGGGTTGGACCCACATTTTGGTCCATATTGTCACGATAGCATCCGCAGTTTCTGCAGTTTTGTTGGAATCTCCCATTCCACTACAAATGTGCTCTATAGGATTGAGATCTGGTGACTGTGAAGGCCAACTGAGTACAGTGAACTCACTGTCATGTTCAGGAAACCAGTTTGAGATGATTTGAGAGCTTTGTGATATGGTGCGTTATCCTGCTGGAAATAGCCATCAGAAGATGGCCAACTGTGGTCATAAAAGGATGCACAGGGTCAGCAGCAATACTCAAGAAAGCTGTGGCATTTAAACGATGCTACAATTGGTAAAAAGTGTGCCAAGAAAACATCCCCCACACCATTACACCACCAGGAGCCTGAACTGCTGATACAATGCATGGTGGATTCATGCTTTCTCGTTGTTTACACCAAATTTTGAACCAATCTGGCCATTCTCCTCTGACCGCTGAAATCAATAAGGCATTTTCACCCACAGAACTGCAACTATTTTCTCTTTTTATTGGGCCATTCTCTCTAAACCCTAAAGATGTTTGTGCATGAATATCTCAGTAGTTTCTGAAATACTCAGACCAGTCTATCTGGCACCAGCTTAAATCACCTATCTTCTCCATTCTGATGCTCAGCTGAAAATGCATTAAGTTGCTGCCATGTGATTGGCTGATTAGATAATTGTGTTAACGAGCAGTTGAACTGCTGTAGCTAATAAAGAGGAAGGTGAGTGTATATTTTTAAATCATCTACAAATTTTTAAGTGGCTTAATAATGGTTTTGTTGTGAACTAGGACTATGGCAGAAAACAGAATTGGCAATAAATATCAAAAGAACAGACACATGAGATGGTAAAATAAACTCACAGGGATTCCTGGTTGTCCATCTGATCCTGCAGCGCCATCTTCTCCTTTCTCACCCTGAATGAAAGGACCATTAAATGCATTGTGACATTATTTTCATGACAATCAAATAAGTTTATTACATTATCAAAATACAATATAATATAATATATGTATTGTATGTATATATATATACACAATACAATATATAAATATATCTAACCCCCATTTACTGATTTTTTTAGGATATTCTTAGGATATTTAGGATATATTTAGGATATTATACATCACATATATTTCTAGAAATAGGGGACATGTGTTAAGCTGTAGGTAAAGGCTCTCACTGTGCCTTAAATAATCATGGTTCATTCCACTAATTGCACATATAATTATGTTTTGAAGTTCCAATTTGGGCTACATTTTTACATACTAATTACATAAAGAGAAATCAAGCACTGAGAAGTTAAATATGCACACATCTTAATTGTAAAGTTAGTATGAAATTTGAGACAGTCTGTCATTAAAATCTAAACATGTTACACCCAACTGTAAAGAGAGCTTATCTAAAGACTTTTTTGCACTTTCTGAGGTACTAAATTACAAGCCGTACACATGTGGGAACGCTGGTAAGAGATGTCCTCCTTTCCAGGGTTGCCGGGCTGTGGCTGCCCATCATGTGAATTCAAAAATAGCATGTTTCTGGTTAAATGTGCATGTAATTTGTGTATGCTGAAACACACCTGACAGAAAATATGTAATGTCCCTCATTCTGCATGAGGCATAACACACTACCATACTGCCCTACAAAGGCAAACAGTGTAATTACACATTTCTTTTAGACTATGATCGGTCCTGTGACAGATGGGTTTGACTCGACTAAGCTCAGATTCAGTATATATATATATATATATATATATATAAAATAACAACAACTTGTTCTATTTCTGAGCTTATATTTCTTACAGTTTACATGTAGGTCATGTGTCAACAACGTGGCAAACTGCAATTTGAGTCACTTATCGATGCATATTGTGCTCGGTTTCAATATATAAATGTATATATATATATATATATATATATATATATATATATATATATATATATATTCCTAAAGCAGCCTAAATCAGCTGCCTTAGGATACTAAAGGGTCATTTGGTGTCAAACCAACTAAATTTCGTAAATTTGATTTCAATATTTTTTCTGGATAAGACGTACATAAAAAGTGATGAAAGCCAAAATATTAAATATCACAGACATAAATTAACGGGGGGTCAAAATGACAATTTTCACCTGAGATTTGAAGCCAGTTTACATGGGTGTAAAAATGACTTTAGAAATATGGTATCATCATTATTTTATTTTACACAGAGATTGATTGATCCGTTTGTAAAATCTAATGTGAGTTTAAAAATGGGAAAAAGCACTTGTGTTACATTTATGGCCCTAATGGTATTACTGTAAGATCTCTAAACCACATTAAGATCTCCGTATCTCGGGGATTGAACCATTGAGGGCCTTTAAAATGAAGATACCAAAAGGAAAGTTTGTTAAGAAACAAAATCTAAAAGGATATTAATAAATCTTTAATACTTCTTGATTTATACAGGCATGCAAACTTGAGGCAAAAGACACAAAATTTTTGAATTGTCATTGTTTACATATAATAAAACAAAGATCTAAAGTCAACAGATTTTACTAATAGACCTACCAATCTCAATGCAAAATGACTAATTTTTATACCCCTCTAATTTAGCTCCAAATTGTCATTTTGACCCCTGTCTACCAAACAGTAAATATACATCTGTTACATTTAATATTTTGGCTTTCATCATTATTTATGTTTGACTTTCTACAGAAAAAAATAGTAACAAAATCAAAAATCTGAGCCGGGGACCTCAGGTTGAGTTGACACGGAATGACCCTAAAGCGTTTCATGTCTAACACGCCAGTCTTCTCATTCATTACTGAATGCTAGTGTAAAAATGCATATTTCCCCATATATTTCTCTCATACTGTATTTGTCTTTCATGTACATGTATACTTCACCCTGAGGCAGATGACATTTGGAAAGACCTCACACAAAGCATCCTCTCAAAACATGACAAACAATAATTGTACCTTATACCGTCGATCTGCAATTATATCCAGGAGAAGGCCAATTAAAAGGACTTTATGAGGTTCCACATGACTTTTATCTCTTTTAACCTTTTGGTGGTTGTTGTGCATGCACTGAATGTTTGATGCAGGTGAAACTTTAGTAATGGCCCATTTCTGTTCAAATAAACTCCTAATCAACCTAGTCACGAGTTGTTCTTGGGTTTTGGGGTTTGTGTGTTTCAGTTTCTTTTAACAGTCCATATGCATGTATGTCTGCATGTCATGATTAAAGGCTGTTTCCAGTGCTGGTGGCACCACAAATGCTGCAGGAAACCCACCCTTATGAGGGAGCTCTCTTTTGCGTGCCACATGAAACCAAGGTTTGGTTAACTAATCATCTCTCAGTGGTCTGGGGAAACCTGGTGTTACCACTACAGCGAGCAATTCTGTCTCAGATCCAAAATGGGAAGGCCGGGACTTAACAAGAAAAACTAGCAAACATGATAATAGTGATCCTGTCCAGGGCTGCGTTTCTCGAGAGCATCGTGAGCCAAGTTGATCGTAGAGACCATTGGCGCCAATGGTTCATCATTGCTTTTGAGAAACAAATCCCTGGAGTTCAACTTTCACTCTCATCATGCATATGGAAGACAAAGTGCTAAATTGCACCAGCAACAGCTGTGATGCAAAAAACGAATTCACAAAGCTAACACACAGTCTCAAACGTGAATCAGAAACCACTGCACGCTTTGAACAAGGAGCTTCGACCTCCACGTGGTGCATCAAGCATGTAAACCCCAGTCAATTTACTGGTATTTGCGCCATTATTTACGGCCCAAAAAAAGCAGACGCAAATTTGCACTGCTCTTGGTAGATTGCGTTGGTCATTATGGAAATGATCCGGCTGCGTTCTTTCATTTGTGTGTCGTCAGTAGATCACGTGCAGAACTTTCCACTTTTTTGGAATTGCGCTCTCACGCTAATTTTCCCCATTTAGTAAATCTGGCCCCTAGTGGTTAAAGATGTGGGACTTTACATAACTACAAAAAATCAATCAAAAACACCAAAAGATCGTTAATTTGACCAAAAATGAGAATTAAATCATGATGTCGACATCCATATAAATCATTTAGACATTTCAGTGAGCATTATCAACAAGTGTTTTGTAAGTTATTTAATAGGTTTGTAGGACAAAATCTAAATGTCACATCTTTTAAACAGAGCCACATCCAAACCTGAACAAACATCGCGCTGTGCCAAGAGTCAAATCAAAGCCCTGTACTGATAAACAGGCTTGATTTAATGGGGCAGTAAATGGCAGGGCGGCACTAATTTTCAGGGATCGGGCGGTACGCAGATGCTGAGACAGATGCAGTAGCCTGAAAATAGATCTCAGCGACAGACTTCCGATACTAGTCTAAAAAACTCGACTCAAAAGCTCAAACTACCCTATGGGGGTAGTTTTATGAATAAATATATACTAGCTCTTTAATATCTCTCCAAGCCTGCAATAAATTTAAATTCAGAGCAAATGGATATTTTTGCAGATGTTTCTGCAAAGTAGGGTTGTCAAAAGTACTGATTTCGTTACCGAGTCGGTATTAAAATTTAAAAAATGTGTCAATACCAGCATTCCCCCGTAGCAGATTCTTAAACACCTTTGATTGGCCATTGTGCTCATGAACTCAACAGATATGTCTGTGATTGGCTAAAATGATCAACGCTTCAAAAACATGTTGTAAATAGACATATTTGACGCTTTTCACCGAGCGCTTTCACAGATACACACAGGAGCATTTAAAAGCTGATGGATCTGCCTGCTTTCAAACTCTCCCGTGTATCTGTGTAAGCGCTCAGTGAAGAGCGTGAATGATGTCTATTTACAACATGTTTTCGAAGCGTTGATCATTTTAGCCCTTGGAACTGAAGTCGGTACTTTTGACAGGCCTCCTCCCAAGAAACCCCCACAGTAATCTTGCACATCTAGAGGTTCAAAAAGAGATAAAAATGTCTCAAACTCTTTCCAAGATACCATAGATCTCAACCATTTTTCATCAAATTCTCCCAAGACCAAATTATTTGAGCATACCATTTGTCCTCAATTGTTTCTCTTTTTATTTCTCCTAAGATAACTCGAGGAAGTCTCTTGAGCTATAAAAGAGCAACATCTGAGCAATAAAGTTGTCATCCGGGTTAAACTACAACGTACAATATTCATCATGAGTGTTTTAATATTTATAGCAGCATTCTCAAATATTATTTCTAGGTAGTTTATTTTTAAAAGTGTCAACATCCTGCTGAAAATCAGCTTTGCCATGAAACACAAAACTTCATAAAAGCAACATTCATCTCTTGTTTATCATAATACCACAGTGTTCATGTATAATAATGTTAAATCTGATGTAAAATGTAACCAGCACACAGTAATTAGGCTGGCATGTGACCTTATATTCATATAGAGCAGAGAGCAGCTCATGATGTGTACTGTGTCATTGACCCATCATAATCTAGGCGTTTAAGTCACTATATATAGAGCTTTGGGCAAGACGGCAGTCTCCTGCTGGAAAGGAGCTAAGAAAAATGTCAGAGAGAGACGGATAAAAAGGTTTGACGACAAGGCCACAAATATGTCCTTACGCTTAAAATAATCTACGACTTTCTCGTGTGAGAGGACGTCTGATCGTATCCCGAACACATCTGATGGTTTACACCCTGTGCTGCTTTAAATACTTTCTAAATTCTGGGTGTGATGTTGAAATTTTGTGTTTATGCCGTGTAATATAACTCCACTGATTCACATGAACTTCAAAAATAAGGTAAAGGTCATCAACATCCCTTAAACTCATGAGGTACCGGAGATTTGTGGATGGGGTTTCCCTAAAGATATACACCACAAAAAGGTGCATGATACAGGAAACAGGAAATGCATTCATCGACAGAAAACAAGATGTGCGCTTATGATGTAGCATTTCCTATGCAATCAAAACGGTACATTTTCAATATAACTTTTACGCACCATTGCATATTTACACTGAGCCCCATGTTTGAGCTGTTTTAAGCAACTTGCTCTGACACTGCACTGATCTAAAAATATGTCAGTGCCATTGTTTAGTCTCAAGATGCACACCAGTAACATTTAAAAAAGCTACTTGAGGGCTAGATTTACTAAACGGGGCGAATTAGCATGAGTGTGCAATTCCACAAATGCGACGATGAGAGTAGCGAGTTTTGCGCGTGATCTACTGCTGATACGAAAATGAAAGAACACAGACACAGCATTTGCATAATGACCAAGGAAATCTATGTTCGGATAGTGTCTTCCTCTGTCATTCCAAAGAAATTAATACGAGTGGAAAATATTTTCTCCCTTCTACCACGTGCTCTCTGTTCTCATATTCAACAACTGCAGCCATGTTTCAAAATGGGCTGAGTCACGCTTCTTTTGGCTGTTAAATAATGCCGCAAATACCAGTAAATTTACTAGCGCAAACTTTAGTAAATCGCATTGTGTGATTCATTTAAATACTCTCCTCCCATAAATTTTGTGTCTGAAAGGGAAACCCCTACAAATGCATATGCAATAAGGTTAGGAGCAAAAATAACTGTCCACGCCAGTTTTGGATGTCAATGTCAGACTGAAATCGGTCTTACCTTGGGACCAGCAAGTCCAGGTAGACCAGGTGGACCAGATTCACCCTGCAGGGGGAAGAAAAAAAGAAGACCTCGTACAGTTAAGGACTTACTTTTCCAATCTTCATTCAAACAGAATACTGGAAAGTGGGATAAATTTGTTAATGATCACTAATGCACGGTATGAACAAATAGTAGATTGTTTACATGTGGTCCGGGTTTTCCAGGTGGTCCCATTTCCCCTGGCTCTCCTGGGATTCCCTATAAGGTCACAATAGTTTGCATAAGCAAAAATAATATTTGGTAATCATTTAGTGTATTTTTCAATAGATGCAATATGATGTAGTTTTATTTACCTTGCTTCCTTGAATTCCAAAGTCATCTAAATCTAATCTGGAAAAGCCGGTGCCCTAAAGGATATTTTAAGGGAATCACTTTAGTCATTGTAGTTTTTGCTTACTAAAGAGAAACTTCATGCACTTAACATTTAAACACAACAAAAGGAAAATTAATATTAAATGAACAGAAAGTTTGAGACTCACTGACGGTCCTGAAGGCCCCGGTGGCCCCGGTGGTCCCATTTCTCCCTATTAAAAAGTTTGGTAAAAAATTATACAAGACATTATATACTTTTATACTAATTTTAATGACAATGAAAATCTTAAAATCTACATACTTTAGATCCTTCCAACCCTCGCTCCCCCTTTTGTCCTGGTTCACCTGCTTCACCCTGTAAATAAAAAAAAAAATTGATAACGCTAAAGCTTTGAGAATAACAGAAAATGTTCTTGATGTTTCACTCACTTTCTGTCCATCTTGACCAGGCTCTCCAAATGCTCCTTTCTCTCCTGGTTTCCCCTAGTTGATGAATAAATCATGACGGTAAACACCTTCTGAGCCACAAATAATTACAGCTATGTCCGTAGTCATTCTACTTACAGGTTTACCATCAGGGCCAGGAGGTCCTTCTCTGCCTTTTTCCCCTCTGAAGCCCTGCATTCAGTCAGAGTTAAATATGTGTTTTAATCATAAGCAAAAGACCTTTGTCTGTCCATCCATTAGGATGCATAGATGACAAATGCCTCACCATGGGTCCAGGAAGACCAGGCAGACCAGGTTTACCACTGGGACAATCGCAACCTTCAACAGCAGGAGAGCGATCTGAAGGACACTAGGGGATACAAAACATTGCACATAAAACACAAACAAAATAACCCAATCCACAATAAAAAAGAGCGCTTGAATTGTACACATTGAACATTTTAAAAAGCAAGAATAGTTAGGTTGGTAACTTACCCTGTCATCATCCTGTAACAAACACAACAAGATAAATTAAAGCGGGAATGAAATCAAAGGTGGCAGATAAATGCCGGATGTTGATCCATGTTGTACATGCCCAGTAGAGTGGCAGAAAACATTGCAGTCTTACCACAGAGTAAATTTCACATGCTGTCTCTCGCTCACTTTGCTGGGGGTCACAGTAGAGCCGTAACTTCTGCAGCACAATCTGATAAAGCGCCACAAAACACAACAGATCTGACTGAATGTTGTGGTAGCAAACTTCCAACTACCAGTCTTCTGATAATATTTACTTGACACATAAAACCTCGTGATCGGTCAGATTTCAAAAAGGGCAAAAAAAAGTTGGAAACACTCACAGGGACCGTAGTCTCGATATTGACTTTCTTGGCCACCTGAGTCTTTCCGTTAATGTAGATCGGAACAACTGGATCCAGGAGCTGCTCCTCCACGTACGCACCATCTACGAAACAAGTGATGCGTTTGGGTTTCACCAAGAACTTCAGCTGGTGCCAAACTGTGTCAAAGAGCCTCTGGAGACATAAATCATATCGTTAAAGACATACACATTCAGTCCCATTATTTATGAGAGTAAAGTACACACCTGACAGGTCACAAACTGTGTAAGACATAAATCCACAATCCAATTGTTATGTTGTGATATACCGAATTCTGTTTCTGGGTCTAATCCTCTACATTTCAAGGGAGAATACCATCTTCACTGCCATTTATTAAAGATGCAATATGTAAGATTTTTGCAGTAAAATATCCAAAAACCACTGGGCCAGTGTTATATATTTTGTTCAGTTGAGTACTTACAATATCCCAAATATTTCCAACTATTTGTAAATCGTGAGAAAATTGCTATTTCAACCAAGGATCCGGAACGTGTGAGGGAGTCGCCTGTAAATGGTGTCTTATCCGCGTTTTATTTTGTAGAAACCATGGAAACACCGAAGACGCTTTAATATATATTACATGTTTCATTAGACAAGGGAACATCTGTTTTGATACATTTAAAGACAGAAAACTAACATTTGTTAAAAAGCTCAACGCATTTAGTCTTATTGTTTAAATCTAATTTTCTTGATTTTTTGCGAGTAACAAACACTATTTTTTCAAGTAACATTCAGCTCCCACAATAATCCATCCTGCTCTGCGTCATACTTCAGTAACGTTAAACGCATCCATGAACATGATTTCTGCCCGAGTCCTATCCCGATTCTTTTCCTCCGGCTGTGAGATGAAGACTACATGTCCCAAGATTCTGTGCTCAAACTTGGCATCATCAACCTACATCTTTGTTTTGAATTGGCGACTTCTAGTGGACGAATTAAATACTGCACCTTTAATTTATAGAACACCTTAAAGCTAAGCTTTTAAAAACTGGACAACTATATTTAAACAAATCAGAAAACATGAATCACTGTCAGGCCAAATATAGAGACGAAATCAGAATCATGATTTTTGGTAATACTACAACACGCCATGAATGTATATTATATTGACGTGTGACATCAGACTTAACCGGATAAATATATTTCACATTCTCTTTTTTTCATTATAGACTAATTCATAATTTCTGATTTGATATTCTTACTGTATGGATATTTTAATAATAGCCATATCCCAAATTACATACTTCCAATTTGTCCTAAAAGTATTTGCTGTGAAATTAAATGGGACACTTTAATGAAATATTTGTGGGTAACTCATTAAAAGTAACGTGAGTTACATATTCAGATTAGTTTTTTCAAGTAACTAGTAAACTATTACATTTTCAACACAATATCTGAGTTACTTTGTTTTCCAATTTATTGACTGACAGCTCTCCTGTCTCCGTGTTGAGAGAAGCTGTGTGAATATGATGGTTAATCAAGTTGTAGACTAAATGTGAGCATAAATTTACTCATTTACTTCTCCTGCGTCCTATTCTTCTGCAATCAAGAATGACAGCACAACTGAAAAGCTAGTTTTTTAGCTGCGCCCTCTACTGTACAGGTGTGGATTTGCACTTGCAGCCTGAGGCTTATTTATTTCACTTGTGGTGTGAAAGGCCCTTTACATTTGCCAAAAATAGAACTTTTAAAAATAGAAAAAAACAGCCAAAATAACATATGCAAGAATAACATAAAGCATTATTTTCCATAAAAAGTAACTAATTGACACAATTAGTTACTTTTAAGGGAATAACGAAATATTGTACTGTTTTATTTTTAAAAGTAACTTTCCCCAACACTGGAAATATTTAAATAGGCTCCTTTTCAATCTACTATAGGATACGGGATGCAATAATTCTAATCTTGCCTATTATTTAGCATGGATATTATGTGAACTGGGAAGTGTTTATCTTAATGAGATTTAAAAGTGACGCAAAAATTTCACAGACCTTGATCCCTCTGTCATTAAATATGACTGTCTGCTCTTTCTTCAGAGTGCTGGTACAGGTAAAAGTGACCGATTTGTCTGCTCCGTTCACAGTCACAGCGATCTGCTTAACCCCGTCCTGAGATAACACCCTCAAGAGGTCAAACTTCATCCAATGAGCTGGGTTTTTCAAGCGCAGGGTTGCCACAAACACAAAAGCTGGTGGAAGGCCTTCTGGAAAGATCTCTCTGTGAGGAACATCAGGTGTAGGTCAAAGTAGCCTGAATTTCTAACCACAGGAATTCCCTCAATATCTAATTTACATCACATTGACATAATTCAAACATGTGCAAGAATATATCTATCAGGGGTGTTTCCTCCAAGGAGACACCCTTGATAGGGTAGGGTAGTCGTGGCCTAATGGTGAGGGAGTCGGGCTTGTAATCTGAAGGTTGCTGGTTCGATTCCCATGCCAGCAGGAATTGAAAGTGGGGATTGTGAATAAACAGCACTCTCTCCACCTTCAATACCATGACTAAAGTGCCCTTGAGCAAGACACCTAACCCCTAATTGCCCCCCTTGTAAGGCGCAAATGTAAGGGAGGCATTGTCTCCTTAGAAAAACTGGATGAGAAAATAATAAAACAACGCAAATATTACAAAATGTGACATTAAAAAGTGTAAAAGTCACTTGTTTTATGTAGTAACAACAACGCCCCCACAGGTGAAGTTACAGCGGGAGGCTTGCCTCCTCTGTCCCTATTAACTTTAAACAGACACACTAATGTGCTCGGTGCGTTCAGTAGCCTCTCACTAAAGAACATGAGATCCAGGGGGTGGAGTCAGGTAGGTTTAGTGATATGTAAAGTGGGAGGAGTTGGATCTGGATCCAGCCTCACCCCCTTGATCTTGTGTTCTGCAGTGAGGACCATCTCGGTGGGTTTTCGTGGGGGTAATTGAGAATGAATGGGGGAAAGTCACATGAGAGATGCATTGTGCTATGATTGGATTTGATTGGATCATGCGATAAATCCCGCCTCTTGTCTTCGTGCGTGTTCTCATCGGTCAGAATGATGGCGTTAATGGGAAGACTAATTAAAAAGTATGTAAGTATACATTGGAAATATGTAAAAATGCGTAAATACGCTAACTTGATGAAATTTATACTTTGTGTTATTAATAGAACATTACATAGTTATTGCAAAAAATACAAATTAGAATTGTATTTGCTCTCTCTTTTTTATGCAATGTTTATTTAAACATAAAAATATGAGGACTTCGTCTCCTCATTTTAAAACAACACCACCGCACACCACCGATATCTATATATCTATGAGCTATAGATTGCAAAGCATAAATCACCTGGTACTGTGAGTGATGTCCATGCGAGGGCTGAGCTGTGACGCTCTCTCTGATATCAACGAGCCCTGAACCTTCTGAGCCACCTGCTCGATCTTCATCAGGCTCATCAGATCAAAGCCTTTCTGATCGTTCACTGTTCCAGGGATCCGCGTCGGACACACCGATTCTGTGAATGAGAGAATGCAGCCGCTCAGTTCACAGATCTTTAGTTGCACTTCAACTGTTGTGTAATGCTTTGGTTCAGAACATGTTTTGCTAACCGGACAACCATAACATAATAAGAAAATGTCCATTATCTGAGATCTAATGTAATGGTGTCTCTTTAATATTTCAGTTATTTCTCCTAAACTGCAATGAAATTAAATGGAGAGCAAATGGATTCTCAGATTTTTCAGAAGAGATCTCAACACTGGAAAAAAAAAGCCTCATATTTGCCAAGACATTGCCAAGTCTGCAATCAAAAAACAGAGATCTTAAAGGATTAGTTCACTTCAGAATTAAAATTTCCAGATAATTTTACCCATCCAAGATGATGTCTTTTTTTCTTCAGTTGCAAAGAAATGAAGGTTTTTGAGGAAAACATTCCAGGATTGTTCTTCATATAGTGGATTTCAACAGTTACCAACGGATTGAAGGTCCACATTTCAGTTTCAATGCAGCTTCAAAAGGCTCAACACGATCCCAGCCGAGGAATAAGAGTCTTCAAATCTCCAACTTCAAATCGTCCGTTTTACCTTCTTTTGTAAAGGCCGTTTGACTTGGTCTTTTCATGTTCGCTTTGTAAACACTTGCTCGGTACTTCTGCCTACGTCACACGTGACCTTTACAATGTGATTACGTAATGCGTGGTGCATCGCAGAGCAGTGCAAGATGAGCATTTGTGGTTAAACTTTTTTTTTTTAAGAAAATGACAGATTGTTTCACTAGATAAGACCCTTATCCCTCAGCTGGGATCATGTAGAGCCTTTTGAAGCTGCACTGAAACTGAAATTTGGACCTTCACCCCATTGGTAACTGTTGAAATCCATTAAATGGAGAAAAATCCTGGAATGTTTTCCTCTAAAAGCTCAATTTCTTTTGGACTGAAGAAAGAAAGACATAAACATCTTGGATGACATGAGGCTAAATAGCCAAAATTATGAGGAAATTTTAATTCTGAAGTGAACCAATCCTTTAATATAAACTCAAGATTTCTCATCAAATTCTTCAAAAAAAACAAACAAATCTGAGCCACTATCCACGTTCATTTTTATAACTATTTGACTCATTTGTGTTAATTTAATCCCCCCAACTAAGAAATTACAGGAGATACATCTGATATAGTTGATTATTCGAAATTAAGAGCAACATTTGAGCAGTAAAACAAACCAACATAAAGTGACCAAAACAACAGAAAATCACTGCCAGTACTGTAGCATTTAAAAAGTCACCAGTCCAAAAATATAATATCCAGTGGTCTGTAAGCATCCTGTCTTGGCAGATGATGACCAACATTCTCTCTTCAGGAGTAAACAAATGTATTGGGCCCAAAGTTTATGTCCCTGTAATGATCATAAATTATGCTCCAAAGTCAAGCATGACTCACCCTCGCATAGTTTCTGCTCCATCAGGTCCCATATACTTGCAATAGATTTGTAGTCCTCCACGTGGAGCACGTAAGTAGAGGCTGGCTTGTTGGCCACGGACACCAACTCAGAGTTAGTGATCTCATTTCCCACACCGACTGCAAACAGAACAATATTTTGTGCCCTGGCCTCCACTGCAGCATCCTCAACGTCATCCTGTGAACGCCCATCGGTGAGAACCACAGCAATGCGGTTTCTGGGAGACTGGGAGGTGCGGTTAGGCATCCCGAAGACGTGGTCTGTGGCAAACTTGATGGCGCGGCCGGTGCGCGTGTTTCCCCCCAGGTACGAGATGGAGGTGATGGCTTCGATCAGTTCCTGGCTATTCTCATGCTTTCCAAGAGGAATCTCCAGTCGAGGGGTGTCACTGTACTGGACAACCGCCACCTGAGTGTGCCTGGTGCTCACGTCAAAACCACTGGTGATGTTGATGAGCCAGCGCTTGGCTGTTTCAAAGTTGGGGACCCCCAAGCTTGAGGAGCCATCGATGATGAACGCAAGGTCATTGGGAGTTGTGCTACAACCTGCAAACCCAGGAAAACATTGGCCCAGAGAGTTCACAACATGCACACAAAGTGGTTACAATTCTTGAGGAAATGTAGAGTGAAGACGTCAATGTCAAGAGTTGCTCGATTTACCTGAATTCACCCTACAGAATCAACACAGCACATTTTCTCAAGTGTATTCGATTACTTTCCGTTTATGCATTTGGAAGTCCCTTTTATACAAAGCGACTCATGCTGCTTTCAAGGTACACCTGTATGTTTTATCAGTTCATGCATACCCTGGAAATTGAACCTTGACCTTGATGTTGCTACAGCCATGATCTCCAGTTTGAGCTACAAATTCCTCAAGAGTGTCACTTTAAAGCACATTAAATTGTAAAAATGTTCAATGATTTAAAAAGTTCAATATATCATAAAGTATAAGACTAAGAATCGGATAACAAACCAGCTTGAGTGTCCTCTTGCTGGAATCCACTGATGTATGGCAACAAAACACAAACAATCGGTAAACAAAACCTCCATGTCCTCATGGTATGGCAACTAGAAGCCAAGCAGCAGGTAGAAAATCCTGTGAAAAAGATGACATTTTATGTAAAGTATAATTATCAATATATATATATATATATATATATATATATATATATATATATAGAGAGAGAGAGAGAGAGAGAGAGAGAGAGAGAGAGAGCATTCTCAGAATATTTACTTTATTATTTAAAATTGAATTTTACAATAAAATTAAAACATTCTGAATCGACACTTTCAAAAAACTTCTGTGGAAGTACCATGTTTCAATGATCAGATGTGCTGTCAAATCGATTAATCGCAATTAATCGCATCTAACAAAAGTTTGTTTAAATAATTTATGTGTGTGTGTGAATATATATATATATATATATATATATATATATATATATATATATATATATATATATATATACAAAAAACTACTGTGGAAGTACCATGTTTCAATGATCAGATGTGCTGTCAAATCGATTAATCGCATCTAACATAAAAGTATGCTTTTTTACATAACATATAATATGTGTAAATATTATGTTAGATGCTAATAATATATGTATCAAACATATTTTATATATTATGTAAAAAGCATACTCATATGTTAGATGCGATTAATCGCAATTAATCGATTTGACAGCACATCTGATCATTGAAACATGGTACTTCCACAGTAGTTTTTGTATATATCTATATATATATATATATATATATATTCACAAACGCACACACATAAATTATTTAAACAAACTTTTGTTAGATGCGATTAATCTCGATTAATCGATTTGACAGCACTTATACCACTGTTTGATAAGTTACAAATGCATCTAGAAACTATGGTGTTACCAAGATTTTCAATGGTATATTTTATAGTAATAGCCTGATCTTTCTAAAAGCTAAATTGTGAGAACATCAAAAATTTCAATAAACAAGTAAAATAAATAAAAAAACCCTCAAATCTCTCACCAACAACCCGAGACCTGGATATCCACAAGTTTAAACAGTAAATCGCCACCAAGACGTTAAAAAGCAACAGCTAAAAATGCTCTCATCACTGACACGAATTACAGTCCAGTGCTGCAGAAACAGTGCGCAGATGGCAAGATACAGCCAAAGACTATTTTATATCTGCACCCACAGTGACGTACAGCCTTTCCCTGGGCAGAATGAAAGAGCGACAGGCATCAGAGAGAGGGAGGAGTACGGGTTTAACCCTCCACAAAACCATCTTCAAAGAAAGTCAAGCCAAATGGCTGCAGCCTTCAATCCCAAGGCCCATTCCACAAATAGCGCAGTCCAAAATGTCTTTATTTTCTCTGCCGTCATGCATCGAGTTATTTAGAAGAGTCCACTGACACTACATTAACATCATGTCTGCGCAATGTCTTTTGTGTAAAAGCGATGACTGTGTCTTTATTCTTCCAGTAGCAGCACATAGTCTGTTTCCATCTGTTTAGGCCAGATACTTAAACACAGATGTTGGCTCCTTCCTTTCAATCCCAATTCTGTGAAATAACTCCTAGGGGACCACCGTCGTTCTCTATTGGCCTGTTTAGGAATAAAAATATGTTTAGAAAGAAAGTAGCACATCCAACCGCATTAGTACCTGGAGAAGGAACATACCTGTGAGATGCTTTGACAAACGTCCCTGTGTATATATTTATACACCACAGAATTGTACACATATCCGCGGTTGAAACACATTTATATATTAGCACAGCTATTTTGGATCAAAGGTGGGCCCCTCCAGCTACCAGAGGAATCATATTAGACAAAAATAGAGAAGACATAAACAACTCAACTGAACTGAAGCATGTGAGTTTAGCTTAATGGTGTGCAGTGCTTTTAATATGATGTAATGACGCTGAACCACAATGCATTTGTTGTTGTTGGAAAAGCACTGGAAATGAATGTGACATGCATATATCACCTCAAGAATCAGGAATGTTTCTGCTTGTCTTAATATATTCAATGAAATGGTAGTATTGGGGAGAGTGGTTTTGGCATTTGTTTAATGTGTTCTTGAAAAATTGTGAAGCTGAATGAAATATGCATATCATGTCAAGGCTATACAATGTCGCCCTCTAGTGGTCTTTACACACTGAGTACAACTAGGGTTTCCCACACTTGCATAACTAGTGGAACCCCTAGCGGTTGTTGGTGAAACTGCAATAGAATTCAATTAAATGTGTACTTTATTAATAAAAAAAGTTCCTAAAAAGTGTCTAAAATCAAACACACACTCACTTGAGACTCATTTTCAGCCGATGTTTGGCTTCCTTCTGGGTTTTGGATTTATTTTGAGGAAAATAAGCTTGTGGTTTATGTTATTTGAACAGGCGCACGTGTCTCGCGCGTACTCGTTTAAGGAGTACAATGGTTAGATTTGGTATTATAGCTCTTATTCAGCAAATTATAGCATTTTTTACATGTAGAAAATAATTTCTGTATCGTTAGGGTGGCTAATAAGCAAATATCTAACGCGAAACACATGAAGGTGAAATACTCGAGAGGTGGAAAGTAGTTCAGGCATGGGTCAATTTAATTATGTATTAATGCGCATCAACTGTCTCTTACTATGGAACTATTTGAGTTGGCGGAAGAATTGTTTATTGTGATTACTGTTGTCATAGTAATTAGCCTACTTGAACATCGGTGTCTCTTATCTCATGTCTATAATCGTCGTTATATAAAAAGCACAAGGCCACTCGGGTACATGATTATGGCAAAGTTAAACCATTTAATATATTCCCTGCCATATGTAATTAATTATTGTATTTTTTTTAAATTAATAATTCGTAAATATATTTAAATTATTTCTATATATTTGTTGGAATCAGTCAAAAAAAAAAAAAAAATCCATCTGCCAAATAAGAGCAGGTCGGTGAGTTTAGGACCCTGCGACTCCTATGACGAGTGGGCGGAGTCACAGATGATTGACAGGATATTCTGGAGGCACGGCAGGCGAGTAATCTGGCAAACTGACCAAAGCCACACCGTCACACTACCGACAGCAAATTTTAACGAAATTCCGCCCCAAATCTGGAATTTCATCGCGTTTTGATGCCGACATATTGGCAAGAAAGTACCATCCATGGACTTCCATCTCTGATGATCGTGTTTGAGAGCTGATAATGATGAAGATGAAGCTGCGAGCGGCGGGAGGCGAAAATCACCGATGCGACTTGAATTCCGTTAACGGAACCGATCGGGAGAGCGGCACCGGAGCGGCTCCGCTCGATAAGGAGACGGTGTTCGAGTGGTTCGGCTTACAGCTGAACCCGGCCGGACGCGTAGAGTTGCTGTGCGGGCTGCTGCATATGTGTCAGCCGCTCGAACTGCGCTACCTCGGGGCTTGTCTGGAGGATCTGGCCCGGAGAGATTTCACCGTCCTGCGGGACTTCGAGATCCGAGCCAACTGCCCCGCTGATCTAGAGGGGCTGGTGGACGTAAGCGACCCCGTGGTGCTGTCCAAACTGCTGGTTTACTTGTCTTTGCTCGGATCCAAGAGCAGGGAATGCGCCGCGATTCTCTTCAGGACGTTGAGTCGAATGGACGCGGGGATGTGCGGGGCTCTACCGGAGCCGGAGACCGTGGACCAACTGCTGCTGCTCTTCACGATGGGCTCGTTACACCCGGCGTTCAGTTTCCATCAGCGGGAAGAGCTGCGTGCGCAGTTGGACAGACTCCAAAGATGGGTGTGTGATATTTACCTTTAAATCCCTTTCATTACACTAAAAAAAATGGCAAAAATCATGGTAATTTAATGTTTTGGACATGCACAAAAAAACATGGAAGTTTGAAGTGCCACCCCTACAGAAAAGTCATCTGACAGTACCATAGTACAATAGATTGTAAAACCATGGTTCTTTAATATATGTAATATTTATTTCTATATTTTTATATATATATTTCAATAGTTTTATATATTTCTAACCATGGGACTTTTAATTTATATAATAATAATATATTTATTTCTATATATATATATATATATATATATATATATATATATATATATTTCTATATATATACATATTTATACATATTTATTTCTATATATATATATATATATTATTATTATTATTATTATTATTATTATTATTATTATTTATTTATTTATTTATTTATTTTTATATATATATATATATATATATATATATATATATATATATATTATATATATATATATATATATATATATATGTGTACTATTGTATTTACTTGGTACTCAGGGAACATAATCGTTCTACTATGGTACATGTCCAAAAACATGGTAGTACCATGATACTTTTTCATGTGTTGTCTAAAATTACTAATATAAATGACCAAAGCACTTGGAGAAGCATATACATACCAAGGTAAACAATAGAAGTCATGTAGAGAGTAGAGCTTCAAAGTCAATAACAATAAGTACCA
This sequence comes from Opsariichthys bidens, assembly GCA_037194245.1. NCBI lineage: Eukaryota > Metazoa > Chordata > Actinopteri > Cypriniformes > Xenocyprididae > Opsariichthys > Opsariichthys bidens. The sequence continues at coordinate 10,114,310 of CM074303.1, forward strand.
TAGTATAATTTGAGCGTTATGCCAGTACCAGAGTATGTACATATTAAAATTCCATGGTTTTATCGACGACATGTGATGCCGTCAGTGCTCCATGGCACTGCCACTTAAACTGACATTACCGGTACATGATTCTGAATAACCTCAAGTCAAAAAGGAATGTGTGCTGGATTCCTGTTGGAATTTCTGTCATACTTTCGAATCAATCACAATGGGAGTAAAAATAAAATAAGATCCTACTGGATAAACTGAAACTCCTACAAGATTTCTTGATGATTATTTAATCTCATTGGATATTGTATAATATTTAATAAGTTCTAAATGTCAGGCATGGTTTCTGAAAGATTTTACCCCTACTGAGATTTTATTTACATTCCATTTTATGTCCTGCAGGTGCCTGTTCTTGTCTTGTTGGGAACTAAAATAGAACTATGAGCTCTTAAAAGAAGCTGTTTTGTTTAGTTATGTTGGAATCTTTTAAGAAAATTCCATCTTGGTTTGTTTTCAGATTCTCGTATAAGATTCCTTTGTTTGTTTATTCATTTTTGACTCGGGACTGCCAGAGGTGCATCATGCATCTGCAGGATTCAAGTGCTCATGTCAGAAGATTGGCAGCTGTCAACATATGTTGAGGCATGTAAAGTGTCTCTTTCAAACCGGACACTGACAGGAAAAATCCTGTGATCAAATATATTAACCAACATGAAATTACAAATATTCCGTTAACACAGAAACATTCCTTTTTTGCGTTTGTAATCAAATGCGAGTTATGTGTCTGCCAATTCTAGCATATTCCATCTTAATAGGAATAAAGAATGCACTATTTCCAATACACAAACCCTTTAATCCAGTACAACCACATGATGGGACATTTGCTTTGCTAAATTCATCCATCTTATAGGCTTGGGGGTCAAGTGTGTCCAATGCTATCCTCCCTGATCTCCTTTGATCTCCATGTGAATGACTTTATTGTGGGCTTTGCATTTTGTAAATGAGGCCATGTGTGGGATTTTTTTTTTTTTTTTTTGTCGCATGGGACATCCGCACTCATTAGACCGAATCGGGTCTCCAAAACAATGTTCTCTCTCTGTTGATGAATGTCTGTTGTTTGTTGTTGATGTCAAGTTGAGAATGATGTTAATGGTTTAAATGATGGTGATGAGTCGTGCACATGTAAGCTGAGGCATAATGCTCAATTGCTATAAAACGAGTGGAAACGAGGGATCACATGGTTTAATCCAAATTAATTGACACATTTTGAATGATTGAATGTGAATGGCTTTGATTTGGTTTGATTGTGGAAGTGTTGCACCGCAGATGCAATGCTTTGATTTACAGCCCACATTTATTGAGATTATAATGGCCATTTTGCTAGAATGGGATTGTTTATTAAAAGCATTAATATTTTAGATGGCTATATATATATATATAATATACTCACCTAAAGGATTATTAGGAACACCTGTTCAATTTCTCATGAATGCAATTATCTAATCAACCAATCACATGGTAGTTGCTTCAATGCATTTAGGGGTGTGGTCCTGGTCAAGACAGTCTCCTGAACTCCAAACTGAATGTCAGAATGGGAAAGAAAGGTGATTTAAGCAATTTTGAGCGTGGCATGGTTGTTGGTGCCAGACGGGCCGGTCTGAGTATTTCACAATCTGCTCAGTTACTGGGATTTTCACGCACAACCATTTCTAGGGTTTACAAAGAACGGTGTGAAAAGAGAAAAACATCCAGTATGCGGCAGTCCTGTGGGCGAAAATAGAGGTCAGAGGAGAATGGGCCGACTCATTCAAGCTGATAGAAGAGCAACTTTGACTGAAATAACCACTCGTTACAACCGAGGTATGCAGCAAAGCATTTGTGAAGCCACAACACGCACAACCTTGAGGCGGATGGGCTACAACAGCAGAAGACCCCACCGGGTACCACTCATCTCCACTACAAATAGGAAAAAGAGGCTACAATTTGCACGAGCTCACCAAAATTGGACAGTTGAAGACTGGAAAAATGTTGCCTGGTCTGATGAGTCTCGATTTCTGTTGAGACATTCAGATGGTAGAGTCAGAATTTGGCGTAAACAGAATGAGAACATGGATCCATCATGCCTTGTTACCACTGTGCAGGCTGGTGGTGGTGGTGTAATGGTGTGGGGGTGTTTTCTTGGCACACTTTAGGCCTCTTAGTGCCAATTGGGCATCGTTTTTAAATGCCACGGCCAACCTGAGCATTGTTTCTGACCATGTCCATCCCTTCATGACCACCATGTACCCATCCTCTGATGGCTACTTCCAGCAGGATAATGCACCATGTCACAAAGTTCGAATCATTTCAAATTGGTTTCTTGAACATGACAATGAGTTCACTGTACTAAAATGGCCCCACAGTCACCAGATCTCAACCCAATAGAGCTTCTTTGGGATGTGGTGGAACGGGAGCTTCGTGCCCTGGATGTGCATCCCACAAATCTCCATCAACTGCAAGATGCTATCCTACCAATATGGGCCAACATTTCTAAAGAATGCTTTCACCACCTTGTTGAATCAATGCCACGTAGAATTAAGGCAGTTCTGAAGGCAAAAGGGAGTCAAACACAGTATTAGTATGGAATAATTCCTAATAATCCAAAAGTAGGCAATTTTAGGAGTCCTGACGACCTAGGAGACCTGTTTTATTGGTTCCTTCATGTAACTGTTAAACATCAAATATGGCTATAGTTTTGTTGTTTAACGTTACATTTTTGCTTTAATGCTGAAAGGACAAAAAAACCAACAGTGCATATGAATTCATAATTCTAAATATCAAGTGCATCTATTTTCCTTTTTCAGAAAGTGTGATGTTGGAAATTGATGCGTTAACCTTTTTAATAACTTATTTTTCTTTCGCTGTCACAGAGCCAGTTTTCCAGGCCGGGGTTCCTCTGTCGACACCGGGGGAAAACGACGTAGACTGGACTCTTTGCAGCAACACCAATCCACACCTCAGCGGCACGTCGCAGAGAGAAGGTAACTCCCCTCCGTATGTTGAAAACCCTTTCAGAACGAGGAGAAAAAACATATTTGCAGCACTGTAATATGATGTTCTTTGATGTTGCAGTGGTCCACATTGAGAAGATCATTCTGAAGGAGGTTTCTATGGGAGGAGACGGCAGGCAGTACAGTTTTGAGGTAAGTTCAAAAACCCCTCTGAGACAGCCGAGTTTCAACACTGACGTTTCATTTAAATGAAGCTAAGAGAGCTCCAGGATTGTCACAGTTGTGGGAAAAGATTTAGAATGATGTGTACCCGAAATTGTGACCTAACGGTAAGCAAGAAAAGAAATGTTGGTTGGTCTGCATAGTTTTTAAAGCTCTCCACAGAATTCCAATGAATTTGAATTTCATTCTAATTTAAAGTGCCCCTATTATGCTATTTTAAAAATAAAAAAAAGTTCCTAATTTTGCTTTGGAGGTTTCGTACAAACTTTTATTTGCATCCAAGGTCAAAAAACTCTTTTCTCTTAGTATACATTTTCAGCATATGTTTTCTCACAGTGTCTAAACGGTTCAAAAAAGAATTCAGTCTCTCTAAACCCCTCCTTTCCGAGAGCCTGCTCTGCTCTGATTGGTCAGACGGCTCAGTCTGTTGTGATTGGTCTAATGTTTACAGTGCGTGTTGGAAATTAAACACCCTTTAACATATCTGGATTTCAGCTCCAGAGGCTTCCTCGGCTCTTGTGTAGTGATACAAACAGCAACAATGGCATTGGTTTTTTCCCGTATCAATTCCAGCATTTTTTTCCAATTTGCATGTAAAGTGGATTCGCAGCATGTCGACAACATGAACCAAACTCTTCCAGGCCTCAGCTACAACCACAGTGTTTGAGGGCGTCTAAAAGTAGACGTAACTTGCCGGCAGCCAATAAAGACAATAGTCTGGCTTTGTGCAAAATGTGTTACATTGTTACATAGGGAAGTGAGACTGGAATTTTTGGTGGCTCATGTTGGCAGTTCTTTCTGTTAGGAGACAATAACTTTTTTAATCTTTCACTTTGATCTTTAAAACTTTGCAGACATTTTACGTTCACAAACGGCTATATTCAGTCCCTCCAGAAAAACACGGATTTTTTTTTTTGTGATTGTTGCGGGCAAAAAATCCTTGATTATGCGGCACGTTTTCTTAAAAAATGCGATGGAATATGCGGGATATTTTTGCCATTTTATGCGGTGAAATTGCGGGAACTTGCAAAAAACTGCGGTTTGATGCAAAAGAGTTAAAAAAGGTGATTCCCCCCCAACACCCTGTTCTCACTAGATACTACCTTCATGTCAAGAGTCATTTCTTATTACTTCAAGCATACTAAATCACACAATATATAAATTCTCATTCTGTTTTATTTCAGACCTTCATTAACACATGGCTCAAACTTACAAAACATTGAGTCAAACGAGTTCTGTAGCTTTACAAATGAATATTCAACAACTTATGTAAAAATGAATAAATAAAATATAAAAAAAAAAATGTGTGCTCTGTTTTACAGAGGTAGCGATACAAAACAGACATCTTCTGTCAAATTAAGTGCTTCCAATGCAGAAAGTGCAATCTCTTACTGCAGTGTAAATTATTTTACATTCTACTAATATACAGCGTCGTCTGTGGTCCGACACGCATTTGCACGGAGTGCAAAATAATTTGCCCCCACTGTCATGTGACACACCGGGAAACTGCTTCGCGTGGTCTTTTGCGCTTATTTTTGTTGGCAAATGAGAATGATTTGCGTTCTTCATCATGGTTTCACCGCGGGGTTTTTAGATGATGTTCACGTCGCATAATTACGTCACTTCATAAGGTTCCCATGGCAATAGGGGGGAAATAATGGCGCTTTACTTGTGTGAAGTAAATGCAACATTTTCAACTTTCTGCTAAGATATATGTGACTTTTGCAACGAAAATACAGGGATTGTGAAATCATGCTAGCCCCGCATATTTTGTTTGCTGAAATCGGCAATTTATGCGGCGAAAATGCGGCGTATTTGAAAAAAATGCGACCCCTGGCTGATTTATGATTATGATAATCGCGTTTTTCTGGAGGGACTGTATATTACGCACTGCATGAGTGTATTCTTTTAGAGATTTTACCATTTTTAAATGGATTTGACAGCTAGGGCGGGAAGGTATAACAGTATATATCATGGTGACTATATGAAGGGTCTTTCGTTTTTATCACTGTATATATCCATGTTGCACAGTACTGCTGAAAGTTATTGACATTTTAGAGCGATGTAGAAGCATATATGAATGAGAAAATAAAAAGTGGGATGTTATTGCAGTACTCCCGTTGACTGACATTTGAAGTTCACATGCAGAGGCACCTCCCTTAGACAATATGAGATCCAGAATTAAGTTCTTTTTCCCGGTAATTGTGCTTAAATGGTCAAAAAGCCCATAGTGTGGGTTATTCACGAAACACGGTTGGTTTTGTCGTAACTTTGCAGATTTGTTTATGCTCAAACAATAACATTACGAACTAACTAAAGTAAAGGGGTCCTTGATTATGATTTCACTTTCTTAAAAGCAACAGCAGCCTAAAATATCTGCTGCCGTCTGAGTCATTTATGCTAATAAAACAACAAAAGACTAAGAGAAAATCACTGTCTGCTCTTCACTGAATAACTTTTGTATCTTTTTAATAAAAATCGATTTATATTTAATAATACAGTAAAGACTTTGCAGTGTTTTTGATTTTTTTTTGGAAAATAAACCTACTGAAAAACATATTTTAAATTTATGTCTGTTTATAATTTGCTTTAGTTCTTATTTTTAGCAACAAAAATAATAATAAATAAATAATAATCTTGTTTATATATATATATATATATATATATATATATATATACACACACACACACATACATACATACCAGCCCTATCGACAGATTTATTCCCAGCATAATCATTGCTGAATATAATAGTTTTAATCACTTTTAAAATACATTTTCTTTTGGCTACACAATGGAAATTATTATTAGCTCATCTCTGTATCTGCCAGAATTTTAATACTGGTGCGTCATTAATATTTGATGTATTTGATATTATACCGCTTTATGGAGTGGGCTTAGATTGCTATGGAAAAAGAATAGATTGAACATGAAATCAAAATGGACCCCATTTACTTTCTTAAAGGGATTGTTAGCCCAAAAATCATTTACTCTCCCTTATGTTGTTCCAAACCGGCATGAGGTTCTTTCTTCTGTTCACAAAAGTAGAGATTTTGAAGAATGGCGGTAACCAAACAGTTGACCGTAGCCATTGAGTTTCATAGTAGGAAAAAAAAATACTACGGACGAACTTTCTGATTACCAACATTATCAACAGAAGAACTCATACAGGTTTGGAATAACATTCTTTCAGTAAATGATGACTGAATGTTCATTTTTGGGTGAACTATCCCTTTAATACATGTTCTTGTTGTCATTTTGCACGTTTTTCCAATAAGAAACCTTCTGGCTGCATTCTGGTATGCTAACACCCACGTTTCACGATTTCGACAATTCCCGATGGATAAAATCCTACACTACATTTTTTTTTCCCCCTCATTGAATATCATGTTCCACTCTGAAATACGCAGCAAAGTCAAGTTTGACTTTAAAATGATGTATTTGTGCTTCTGTGGTTGGTTTAAAAAGAACATTGATGTAGTGTAGGTGGAGTGTGAATCAATTCACAGTTAATCACAGTTAATGTCTTTGTAGAAGCTGTTGTCTTAGATTTGCATAGACGCTTTGCATTATTCATGGTGTTAAAAGGGCCTTAAATGAACGTACACTAAGCTTCTATGGCTCCAGATATGTCCTGGAGGCCGAGCTACGCTCTCAGCTATGTACATGAGATTCCTGTCTCGCTGGAACAAGTGAGGAAACATGCAAAGCCTGAGCTGTAAACATCCGGTTGTTGATACAGGGTTGACAGCCTTACCAAAGAGGCTTTGGCTCAGCTCACAGTGAGAGTATGGACCGGCGCCAAAACAGTCGGGGAGAGAAAGAGAGAGAGGCCTGACTGAGAGAAGTGCTTTCTTTTCTTTTCCTTTGCCTAATGTATCGTGTAATTTTCAGGGGTGAAAACTGCCCTGGAATCCTGCAATACGGTTTTTATCACAAAATCTGGGTCAAACTACGATAAATACCCGTTGAAATGCGTTGTAGTGTACGAAGCGAAATATGAAACAAGATGATCATCTCACAATGTGTCTGACAGAAGTGATGAATGAGGTTTTTTTTGCATTTTTTGTTTGAATAATGGTCTGTTTGGTCAACACATTTAAATTCCCAACCCATACTTTGGTCCTGTTTACACCTGGTGTTAAGGTGCATTTTCGTTGATCAAGCAAGTGGATAACGCTAAATATAGGTGTAAATGGGGTCTAAAAGGTTTCGAGCTTGTCCACTTTCGACCACTTCCAGAGGTAGTTGAAAACGCATTCGACCGAATTGCTTTCGTAGTGTAGGCGTTCGAGCAACGCAAAAGACTCTCCTCCTACTGACCTCACGCGTAAACATTGTGTGTTGACCGGAGATCCAAGTTTGGTTTGAAGGCAAAAATGTACCAAGCACAATGTTCTCTCACCATTCCTGATTTCTAACGTACACTCGCCACGTTTGGCGTGGTCTCGCGGCTGTCGGATATAAAACGAAAGCTCTTTTCCGTCGTCTTCTCTTCGGTGCATGCATATGTAAATTGCACAAGCTTACTTAGTCCATTAGATCGAAAGATCTGAAAAAGGCCCGTACATTTACCCGCTCATAGGCCCTCCCCTCGAAGAAATCCGGACAGAAGTGGTCGAAAAGTGACATTGTGCCCCTCGTCTACTTGTGATCCGATCGACCAAAATGCATCTTAATACCAGGTGTAAACAGAGCCTTTGATGCATTTGAGTGAAACGGTGTTTAATGAGAAATAAAGCAAGTGCTTGAATTTGTCCTTAGACAGTATAAAGGAGGTTGGAGGTGAAAAGGAAACTGAAAACTGAGTTTATCCAAACTGAAAATTCTTGTGAGGGTCTTAAACCATGTAAAATCTCCTAACTAGGCTTGGGTCATGCTGGTTGACTGACTGGTTTTAAGGCGTTACGCTAGAACTGCTACAGCTGGGCTTTTCACACTTGGAATGGTTAACCCTGGGTCATTCTAAACCCCGGGGAAATGGAATCCTGGGATGTCTTTATTCACTTTTCACACTACTCATACTATACCCGGGGTTAACATTTAGTCCTGGGTATTCTTGAGCTGCCGTTGTACACGGCACATTATTAAACCCCTGGTTAAAGTTTGCATATTTGTGGCGTCAGTGTTACTGACTGGACAAACGCAGCACGAGACCATTGCGTATCCTCTTTGCTGACTGTAATATCACATTTTTAACATTATATGCAGAAATGATTGTATATAAACATCGCTTAGTGTTTAGAATGAAGATAACCCAGGGATAAAAAGGCAAAGTGTGAAAAGTCCTAATATGGGGTTAATGCGGCGAAAGTGGTGAATGCTCTGGAGCAGGGTTTCAAAACCCCAGGTAAAAAGCAGTGCCAACCCTGCTTCTAAATTTCAAGGGTGAAATGTTCCTTTACTCGGGGTTAAAAGCGGTGAAGATAACCTTTGCAGTGTGAAAAGTCCTATTCTGTTTTGTTGGACATTGTACAGTTAAAACTAGTTCCATTTTTAGAATGTCTTTTGACAATTTCACTATTAATCAGGCCTTGTGAAAGGTCATGCCGAACTGCCTGCCTAAAAGTTAGACAGGGTGCGAATGAAAATGGTCTTTGACAAGTAAATAAAACATTGCTTGACTGTTGGTTCGGCAGTACACAACTATTCTTTTTCAGGGGCCAAATGTTCAGTGACAAAAAAATCTTCATTTATTACAAATAAACAGAATTTCCATAACAGCCTGTCTGTTGTGCTGTTGTTCAGTTTTCGTAACCTAAAGGTTGTTTGGAGGCTGAAGTGGGGAAAGAGATGTTTTGAGGACATCCGTGAGGACATCTTTTGCTCTACAGGACATATTAAGATAAACACTCTGTCAGCGCCGTTTTCTAAAATCACAATCGCTGTCACGTTTGTTCGTTATCATTAAAAACTCCATAAATGAATGTTACTTCACATTATTAAACATGAAATAAAAATATTAGACACTGTGATTTG
>CM074303.1:10128488-10205988 GCA_037194245.1 Opsariichthys bidens
ATACACATCATTTATTTATATATATATATATATATATATATATACCTATATATACACATATATATATACACACACATATACACACACATATACACACACACACACACATATATACATTATATATATAATGTGTATGTATGTATATTTATATATATATATGATATATACACACACATTATATATACACATGTGTGTGTGTGTATATATATATATATGTATGTGTGTATATATATATGTATGTGTGTGTATATGTGTATATATATATATATGTGTGTGTGTGTATATATATATATATATATAAAAAATTTATTATACATGATACATGCGTATATAAATTTTTATGTTAGATGTGATTAATCTGTTTGACAGCAAATATTTACTTTTGCATTCCTTTTCCTCGGCTTCTTATCTTTTCCAGAATGGAACGCTTGTAAATGTTACTGTTCAATTTGAAGTACTATTCACTGTCATTCTAATACATTACAGGGAACATTTAGCCATGCATGGCCACCTTATTTTAAAGTTAGTATTTTAAAATACAAGAACATTAGTTTTATTGGTTTCAAAGTGTGAGCATGAGGTAGACATGGGGAGGATTTCTACAACTAACCCAACCTAAACACACCCACACCCCCTTCCTGCTAGAAATGTTCAAATTCTATAGCAGTATGCAGATGGGTATAAATTCTTCAGAGATTGAAAGATTTCAATAAGTTTGTCACCAAATTGTCAAAGGGAATCAGTGTTCAATTCCTTTCCTTTTTTGTCACATGAAACAAAGTGTCCTTTTCAAGTCCCTCAACACATGGCGGTATTTAGGTCAGTAACACTGATGTCAGGACCAGAGGGGATTCTACTTCCTGTAGCACAGCTTAGATGCAGTCACAGATTGTGCTTGCCTGTACCAGCAGGAAAAATTGCATGTTTTAATACCTTTACCTCCCTCTCTTTTTCAATTGCAGGGAGAAGTTCCTGTCCTTATCACAGGACGTCCTTCAGAGATGTGATGTTTCCAGGTTCTTCCTGTCTGATGCTTCTGTACTGCCATGTAGCCACTGTGAGGATCCTGCCAATCAGAAAATATTATCAGTTGATGACTAATGTTAAAATTACCATATATGAATATTGTATTACAGCTGTCCGGATCTCTCTTTGTAATACTAGTCCATCTGCTCCTCTCTGCAGGTACCAGTGCGCCCGTGACCAGAATCCATCAGCCCGAACGTGGTTTCTCTGAGGACTGCTCTGAGACTTCCAGCCTGGAGGAGGGTGAGAGAAACAGACCTGTCAGATCCGCCCTAGAAACACACGCCAACACCGTTACCAGTGCTAATACTGTACTGACTGCCACAGCCTCATCCCTGTCTTTTCTCCTTTACAGATGTGGAGGCTTACAGCGTCAGAGCTGCGGGACTGAGGTAATCCTTCATTGAGCAAATTAATCATTTTATTCAGCGAAGATGCATTAAATTGAACAAAAGAAGACATTTAGAATGATACAAAGACTTCTATATCCCAAAAAAAATGCTTTCTATTCATTAAATAATCCTGACACACAAAGTATCACAGTTTACAGAAATATTATATAACCGTTTCAACATTGACAATAAGAAATATTTCCACTGACGACTGGAGTAATGATGCTGAAAATTCAGCTTTGCATCACAGGAATATATTCCGTTTTAAAATGTATACATTCATTTTAAATTGTAATAATATTTCACAATATTTCTCTTTTTCACTGTATTTTTGATCAAATAAATATCACCTTGGTGAGCATAAGAGACGACTTTCAAAAAAAAAAAATTGATGGTAATGTGGCTGTTATTTAATCATTTTAAACCTAACAAACCTGTGAAATGTTTTGCTTGTAAAGTGTACTAGTGCAATCTTTCTTTAGATATTTTATTGATTCATATATTAAATGTGTATCCAAACACTTCTTGGGCCACCGTCTGTGATTAAAATCAGGTCTTATTGGAGTAAACTATGGCTGCATCTGAAATCACATACTGTCCTACTATATAGTAGGCAAAAGCTGTCCGAAATCACAGCACTCATAAAAGAGTAGGTTAAAAAAGTACTGGAGTGTGCATATGATGGACACTTTACTATCCCATGAGGCCACGGGAGAGGATTTGTGAATGGCAGTGAAGCGTCGCAACTGCTGCTGGTAGGTCACGTGATAATGACAGTGTGGCGTGTGTAGCACATCCAGACAACATTAATACCACACACATTCATTCTATATAGAACGTATTTTTAGCGCCGGCGAAGTAATTACTTATTCAAAAGAGCAGGCAACTTCAGATGCAGCCTATGTTCATGGCCTTCTCTCGTCACATAATCGGTCTTCCTCTTCCTGTAGTAATCAGCGCTCCGAATGCCAGAGGAGAGGAAACTGTGAGCAGAATGGAGAGAGAGTTTGGAAGAAAGAAACTGAATTGGATCAGGTGAGGCCGTGAAATAATTTCTCTCTCTATTGGTATTCTTGGAATGACGTGCTTCTGCAGTGCGTGTACAATTTTTAATGCACACTGTATATTACGAAATGCTCATAAATTAGTAATGAACTGGGAAATAATTCCCCAGAAATTGTTGAAAATCACTGTTTGATTGGACTGTCAAAAGGTTTTTTTTTTGTGCATGGAATTGCATTAAAATTATGTAGCAGAGATAAATTTGGTTTGAAAATGAAGAAATTATTTTAGAATTATAAACAATGTAAAATATTTGACATTTTTTTCAATTTTACTGACATATTTCTTATTTCATATTTTAGCATTTTATTTAGCAATAATAAAGATTATTATTATTATTATTATATTTATATTTATTATATTGTTATTTTTATCATAATGATATATAATGACAAATTAAAAGCAAAGCAAACCTGGATTTTTATTTTATATATATATATATATATATATATATATATATATAATATACACACACACACATGCATACATACAGGTTTGCTTTATATATATATATATGACCTAATGTGATGACAACTATTTTGTATACTGTTTAAAAAAATAAAGTAACAAATACAATATGGACACAGTTGGACATTGTAACAATTTGAGGTAATGCACAGATTTTCTTAGTTATGATATGCTATGATATGATCCCCTGCAGAGCTGCAGCAGTGACAGAAGAACCTTCACAGCTGGACAGAAGAACAAAGGAAGACCAGCTGGAAAAAGGTTCACATACACACTACTGTGTTGAATTTCCCTCTATATGGTTGCAAATTTGTTGACCTGGTTTTTGTGTATTAACTGAGACATTTTGAAACAAAATGCACGTCAAAAAAAAACAAACATTTTGAGACCGTTTCTTTGTACTCACTGCTTATAGTAATGGCTGCTGTACCGCTGTTTCATGCTTTCAGGGAGAGAGGCCGGCGAGTCGCTGGTATCAAGAGTTCTAATGGGATCCAGAAACCTTCTGCAGCACTGATCAACCAGGCGGCTTGCAAAGGTGTTTGGCTATAAAAACGACAAAACAATTTATCAATATCTGTGCAACTCTAAATACATCACGCATACATGCAGGGTTGGGAAGTAACGAAATGCAAGTAACTTGGTTACGCATTTAAAATACAAAATTTGAGTAACTGTAACTTGAGTAACATTACGGTTTCATTTTAAATGGGTGGTAATCAGATTACAGTTACATCTGAAAAGTATTTTAGATTACCAAAGTGATTAATTGGAACTTTAATGTCATTTAAATGTCACTCAGAATTGGGAGATATAAACTTGCAATACTGACTTTTTTCCCTGCAATTGTGAATTTAGTATGTGAGTTTATATCTCATAATTTTGACTTTTCTCAATATTGTGAGTTTATATCTCATAATTCTGACTTCATAACTCACAATTGCAACTTTATATCACGCAATTCTGAGGGAAAAAGTCTTTTTGCAATTGCATTTTTTGTGTTTGTTCCACACTTATTAGAATTCCAAAGTATTCTAAAGTATTTCGATTAAGTTGATTAAGTTTAATACTGTTAAGTGAAATACATTTTTAAAGTAACCTACCCAGCCCTGCACACATGTACTACTGCCTTACAGTTACGAACCTTGTTTTCTCCTGTCCTTTGGTTTCTAGACACAGGAAGGGACCGGTTTGGGGACACATCATCAGACAGCTCAAACTCCGTTCCGTCTAGCCCTGTTCACCAGAAGAGCCTGGAGGACCAAGGTGCGTTACATTTCTCTATACAAGTTATGTTTTTGGCCTTTTTATGCCTTTATCAGACAAGACAGTATACGGGAAAGCACGGGGAAAGCTGCTGTGGGGAAAATGCATAATCCAGTTTGTCCTAAACATGAGACATGCTTTATATTAAGGGCTTCAAAATAACCGGTAAGATACAGTTAACGCCTTTAGTTTAACGTGGCTTGCCCCATCAGACGCTCTTATAGATACTTGAGCTGTTTTATGCGTTTGAGATGTGGTGTTTTCCTCTGTGTATAACTTACATTTCACAGGTATATTTTCCATCTGTAAATGTTAGAAAGTCATGCAAATATTTACATTTTGCTGTCAGGAGTGGACGAGCCTTATGCAAACGAAACTTCACAGATTTCAGTGAATAAGCGGCGATGCACGCATGTGCTCCAAACAGAAGACGTGCAGTAATTCTCACTAAAATATACATTTTGCTAAAATATGTTTTTGGACATTAAATGGGCCTGTAAGTGTAAAGTGACTATTGTAATGGGCTAATATAATTGCTGAGCTCAGATGAGTGAATGTCTGTTCCTCTAACCAATTAACATTTTTGTGTTATTCATATACTTTTTTTTTTTTTTAAATAGTTTTCATTGCTAAGTTTTGTATGTGCTATTGTCATTTTTAAATGTCCATTTTAGCTTTTAATTTTTTTTTTTTTCATTTTAGTACTTATTTCATTTAGTTGCAGAGGTAATATGTCTAATTTTCATTTAAGATTTATATTTAATTTTATTTCAGTTTTATTTCAATTACCTAAAAAGGAACTTTTTAATAGTTTTAGTTAACAATAACAAAGCTGAGCTGCACATTCAATCGGGTTCAAATAAAAAGTATAAACAAAGAAATGGTTTCAAATATATATTGCAAATATTTCAAAAAAGAATCGGTGGGCCTGTATGGTACATCGCCTTATTTCCTAATAATTTACTCATCCCCGTGTCATCCAAGATGTTTGTCTTTCTTTCTTCAGTCGAAAAGAAATTAAGGTTTTTGAGAAGCTAGTTAAGAGTCCTTTGAAGCTGCATTGAAACTGCAATTTGGACCTTCAAACCTTTGTAACCTAAAGTAATCCTGGAATGTTTTCCTCAAAAACCTTAATTTCTTTTCGACTGGAGAAGGAAACGTCTTGGATGACATGGAGGTGAGTAAATTACCAGGGAAATGAACCCATCCTTTAAAATAAACTCAGTATTTCTCATCAAATTCTTCCAAAACCAAATCTGAGCCGCTGAATCTATTCTCACATACAGTAGTTTAATACTGTCATTGACTTTTTTTTTTTTTTATTAATGTTGTTTAAACTTGATTTGTCCATTCAGATAGTCAGTCGGATAACTCTGCTCAGGAACCATCTGAAAAGACACCGCTCACCAAAGGCGTTGGCGGGAAGGCGGTTGCCATGGTGAATCCATTAGTTGCAGAGCCCCAGAATGTTCCGCAGCCGCCTTCAGTGGTGGAGTTGGCGCTGACCGCGTGCCTCCCCTACTCCCTGCAGTACAACACCACCCAGAGGGACCCTGGGCAGGGTAAGATAACCATCACCATCCCACTGGCCCGAGACGGAGCGACATCCTCGGCCAGCGCTCAACCGCAGCAACAGCCACCGCTGGGGGCTTTCAGCGTCCTGTCGACCAGCCCGTGTCCTCTACAACCCGCCAACAACCCCGTCAAAACAAACGCAAAGGCCTCCGTTACTGCCAGCGGCCCTTCCAGCTCCTGTTCCTGCCCTCTCTCCAGTAGCCAAGTACCAGGACCTTGCCCCACAAGTGTCCCCACGCACACCCCGGGGCCGGGACCCCTGCCAGCCCCCGCGGTCACACACAGCACCGCTCAGAGCGATTCCTTGTCCTACATCAACAGCTCCAGCCTGCCAGTTACCCCACAGGCCTGTGGGACGCAGCAGCAGCAGCAGCAGGGGGGATGCAACGCCTGTGGCTGCCGTGGCACCTGTGGGGGCAACGGCACCCACCAGACACCCAGCTACTTCCTGCCGCCCCAACCTACCCGTCAGATGTTTGGGCCTCCGCCTACCTTCTTCCACCTCCCTCCGGCTCTATGCAACAGTTTTCCTGCCCAGGGTCATCAGAATAACGGGACGCCGCTGCCCTTCTACGCCCACAGCGGTCCTCCTGCGGCGTTCCTGCACGCTCACTCGGATCACCTGCTGACGTCGCAGGCGGGCTACAGCCTGGCTCAGATGCCGCCCTTCCGTCGCTTTTACCCACCTGTCTTTCCACCAGTCGGCTTGATGTCTGGCGGAAGCAACATGAAGAAGACCAACAACGTGTCCTGCTATAACTGCGGCATGAGTGGACATTACGCTCAAGACTGCAAGCAACCGTCCATCGACGCCGGGCTGACAGGTACGATGATGGCAGCATTGCTCTACACAAGTATGCAAACACAGATGTGAATTTTCTGTTCTTTTTTTTTCTTGCAAAACCCATTTTGAAATTTTTGCACATCATCCTCACATTATCTGATTGGGTCTTCTAAAATTGAATAATGAACAAAAAAAATGTAGTTAATTAGGTAATACTTCGAATGTAGGAAGGCCATATTCCAGGACGACAATGTCAAGATTCGGCAGGCTCAAATTGTGAAAGAATTGTTGGGAGGGAGCATGAAGAATCATAGTCACACATGAGTTGGCACCTCTGAGTGCAGACCCTAAAGTCTTTGGGTTGTGCTGGAGGAGACTTTACAGAGTGCTCGACTCTTGCATTGTCAGTACAAGATCTTGACCAAAAATCGAAGCACCTCTTGATGGAAATAAATGTTGTGATGTAATTTCCATCAAGAGGTGCATCATTTTTTTTGGTTTTGAGTCTAGCATATTTATGGCAAGCCGTTTTAACATTTAATCTTTAAAACGTACTAGTATCTGTTTTCACGTTACCTAGTACTTATTTTTTAGATACTAGTATCTGTTATATTAGGTACCAGTACTTATTTGTTTGCAACTAGTATTTATTCTTTAGGTACTAGTACCTTTTATTAGATGCTAGTTCTTATTTATTAGATACTGGTACTTATTCCAATATTGTCTAGTATTTAATTGTACTTGAGAAAAATTAGAGCTAGTACTTTTTTTTTTTTTTTTAGTTACTAGTAACTTTTTAGACTAAAGATGTCCTGAACTTAATAGGTACTAGAACTTTTTAAATTTATGTTTCTGCTTGGTATGCTCATAATGCAATGAATATTAACAACATAAGAGAGAGAGATTAGAAATAAAGAGATGGCACTAAAGGTGATATGAATTCATTACTTTTTAAAATCACACATACATATACACACACACACACACATATATATATGTGTATGTGAAGGGTATAGAGAAATACCTATATATTTTGTTTTTTTCCCTCTTTATGCAATTTGTTTCATCGTTTGGCAGTTATCATGTTTCTTTGATGTTATTGTTCATACATTAACATTGTTGTACCAGAGATTCACCACTGTCATCAGGTGAATTTGCTGTATTAGAGACCCTGACCCTTAAGAAACGCTGCAATTTTACTAACAAGAGTCTCATAGAAAGAGCAACTGTTAAATTTAAGAAACACATCATTCTTAGCGTGTTGCATTTTAACATTATAGGGGCAACATAAACCTTTTTTATTATCAAAGGGCCGTATTCATAAATATTAATTCACAAACTGTTGCGATTTCAAATAGCAGAAAGATATTTTGAGTACTCTTGTTTTGAAATGCCTCTCATTCTCAGATGCACATAAATATTGATTATTTTTTTTATTTTAAGAAATGATTAATACTCTCCAAAAAAATCTCCTGTGCCGGATGTCGTGGTTATTATGGTTGTTTGGGTGGGTATTGTGGGTATTGTGGCTGGTGTGCATGAACTGGTTTTACCTAACTGCCAATT
The DNA here is from genome assembly GCA_037194245.1 of Opsariichthys bidens. Taxonomy (NCBI): domain Eukaryota; kingdom Metazoa; phylum Chordata; class Actinopteri; order Cypriniformes; family Xenocyprididae; genus Opsariichthys; species Opsariichthys bidens. Next base: position 10,136,628 of record CM074303.1, read on the forward strand.
ATCAAATCCAAACAGTCAAGTATTTATAATATTGTACGTCAAAAACAATAAATGTCATATTAAACATATTAAACATTTATCTTTCCTTGTGTTTTCATGCTAACCAGTTAGTAAGATAAGCTAACATACGATGCCAGTTACTTACTATCAATTTCATTCAGTATGTTAATATATTGTATTACCATGTGAACTCTGATTGGACGGTAGAGATGTACTCATGTTTATGTAATGATCTGTTTGATTGAAGATATTTCCACATACATTTAGTTCCTTATGATGTTCAAGATGTCTCCAAATGAATAGGTACAAGTAGTTATTTTGTTTTATTCTTCTGACTAGTAATTATTCCAATAATGACTAGTATCTTTTTAAATATTACTAGTAGCTATTCATTAGGTTGCAGTACTTATTTATTAGGCATCAGTATATTTTGTAATTGTTAGTAACAATTCTTATATAGTCACTAGTAACATTTGGAATAAGTACTGGTAGCTAATAAAGAAGTACTAGTATCTTTTTAATAGGTGTAAGTGTCTAATGAATAAGTACTAGTTTCTAAAAAAAAAAATAACTAGTTCTAATGAATAAGTATTAATATCTAATAGGTGTGAGTATGTAATGAGTACTAGTATCTAATGAATAAATACTAGTATGTAATAAATATTAGTATCCATTTAATTGGTACAAGTATCTAAAAATATGTACTAGATTCGAAACCATAAGAAATGAATAACAACTAGAATATATGTACTGTCACAAACTGAATAGTTAATATATGAATGACAGATCCTCAAAAAAAGTCAATGGCAAAAAATTTAAATGTGTTAACAGTAACAACAGTTACTAGTTACTATTGAAATAAGTACTAGTATCTAATAAGTACTAGTGTCTATTTAATAGATACTAGTATCTAATGATTGAGAACCAGTAAATAATAAAAACTAGTATCTAATGAATAAGTACTAGTACTTAATGGAAAAGATACTAGTATTTAAAAAAAAAAAAAAAAAAAAGTACTATAGCATAAAAATAGATGCTGGTATGTTTTTAAGGATTAAATGTTAAAGTGGCTTGCCATAGTAGATTTGACTGAGCATGGCTCCGTTTTATTTATTTAAAGGGATAGTTCACCCAAAAATAAAAATTCTGTCGTCATTTACTCACCCTCATGTTGTTCCAGACCTGAACACAAAAGATGTTTCGAAGAATGTTTGTAGCCAGACACTGGACGGCACCCATTGACTTCCATAGTATTTTTTTTCCCTACTATGGATGTCAGTGGGTCCCGTCAAATATGATTACCAACCATTCTTCAAATTATCTTCATTTACGTTCAACAGAAGAAAGAAACTCATGAGGTTGAGTAAATGACGGGATTGTGCTCGCAAAAATTAAAATTCTTTGTTCTTGTTGCTGTGGCAGTAAAAAACCTCAAGAGGGCGACCGTTACACACGATATCTGTACTTTGTGTCCAGCCTTATTCTTCAGCTCCCTAATGCTTTTAGCGCTCATACTAACACATTTCTCTATGTTTCAGGTGGTTTCCGGCTGAAGTACGTTGCCCCAAACTCCTCAGAAGCAATCGACAAAACCGATTGACGGCAAGCAGGGGACCAAAGCCCTGCCAGCCAACATTTCCAGAGACCCTTTAGATAGTTGGTTCTGTTCGTATAGGCATCCTTGCTTTAAAAGAGCCATTGCAAAGACACTGATGGCAAGACAAGTCTCTAGACCGAATGGGTTCTCTTAGAAATTAAATTATCTTAAAGTTCTAGCATAAGTCGAGTGGATTGCAAGAGGATTTTTGTTTTAGGTTAAGAATAGTTCATTGTTGTCAGAAGGATTTTATACAAGCTGAGGTCGTTCTCATTTGCAGCGTCTGGCGAAGTTGATGAGAAAACGAAACTTGAGTCTTGTAGTGCAGTATTTTTATTTTTTTTTTTCTGACACGGGTTAATCTTTAAAGGCTTTTATACACGCCACGAGAGAAAACGACAAGAAAAAAATACTGTAAACATATTTTCGAAGTTCTTGTTTTGTTACTGAAGATACGAGTGTTCTCTTTTTGATAGCAGAGAGGAAGTTTTTGAGGGCTAGTGACGACGCTCTTACGACACTATACGCTGCTGGTTTGCCCTGTTCTCCTTCTGAACGGGATGCACTACAACTGTTGTTCTCCGCAAAATGTGAGTCGGGTGTTCGAAATGAAATGCACTGAAATAGCCAGATCTGCAGTACTGCCTATCATTTACACCCTCTGACCACTAGAGGGCGCCACAGTTACTCATGTCAGGAGACCCTCACACATGTCCATCCTAAGCCTAAAGCACTGTTCGAGCGAATTCAAAGGTAATTTTGACACGAGTTACACTCTAACCAAGAAAGAAAAGATTTTGTCAATGTAGGACGGCTTTGAGCATCCGTGGTATATCGCTTGTGTGTTGAAATAAATTGTCGGCGAATTTTGAAGGCGAACGTTTGTGCCTATTGCCATGCAAGCAGCTGGAAGTGTGTTTAAAACTTTCTCTTAATTCTTTGTGTTTAAAGTACATATTTAAAATTTCGAAGATGTATTTCTGAAATCTTGTTGCAGTTTTGCCAAAGCAGCCCTAACTTTTTCCTATATATATATATATATATATATATATATATATATATATATATATATATATATATATATATATATATATATATATATATATATATAGGAAAAGGATATTTGGCATGTTTGTATAAAAAAAAATACATGATAGGATTTTATTTTGATATTTTCATGAGATTTTGATGAAGGGCTCAAGGCCTGTGATGCTTGTCCAGGAGTTTTTAGCACATTTATGGTGAGAAACGTGCAGTGGAGAAGACGGAGTTTTTTTTCCACGGTGTGTTGCAGGTTTTTAAATGTGCTTCCGTTTGGTTTGGTAAATTGTTACTAATTTGTAAATAGAGTCGAAAGGGAGTTAACTACTCAAGGTTCAGACTATGTCGACTGTATTCGTTACACTTTTTATAGATTTATGAAGCTGTACTGTATGAATGAGGTTTGATATTGGCCTCTGAGTTTACGTTTACTGTATTTCATATGTAAATGTTGATTAATCTGTACTGAGAGGGCAAATTAATCTGATCACATTTGCATTTTTAGGCAAATTGATCATTTCTGTCAAGAAATATTAGCAATAAATATCAAAAACCCATTTTGTGGTGGTGATTTGATTTGAGATCTGGTCAAGTGATGAATGAAAAGCCAACGGATAGTTAAATCACACAAGCATTGTCGCATTCAGGGTCGATTAAAGAATTCTAGACTGTTACTGATTCCAAATTGCATGCAAAAATTGTAATTTGTAATGTAATCCCCAATTACAGGTTTTAGGTAATCGGATTACTTTTGATCTAACTCGTTTATCTCATTGATTTGAAAAGGATAATCTTGCATCATATTGATATAAACGCATAGAATCACTGGCTCTTTTTTTATATCCCAGTCATGCACATTTTAAAGAATTCGCACACATTTATATCCCTACATTCTCAGCTGCCCAAATGTCTGTTTGCTGCACAAATGCACTTAAAACAAAGAAAAAAAACAAGAAACAGGACCAGTTATGTATAATTTATGAATTATAAGATGCAGTTAGTTCCAAATATTGCCGCATAAACACTTTGAAATTCTCAAAGAAATAATTTGTTTCAATTTTGAATTTTAATCCAAATTTAATTAATATTAAATTCAGGTTGAATTAAGGAACAAAGACATTTAAAACTTGTGAATGATCAAAAACATTGTTTCTATTAGTATTTATTTCACATGCAAAAATATTTGGGGCATTCAGCGTTAGTTCTTGTTAGTTAATGCATTAATTAACGTTTACAAAAAAAAAAAAGGCACCACTGCCTGATCTGTTCATTTTGTCATTATTTAAGTGTATATATATATATATATATATAAAATGTAAATGTACTAAACAGACATTATTAAATACTTAAATAATGACAAAATGAACAGATCAGGCAGTGGTGCCTTTTTTTTTTTTTGCAAACGTTAATTAATGCATATATATATATATATATATATAAGATACTGTTTAACTTTTTGGCCCCCAAATAAAATTCTGCTTAAGACCCTACAATATAAGCTTGGGCCTGGTCTGAATTGAACACACTTGACAGCAAAATGGCTGTTTGAACTGTTTATTGCGTACTATAGTGTATAATGTGACACATTCATTCTTAATGTGAAAGAGGAACCAGAACTCCATCTGAACACAGTCAATCAAACACAGGTTTGGCGCTGCGTAATCAATTACATGAAGATTTCAATAATTACGTGTCATCCGGTCAGCCCCACTGAACTGCAGTCCTGAAGGTCTCTCCTCTCTCAGCCATTAGGCACCCTCGGAGCTCCTCCCCTTCCTATGAATACATGAGTCCAGCCAATGAGAAGAGAGGGATGATTCAAAATTAGAATAGACATGCAGGCTGCCTGCACCTCATAAACTGGCAGATCCAGTCGTTCAATCCTACATCATTCTGTGTTGATCACTTAGTGTTAATCAAGATTTTATTGAAATGAAAACTGACATGAATTGGAAGTGGATTGTTACAGTTCACCCCAGTGAAAAATTATACAGTGACTGTACATTATCCATGATAATGAATGACAGAAACGGCTGAATGCATGTGACACCTCGTGTTTTGTTAAAGGGACAGTTCACCCAAAACTAAAAGTTCTATGTATATATATATATATATATATACACAGATGTTTTTTCTCATGAAGACTAGGGCTGTCCAAATAGGTCCAAATATGACAAAAGCAGTCGTAAAAGTTGCCCACACAATTTGTGCACTAATATTCCAACTGTCCTGAACATATATAAAAGCTTTTATGTGATTGACACCTAATTAGTTGCTATTTGTCACCAATAGCAACAATTTTTTTTTTTTTTTTTTCTCGGTCAAATGGTTGAAATAAGTTCCATTTAATACAAGCTCAAGATATTTTCACTTTTTATTCCACTTCATAAATACATTAGTAAAACCCCACTTGTGATTTTATTTTTATTTTTTTAAGCTTTTATGCGTCTTGTAAAGGCGGTTGCTAACGAGGAGGTTGTCATGGACATTAAACATCATCAGTCGATCAGGTAAACTCATCCACTCACTAGTCTGCTTTGACAGCCTCGTGTTTATAACGATTGACCGTTCGCAAAGACCCGCCCCCTTTAGTTACTGTTGCTATGTCCGACAATCCATGCGCTCTCACGCCACACATCATGTTCTCACGCGGTGAAAAATACATCCAGGAGCAAAGATGACACTGACAACACGTCGACAGACATATGAAAGTTTCATATTTAAAATATTGTAATTTTTTAAAGTAGTTTAAACAATAAATAGCGTATAGTGTGTCTTTAATGTGTGGTGACAGATCGCTGTAGCTCATCTCTTCATACTAGTTCATTTATAGCATCAAATAAACATGAATGAACATCAGAAGGAATGTTGTTTCAAGCGCGGAAAGACGTTCAAGTTCACCAACGTTAATCTACTAACTCCCCGGACAAAATGGCGAATTTGGGGATATGATTGGTCAGATCGCCTGTCAATCAAACTGTTAGCAAAAGGTCAATTGCAAACTATTATAACTCGAACTTTAAGGGAAAAAGTTTGAAAGTTTGAAAGCTGTTGGAAGCTTAATGACGGTGACGTTGAAGTCCTGCGACCGTGATGTAGTTCGTTTATAACCTACACTTAGTTTTTTACCTCTGGTTTGGTGATTATGCTTCAAAGTTGTGTTCATTTGTGAAGATTATCATGATGAACATGAGCCTTTGCAGGTCAAAGATGTTATTTTCTGCCATAATCCCATCAGGTTTTTGCGGAGGGAACCAGGGTGATGCTACAAAAATATGCCATGCCTGCAGCACATCAACAGTCTGACATCAACATCAAACCTGACGCGTTTTGAATGATGAGGCGTATTGGAATTTAATGTGTGCACAAATGTAAGATAAGTAAATGCTTCTCCATTTACAGTGACTTAAATGTTTGTTTTGCACAAAAAGCTACTGTATCATTGCTTCAGAGGACATGGAATATAGTGCGTTCGCTGCATGGACCACTTTTATGTCGTCTTCCTGGAGCTTGACATCCTCTAGCTACAATATGTTTTCATTACATGAAAAATAACAGCTTGGTCTTTCTGCAAAAGATCTCCATTTGTGCAACAGAAAAAATCTTAGGGTGTTTTGAACAGCATGAGGGTGAATTAACTTATTTTTGGGTGACCTATTCTTTTAACTTTAATCTAACATTTACAAAAAAAAAAAATCCTGGAAATGTTTCTGTACATCAAGTCATAAATCGTCAAAGCCATCCGCAGAAACGGCAACCTCCGCATGAGCTGCTGACATTCAAACGCATGCCATCGTCCATTGTATCTCATCCAATGCGTTTCCAAAGTGCATCAGTGGACTTTTAGTCATTCTGTGGCTTAATAAAGGCTCCAGGGGTCAAAGGTCAGATTATTTCAGCAGTTTAGGTACAGTCATAGAGGTCATGGCCGTCATGGTGATGGATGGCACGGTGATGTCTCTGAAGATCGGCTGAGACACAGAGGAAGAGGATGGTTTATTCTGGTTCAGAGTCTCTATGATCGTCTGTCTCATTTCTCGACTGGCATCACCACGGACAGCTAACAGGGCCACAATGTGTTCCTCTCTAATGGAAGAGGAAGAGAGAGATAAAGGTTTTGAGTTGAAGACCTTGTGTTTAAATGTAATACTCCACTCAAACCGTGAAAAGAGAAATCAGTTCATCTCCATGACATTTCACCACAAAATTAGAAGAAATGAGAAACTATTTTGCTTAAATAATTTCAGACATTTTCAGGAAATGTTCCCTCCAATTTCTGCAATATGTCCCAAATAATTTTGTGGTGAAATATGACCATTTACATATACATTTATTCATTTGGCAGGCGCTTTTATCCAAAGCGACTTACAAGGGAGCGATTAGGTGTCTTGCTCAAGGGCACTTTAGTCATGGTGTCGAAGGTGGAGAGAGTGCTGTTTATTCACAATCCCCACCTTCAATTCCTGCCGGCGTGGGAATCGAACCAGCAACCTTCAGGTTACAAGCCCGACTCCCTCACCACTAGGCCACGACTTCCCTGACCAGCACAAGATCTGATCACAGTTTTTTTTTTTTATTTTTTTTAACAATGTCCTAAATGTAATGTGTAAAGTCTGACCTGATGTCAGGATATTTGGACACCAGGGTGGACACCTCCAGGTAAAGCAGCGCAGGATCAGTCAGTTTGAAGACCTCGGCGATTGCACTGATGGAGTCACATAACCGGTCTGAGTCTTCTCCCTAAACACACACAAATATGCTTCAAAACCAGCTCTTTAAAAACTTGATGATGATGATGTGACGTTATTGAGATCAGTAGAGCTTCTGGCCTATTTGGTGCCATAAGTGAAATCGGCTACATTGATATGCTAATATTGTAGAACTATATGCAAAATTACTTGCTGCAATATATAAATTTTTGCAGTTAAATTTTCAAAAACCTCTAGGTCAGTGTTAGAGATTTTGCTCAGTTGAGTACTTACAATATCCCAAATGTTTCCAACTATTTGTATATCGTGAGAAAAATCGCAATTTTAACCAAGGACCCGGGACGTGTCCGGAAGTCACCAGTAAATGGCGTCATATCCGCGCTACCCTCGGTTTCCGGTTTTTTGGAAAAACCAAAGACGCTTTAATATATATATATTACATGTGGGAAGACAGACGAGGGAACATCTGTTTTGATACATTTATAGACAGGAAAGTAATTATTGTAATATAGCTCAACATGTTTTGTCTTTAAATCTAATTGTTTAAATGTAATTTTCTTGATTTTTTGCGAGTGTCATTCTTTACCACGCCTCAGAGAAAAACACTATGCTGTCAAGTAGATAACAAGCGAACGCTCAGAGTAACGTTACAGCATCATTTTCAACACACTCAAATGACTCTAATATGATAATCAGCTGCGTTTCCTCACACTCATGACCGGAAAAGCGGAAGCGGCGACTGTGTCATAATAAAAGTCCCGCTGCTCTCGAGGCGTGTGTCGTTCGTCTCTCACGATCAATCGTCTGGTTCAGCTCCACAACACTCGCTCCTGCTCTGCTTCACACTACAGTGACGTTAATAATCTCATCCGTGAATGTGATTTCTGCCCGAGTCCCATCCTGATTCTTTTCCACCGGCTGTGAGGTGAAGACCACATGTCCCAAGATTCCTCGCTCAAACTTAAAAGCTACGGCTTTATTATAAATAGGCGACCTCTAGCGGACGAAAAACTACATAGAGCACCTTTAATAAATAGGTTACCTATTTACAGTATTTAAATGAACTCAAATAACTATCAAATAATAAAATAAATAAGAGAATGGGCTGAATAAAAGGCTATATGGAATTATTTGACACAAATTAAGGTACATTATTTATTTTGCTATTTAATTGCCAATCGTGGAAGTGTATTCTGATAACTTCTGGGAACATCATCCAGGAGAGAATAAAATTCTAGAGCGCACGCACAAAAAATATCTGCGGGAGAGCAGAGCCAATTCAAAAGAGAATATAATATTCGTATGGGTGCATGAGAGCGCACGTCCAGTTTTCCAAACGTGCGGAGAGATTCGCGCTCATCATTATTAGATGGATGTGCTCTCGACATTTGTCATTCAAAATAACGCCATAGAAACTGCCTGAAATTAACTATAAAAGAAGAGAAGAAAGTCGTGTCTGAAAGCTGTGTGCGCAGGCGGCTGCCTAGATCACCAATGCCAGGATCTGCCACTGACTGTGATGCAAAGAAACACTTTGTTATATATTACAACACTGATTCACTTCTTGGATTATAGCAAAGACACCGTTTTCTGTGTTTGTTGTTGTGAGACTCACAGCAGTAAGTTTCTTGAAGAGGAATTTGAACTGCTCCCCTTCTTTAATCATCCGGTCTGCTCCCTCCTTCCTCTCGTCAGCATTCTTAAACGAGATGCGCTTCTGCATGATGGCTTTCAGATACTCCACCACCACCCGCCGATGAGCCTCACTCGTCATTTCCTGTTGAACACACACAGAAGTAAATCACAACACTAAAAACACATTAATACTCCTATATACACCGCTAAACATTTTGGTTTATTTTAGACAAAACAGTTATTTTAAATCCTACTAATATTACAACTATTTTTGATCTAAATTCTTTCAAAAACATGAAAAATAATCTTCAAACTTTTGAACAGTAATGATAACGAGATTGTACGGAACAGCTCTTTGGTCTAATAAAAAACATTATAACATAAGACTCATCTACTATAAGAGGACACTTATTCTTATAGGTTTTAATGAGCAAACCTTATTATACGGCTTTTTAATTTTGGCAAAGTCGTTAAAGTAGTCTTCCACGGTCACACAAATGGTGTCTACAGCATGAGAGCCCATCAACCACTTCCGGGTCAGCAGCTCATTGAGATGATGCTGTCGAGAGACCAAGAAACAGTCAAAATTTTGCATGTTTATCCCAGTCACTAAGCCTTAACAACTGACTGTACACATCTTGAGCGCGCATTTACCTCCAAATCCAGGAAAACTTCATCTAGCAGGAACTGGCAGCCCTCTCTGGCCACATCATTCAGGAGCTTATCTATGGCGGCGTCGTTCTGAGTGGTCTCATTCGATTGAGAATACTTCCTTTTCAGGCTATTTATAGACTCCCTGACAACAAACATATTGAAATGAATTAAAACATTAGTTTGGTTCATTAGCAGTCTACTACTGATGGTAAAAATTAGCAGGGTCTCTGAAGTGAGAATCAAATTTAAGTCTTTTAAGACCTTCACAAATACAATTGATACCGTATATCTATGCTGTACTACTTCCTGCAGCTCAATCAAAAAGATGAGGGACATAAAATGTGTTCTTAGAACCACCGACAAATTACAATATAAACACCATAACATAAACAATGTCAAAATTCATCAGAAGTAGATCATTAACAAGTGCTCGGGAATAAATGCATGCTATTCGTCGATTGCGAACTGATGTCAAACTGTGAGGCTGTAGAATGCGCAACAGTGATGCATTTTGACATTGAAATGTACATTCATTTCATTAAATCATCAATCAATCAAATATTTATAAAAGCATATGCCATATTTAATAAATATAGAGCCCAGCGGAATCATGTAAAGGGAAAAAAAAGTAATGGGCCTAAAATAGAGCCCTGAGGTACCCCATAAGTTACAGGAGCAGCAGAAGAATAATGATTACCAATCTTTACCACATCACCTAAATCATCACCTTTTGAAGTTTATTAATCACATCAGGCCATATTGTGATTGTTTTTTTATGATCTTAAAATTATAATTAAGACTTTTGTTATACCATTTAAAATACCACAAAGTCTTTTTTGACCTTAAATTTGATGAAAGACACGTTAAAGCCCCGCTGGGTCTGAATTGGGAGTATGGAATAATGAAATGTGTTATTTAAAAAAAAAAAAAAAAACAATAATTGATTAAGAGACACTCACTTGAATGTTTGACAGTTGTTGATGATGGCAATCATGTACTGAACGTAGAACTGTGGAAGCTGACGATCTTTCATATGTTCCTCCTTATAGGCGATCGCCTCCTCTCTGTACCTGCATTCACATGTATGAAGGGTGAAAGTGTGCCTGACACTGATCTAACATCTTTAATAACGAATGGTGGGGGGAGGAAAGGAAATCAGCAGTCTGAGATCTCAATACCTTACTAGGAATGAATTCATCTTGTTCAGACAGACTTTCAGCACCTGCTCTTTAAAGGTTTCGTTGATCTGAGCGGCCACCTGGAGATTCTGCTCAAACATCTGAGGATGAAGAGGGACATTTGAATTAAAGGAATGTCTCATGTCGAACCTCATGTCAGTGGATGCATTAAAGCCAGAAGTTGTTGTACCTGGAAGACAATAGCAGGTAAGGTGGTCTGGTAGTAGCCGTCCTGGTCGGCCTCAGGCTCAGACTCCTTCTGCCAGTCTTTCTTATCCGTTTCCAGAGCTTTACGTAGCCAGCCTATGATGTTTGACTGGAGAGAATTGGAAAAAGACTTGCTGAACTAACAATGCTCGTGCAAGAACTTGCTGGCTAGATTACTTACAAATTACAGTCCATTACTGAATACAAATTACATTGTATTACATTGGAAAATTGCAGTTAGTAGGGCGAAAGCACAAATTGGCGCTAATTCAAAAGCGAAAGTAAAATGCGAATGTCCATTCATAATGGTGTGGAGCAGAGAGCATTTACAAGCAATAAAATGCTCCACGCCAGTAGACACGCACCGTGCGCATTTTACTTTTGCTTTCAAAATAGCGCCGATTTGGGGTGGCAATTGCCCTTTGAAACCAAATCTTCCGCCATCGTCTTGTCAGTCAGCTCCTCACTCTCATGATAAATGAGATCTGACCCCTGCTGCGACTCTAATTCGGCTCACGCTGTATTGAGCAAACACGTTCAGATTTTAATTGTAGTGTCCGTTTTCTAACTGAACTAAATGATTTTTATTACTATTAAAAAAAAAAAAAATTCAAAACAACGGTGAGGGGCATAATATAACCTGTGTTGCATCTGAACACCAACTATTGGAGCAAGCCTGGTAGTTAAACGCATAATTATAACATTACATGTTTTAGGTAACATAATCTAACTACTTTTTTATTACTTTTAACTTTATTTTTAGATCGATTTGAATAGGATAATATTTTACAAGTACATCATTTTTAGAATCTGATCATGTAATCCAGATTATACATAATCAATTACCCAGCACCGATAATATATCTTAAGGCTGATCACTAAAATTAGGGACTCACAGTGAACGTCTTGAGGTATTTGTCCAGCAAATCTTCCACCACCTTTTCAGGCAACAGTGGCGCCAACTGCTTGACGTCACACTCAGGCTGCAGATCAGGATGGCCCATCATATCCACACTGCCAGAGACAGAATCAGACGTCACACTCACACGAATACACATGAATTACACCCGTTTCTACTCTTTGTCAGAGAAATTATTATTTGATCTATAATAAAGTTTATAATGTGTCGTAGGTCGACCTAGATGGGATTTTAAAACGACTGATGCCGATATGAGCAGGATAGGTAATATATAATTATAACATACAAATAATACATCTTAAATTGAGCAAATTAATATACACAAAATAAATACACATCCAATTGTTTCTCAACTGTTTATGTTCACTTAAGACAATCAAATTTAAGAGAATATTTTCCGAAATGAGTATTTTGCCAAAATGCTGTGTGTATGCATTTTTTCAAGTGCAAGGAGATGCGAATGAGGACTCAATTCAGTGTTTACACGCTATCTGAAATGTGACTCTTTGTGTGCATGTTTTGAACGTGTGCAGATAAGAGCGTGCGAGCACCGAATTAAGTTCTCTTTCGTCTCCTCTTGTGCTGGTATAGTTTAAAATCACTTGAATGTGTAAACTGGCACGACAAAACACGTGCAAAGAATTAACATTCACGTGAATCACATGCGACATGGTCCGTAAGGATCACGGATCAATTACGATCCGTTCCATCCCGAAAATGAAAGTTAGGCGGGAAAGTGCAGGGAAAATGTACTTACAGTAATTGTCATGAAAATGTCAAAATTCTAAATATTACTGGTACTAAAATGAATTAAATATAGTTTATTTCTTTTTTGGTGTGAAATATGAGGAGGATAAGATCTTTCACAATTATGAAAAAAAGAAAAATATTATTCATATTTATGGACATAAATAAACTTCATATAAACTATGAATATTAAAAATCGTTAAAGCCGAAATAAAATGAATAATTAAAAAATAAATAAATAAATAATGAGTTGAAGTAATGCCTAGTCCAACATGTCCTTCTACGGTACTTAAGCATGTAAAACGGCACCAACGGTAGAAGTGCCTGTCTCTCTCTTCTGCTCCGTTTAGATCTTCTACACATCAGTGCATTAATCTTCCTTACTCCAATCCTGAGAGCGCACGCAATGTGATGGTGTGTTTTAAGTCCATCAGTCAGATTAAGCTCCCAAAGCTGTGTTGCTGCTCTCTGCTCTGCTTTAAACACTGAGCTAATAGCTAACCGCTGCGCTTTGACAGACTGATCTGCCACTGAAGAATGCAATGCTGAGTTACTACTACAGCATCGTGAAGGGTAGTTTTCCATCAAAACAAATATTTTCATTACAAAGAAAATTACAAGGAAAAACATTTTATATAAAATCAGGCAAATTATATAGGAACAAACCCCTGAAAAAAAACCCCTGATTTTAAGAAAACGCCCACTGTAATTGAAATCTACTGTTGCAAATAGATAAAGTGTTTTCTAGATAATGTTTTCTGATAAAAAGATTAAAATTGACAAAAAAAAAAAAACAAAGAAAAAGTGTTTTTGCCTGTAGTGTCTCGCCTTAACTAATTGTACTGCAAGATATCACACAACATGCCACTAAAAATCATAATCATTCATTTTTCACAATCATGGCTGTCACTTCAGAGCACTATGATAAACCTTACCTTTTATATGTGTTGAGGACCCATGTCAGAAGAGACACGATCTCATTGGCTTCTAGATCCTCTGCTGCAAGCTCCTGCACCCGCGCCGACACCGACTTATGATAGAGGTCGAAGAACACCTGGAAGGTGTTGTAGTGCGGAGGGAAGCACTGCACCATCATGTTCTTCACCACGATCAGGTCGTCCAGTACGTACTTCCTAGTGATCTCCAGCAACCTCACCAACCACATTTTGTCAGACTCGCGCGTTTCTGACTGCGTGCTCTCGATGCGACCGCTCACGGTGCCCTCTAGGACTTCATTCATGCGGTTTTTTTCCAGCATTTGGGCCTCCCGGGTGGGATGAACCCAGTCTGCTTTTTACGGTCAAGCATCCTGCGGTCGATCTTCTCTTCGCGCTCGATGATTCGAACCACAGACACCAGCATGGTGGGGTCGCGGCGGACGGTGACCATGGCACGCTGGAGGACCATCCAGAGTTGTTTGGATAGTTCCTCTGACAGGCCCTGCACTTGGCCGAAGTAGCTACGAATGAGGTTCATGTCATGGACGTTCTTGCTGTCCATGCGGTACTGCTCGTACATGAGGTCGTCGCGGGAGCACTCCAGGTCCATTAGCTTGCGGTGAGCTTGAAGCAGCTCGCCCTGTTCGATCAAATCGTGGGTCTCTCGAACAATCTCAGGTACTGTGAAGAGAGATAAAATGTGGGTGCAGTGTCAAAAATGGCAAATTATACCAATATAGCATCAAGCGTCAATTCTAAGATAAAACTGTATTAAAAAATAAAATGAAGTAAAATCTAAAATAAAATAAATAATTATTGGAGAGAGATATGTAAACGTGCAATCAACTGAAATCAGCTATAATTTTTTTTTAAATTAAATAAATACATATTCAAGTAGTAAAAATGACAAATATTGTATTGTATTGAAAAACAACCCAAATGTGCCATAATCACCTGAAAATGGCTAATAAATCATAAAAAAATAAAATTAAAATAAATAAAAAAATATATATTTTTAAATATGTTTATATTTTATATATATTTTTTAAATATTATATACATATTGAACATACGTTTAATATTTTTGGAGAAATAAATGTGCAAATAAATGTGCAATCAACTCAAAAATAAAATTTTAAATGAACTAACTTACTAAATAAATATACAAGTATTTAAACTGAATAAACAACCTGTAAATGTGCAGCCACCTGTTATATATTAAATAAATAATTATTTTATTTTTTAAATAAAATACAAAATGAAAATAAATACATAGTAATTTATATATTAAAAATAGAAAAACAACATATGCATGCACAATCAAACAAAAAGCGGTTAATAAATATTAAAAATAAATAAATCCATACAAATATTGGAGAAAAATAAACTTGTCTACAGAAAAACAGATACAATCTTATAAAAAATAAGTTAAAAAAAAAAGGCTAAATGACTAAAAATTGGGGGAAAAAATGTTAATCTGCAATTAACTGAAAAACAAAAATGCGTAATCGCCTGATAAAGAGCTAATAAATGTAATTTTATATATTAAAATAAATATATTTTTTAATAAAATACAAATAAATACATATTCATTTATATATTTAAAAACAACATGTGAATGCACAATCACACAAAAACAGCTCATAAATATTAAAAATAAATTAACAAATACAAATATTTTTGGAGAAAAATAAAGTGTTGTCTGAAGAAAAAAACAGACACCATCTTAGAACAATAACACTATTATTAACAACAATAATAATAATAAGTAAATAAATATGCTAAATTACTAAAAATTGGGGAAAACACAAACTGCTAATCTGCACTTAACTGAAAAACAGATCCTATTTTTAAATCTCTGTTAAATGAGCGAGCAACCGGTGAAACCCAACTTCTGATATTATTTTGATCCTGTACATTAATTGTGCAAGCATAAGGCCTCACCTGAGAAAATGTTTTTGAGGTTCTCCACGGCTGAAGCCAGCTGACTGTGCTGAACCACAGCGTCTTTCACATCCTTCAGATTCTCGATGGTGTTGATGCTCTGCCTCCAGTCTTTACTGACGTCTGCCAGAGAGTTCTGGATATCTTTCACATCACACAGAGCATTATGGAGCTGCGTGAGGCCTGTTCGTACCCCATCCAACTGAGACTGAATGGCAGCCTGACGAAGAGCACGGTTTGGTTTAATGAACTGGTAAAAGCATTCCACAAGACCAGCAGAGGGTTTAACGGAAATAGTGTCACCTTTAACCTCGCTTCCACAGACGCTTTCTTCCGCGCCTCTCTCCGTCTGTACTGCTCCACTTTATCCAGCTGGTCAGAGCGCTGCAGCATCCCAGCAACCCTCTGCACCGCCGTGGCAACGGCCTCTCTGTTCGTCTCCTCCATAGTAACTGATCCCAAACTGCAGGGTTGAAGGTAAGAAGGATTAAAAGCGATAGTTAAATGACCCAGAAACTGCAAGTATAATATTATTTAATAAAACTGCAGTGTTGTTTTAGGATACTATTATAGCTTTTATTAACATTTAGAAGTAGTTTTTATGTTACTTTCACACACACACATATATATACATACATACATATATATATATATATATATATATATATATATATATATATATATATACACACACACATATATATATATATATATACACACATATATATACACACACATATACACACACACACATATATATATATATATATATACACACATTTATACATGCATATATACATAGATAGATATATATATATATATATATATATATATATATATATATATATATATATATATATATTCTAGTCTTTTCATTTCAATTTTAGCTGAAGATTCAGTAATTGTGTTGTTTTTACCACGTTTTGTTTGTTTATTATTTGTCTATATGGTTTTCATTACAATTTTTTTTAGCTTTAATTTTTGTTTAGTGTTAGTTAAACTGACTGACAACGATAAATAAGCAAATAACAATAAAAAAATAAGATAAATAAGTTGTTATACTGTGCTATTTCAGTGAACTAGTGTTTTTTTTAATGATATTATTAAACTATAATAACCCTGATGCATTGAAATTGTGCTGTTCTTTCAATATTTGGTGTGTTTTGTTATTATCTTAGAGAAATATTCATATATTTGTGCATTTGTATGTTGTTTGTTAAACATGTAGTAACCAAACAGATAAAGATAGTGACGTACACCTGCTCGAAATAGGTATGGTTTAGTGAAAAGATAAAATAAAGCTGTAATCTGTTTAATTTATTGTAATAATCGCACACAGCGCGCTGATTTTCTGTGCAGAAAGGCCCACAGAGACAGAAGCTACCGAGCTAACTACATTAGCATTAAGAGTTCTGCGCTTTTTCCATGTATATATCGTTTAATTCTCGAGGTCACGTGAATATGCTCACCCGGACGTGGTGTTCGTTATACGAGCTGTGAGATGTTATAATCCGTTCATTGATATTTTACTTTCATGTAGGTTTATTTTGTTCATTAACTATCATAACAGCTGCGTCTTCCTGGTGCCGCCCAACACTCACACATCAGTCAGATGACGGCACCGCACCGCGCCTGCGCCGAGAGCATCAACTGTCCGCAGGCTTTACGCAAGGGCCAGCAGCAGCACGAGCAGATGTAAACAATTTAATTATTTTCCCATTGTGTTATTCTGCAATATCCAACGGGTCCAATATAAGAAGTTGTATAATATCACAAAAAATCTGAGAGAAATTTAGAAACAGAACTATTTTTAAACAATTTTTTTATTTTTTTTTAAAAAGATTTAAAAAAATTAAGATTTAAAAAAAAAGAAAAAAAAGAAAAATATTTCAGTGATTGCAAGTTTTACATGCACAAATAAAGTGTTGAAACATAAAGCATGTTTATCTATATCTCTAAATCTATATACTCCGTTAGTTTAGCATAAAGTTGTGTGAAACAATTTTAAACTATCATAAATTCAGTATGATAATTTGACAAGCTGAACAAAACATAAAGCTCCATTCATGTAGCATAAATACAAACAGGTTTCCTTAGTAATGACTACCACAAAAAAAAAATGAATAATTCCATGATGTAAAAGTAAATGCACTTTTGCAAGAAAAACAAAATCTAAAATGCAATATGATCTTTATTTGTCTGTACACTTGTACCATGTGAATATGACATACATAAATCTGACAAAATACAAAACATCTCAAAAATGTGTCTGAAGACAACCTGAGTATTGCATAGATTAAACAGTCTGGTTAAATTTTCTAAAAGAACTTTTCTAACTAGTTTTGTATGTCCTGACGGAAATACCAGTGCTTGCACGGCAAAAAAAGAGAATAGGTTTACAGCAGGTTCAGGATTTGGTATTAATAAAACGCTGCTTTGTTGTTGTCTTGATTTCTGATGAGAAATAATTCAGCATGAACTGTTTTTCGCACAAGTCAAAAACCACCACAAGCGAGCGTACATTTTTTTTTTCCTCTCGAAATGTCGCGTTTCCATCAATCGTTTCTGATGAGATGCTTCAAAACGCGTATCTGTGTGGGTGGATTTTAAATGCGAAACTTTCTCTCAGTGTAGGCCAATGGGAGATTTTCAAATTTTGGATGCACCAAAGCTGGCAATTTGGGGTGAATTTAAAAAAAAAAAAAAAAAAAAAAGATGATCTCTATACATCTCGCAAGCACTATAAGTGACGAGCCATGTTGACGTGCTCACAGAGTTCACTGCATGTAAACATATGGGTTTGCTTTGTGCAGACTAGCGTTCACAGAGCAAATTGAAGTAATATTTTGTTGCACATGCCCTTGACTTGCCTCTTGACACCAAGGTGGAGAGTCGTCGGGTTCTCGCTTAATCGTATGCAGCAGGTTGAGACTCCTGAACTCATAAGACAGCCGGATATCATGCTGCATGCAGTTTTTATGATTTGCAAACACAGAAGTGTCCTGACTGCCGATCGGCACGTCAGAGTGATTCAGGTCTTTGTTCAGGACACACTTTAGAGGTCTGCTGACCCCTGCACACAGATACTTGTGTCCACTGATAGGAGCACTGATGGCAGCCTTGCCATTTTGGAACGAAGTACAACAGTCGTAGTATTCAGCCTCGGTTTTCACCTGCGCATATTCAGGGCGCCAGAGCGTCCCGTTTTCAGAGTCGGAATCTTGTTCGATCTTAATCGCCGCTTCAGGAAGCGTATTAAAACATTCATTCTGCATCATACACCTCTCCACCTTCCCCTCGATGCAATAACCTTCCACCTTCTGCAATTCTGTGTTGCAACCAATCCTTAATTTTCCAGAATGGCCGAGCTTATAGAAGCTTCCAGGAAGCAGGTAGTTTTCACTGGAGTCCGAGCGTAAGGCAACAGGACAACGGGCATCCCATATAGGATCAACAGCCTGTAATCTAGAGACACCCAAGTTGAGTGGCTCATCTTGGGTTTTGAAGTCCTCTCCTCGGTACGTTCTGTTGGCCAGGGCTGACCATGAACCATCATGTCCTGATGCGTTTGTCCAGTTAACACGCAGCACGTCTTCACTGTCAAAAGAGCCACTGGAAACCCGTCGCCTTTTCTGACTGAAGATGGTACAAGTTAAACTGATTAAAAGGCAGTTTCTACTCACAAATTACATTGTCTTGTGTACATCTTCCTAAAGTACCATGTTTTTGGATACTGCTATTTAAAAACCATAGTAATCATACAGTACCATTGTACACTACCATCCAAAAGTTTGGCGTCTGTAAGATTTTGAATCTGTTTTGAAATGTAATTTATTCCTGTGATATCAAAGCTGAATTTTCAGCATCGTTACGCCAGTCTTTAGTGTCACATGATCCTTCAGAAATCGATCTAATATGTTGATAATGGTTGTGCTGCTACATTTTTGTGGAAACCATTTATTTGTAATTGAAATCTTTATAAATGTTTTTACTGCCACTTTTCACTTCTTTGCAGAAAAAAAGCATACATTTCTTACTGACCCCAAACTCTTGAATGGTAGTGTATATATCAATAGTATCTGTGACATTTACTTAACTATGGTTGAATTTTTATGAAGTAAATGGACCATTTACTTTCTTACTGTTCACAATTCAGTACAAAAAGATTGTTCTCAAAATCTTTCCATCAAAATGTAAGGCTACCAGGTGGAAATATTACATTTTATATAAAAAGTTTGATTAAAGCTTGATTAATTTCCTGTTTTACCAATTTTAATTAAAACAGGTAAAAGAGGGATTATGAGTTATGAATTAAGTTATCATGATTTTACTTTAAATTTAAACAATTGAATGCAATTTAAATGGACTAATTTACCTAGTAAAATAACAAAGAATAAAAACATTTTTTTTATTTTCAAATTCATATGCAAAAATGCAGATTCATAGACAGCAGACAGACAGAATGTGTACCTGCTGCCAGAGCTTTTATGTTTGCCCTTCATCATCATACTCTTCATCTTTAGCTCTGTGATGGAGGGCAGGACAAGAGGAACAGCCACACAAAACAGAGCAAGCTGGGGTGGCAGCAGAGCTCCGGAGTCCGTCTTCTTCCTCTGACCTTGCAGGAACTTCAGGCTGCCCTGAAACTGCATGTTCTACAGGAGATGAGAGCCAATCAGAGCAAGACATTTGGGAAGGTCTGGGACTCCAAAGTCGGCATGAAACGGAAGTTGCAATTGACTTTTGTGAAGTATATCTGAGTGAAATTAAACAAGAAAAAAACTAGGGCGGGACTTGGGGAACTAATTGGATGGTTGTGATTTGCTATTGGTCGATCTCACGTGAGCGACAGATTGTCCCGCCCTCGCAATCAGACAAGAGAAGAGATGTCGCTGTGAGAGGGAGCGGCAGATATTTTGAGTAAAGATTATGAGGGCACATTAATTAGAAAACATAGTAATACACACGGATATACTGCAATATTTCATTAAAAAAAAAAACAAGAATTCTCTATTTTGATTTCATGCCGACTTTAATTAGATATTTCCGATCATAGTATGAACTAAAACAGGTCATAAAACGGCTGAGGTTGAATATTTTGAGTGATTTCCTGACTGACCAGAAAGCCGGAGGTGCTGTCCAGCAGGCAGCGTACTCGAACGATGAAGCACCGCTTAAGAAACGGAGAGAGTTCAGGAGGAACACCGTCAGGCTCTTCAGCGCTATACAGATGACCCATCACAACATCCTCATCTACTATAACACACACATAGTTCAGAAACACATGAATCAAGTGTGTCTTGACAGATGAATGCAGTGAAATTTAATGTAGCCTCTATTTTCCATTCAATTATAATGAGACAGCTGTAGCTTATCAGCTATAAATGCAAAAGCACCATAAAAGTGTTATAAAAATAGTCTTGCGTTATAAAAATAGTCTTCTAAAGTCATATGCAGTGTATTAAATAGGGTTACTGGTAATTATATACACACACCAGTGTCTTGCTGGCCAGGGTTCATCGCCCAGTGGAGCTGCCTCTGAAACTCCTGTCGCTCCGCCACATGGATATAATCAAAGACCTTCTGATGCATGACGTCCGTCTGCCAGAAAAGATCACGCACAACAACACAAACCCAGAAAATGTTTATTAAGAGTTTTAGCTCCCACATCAGTGTTTTCTGTTATCATTGACCTGAACACAGTTGTATGAGCCACACACACACAACGCAATGACCAAATGTCTCACAGTCAACACTAAGTCTAATTCAGTTTTATGTTAAACCACATTAGGAACATTACTCATCAAAACTTCCTTGCAGAGCCCTTTCTGTCACTTCAACTGCTGGTAAAATATTTTTCTTAAGCATTTTAGATTGTGAGGTTCCTGGCAGATAATTAAATGACTTCATTATATATGTAATTATTCTTGTG
Source organism: Opsariichthys bidens (assembly GCA_037194245.1). Taxonomy (NCBI): domain Eukaryota; kingdom Metazoa; phylum Chordata; class Actinopteri; order Cypriniformes; family Xenocyprididae; genus Opsariichthys; species Opsariichthys bidens. Next base: position 10,158,129 of record CM074303.1, read on the forward strand.
CATGTGCTTCGGTTACTATTAATAAGTCAGATGCAACACAGAAAATAGTTTAAGAGCCAAAATATTAAGAGCTGTAGGAGTTATGTCACCAGTAGCAGGCATTGGTATGTTTTACCCATTTCACTTAAAACGGGCCTTGTGCTCGAAAACGTGCCCCGCCCCCCACTATCACGACAATTAACGGCGGCTTGGGGCAAAATTAGCCCCCCCCCCCAAAAAAAAAAAATCAAGATACATGGGGCAAAAAATGTCCCTGTGTGAGTTCTTGTTTTTAATATTTATAACGAGATATAGAGTGCCGTTTTCCCAAATATCAGCACAAATGTGATAGTCTATTGATTTTATACAACAGTAATGTAAAAAAGTGAAAGTCGTGACGTATTGTCAAGTATGGTGACCCATACTCGAAATTGGTGCTCTGCATTTAACCCATCCCAAGTGCACACACACAGCAGTGAGTAGTGAACACAAACACACACACACACAGCGCCCGGGGAGCAATTAGGGGTTAGGTGTCTTGCTCAAGGGCACTTTAGTCGTGGTATCGAAGGTGGAGAGAGTGCTGTTTATTCACAATCCCCACCTTCAATTCCTGCCGGCGTGGGAATCGAACCTGCAACCTTCACGTTTCAAGCCCAAACTCCCTCACCATTAGGCCACAACTACCCCTTAAGGTTAACTTTGTCTGTTTTTCTATCTATTTTGCGAGAAATCCACAGCAGAACCATTGCCCGTCTCAGAGCAACAGAATGAGTCCATGTTTTTGTAAGACTTAAAATATCCAAAGATATTTTTAAAATGAACAAATTTTATTTGCTGTTTCAGCCCCCTCTCTCATGCTATAATTAAGGGCCATTTGAAAGACACAAAGGTGCTGATAGTGATGAAGGCCTGTGGGTCAGATGCCTGTGAATCGGGGGTCTATGAATTGTCACACCTTCAGTACAGTGGGGGAAGTTTTACTTCTGATTGGTCAGTTTGAATGTCTCACATTTGGGTTTCAGTCACATGGTCAAGGAAAAGGATAAAAGAAGATTGTGACAGTTGCTCTGTCTCTTCTTTTACTCTCTGCTCGCTTACTTGGGCACTCTCTGTCCTTCTCTCTCTCTCTCTCTCTCTCTGCTCTCTTACTTGGGCACTCTCTGTCCTTCTCTCTCTCTCTCTCTCTCAGGTAACTTTTTACATACATGCTGGGTGGTTTTTTATAATCTCATACATCTATTTTGTAATCATTTTAAGTGCAACCATAAACCAATATATTGTCATTAAACTCTTTCATTACAAATAATGTGCTAACTAGTTTGATTTTGTATAAACTTTGATGTTACCTATTGCAATATAATATCATCACACTATAGCAACGCTCTCCCACATATTTAGCTATTATAACTGCACTTATTTCCGTCGTTGGTATAAGTTGCAGTGGGTGGTAATAGACAAGAAATGTACAGTTTTCTACCATCTAGCTGATTTCTAAAAGTCATTCTGCAACCCTGCAGCCTGAACACTTGTAGGCGATCCACCCTTACATTTTGAAGGAATCATTTGACTGAGTGACTGAATGACTCCCCTCATTAAGACAATTCGCAGCCACCTACTGGCAATTTTAGTTTCATTACATTTTTTCCATCGTCTCATTTACTGTATTTAAATTTTGCGCCTTTGGGTGATAAAATCATGTCTGCAGTCCACCATGCTGCAAGAAAGACTGTCCGCACTTGCCCAGATGTCAGCTGAACGTGACCTTATGAGATCGCTGGATAAGGATAAACTTGAGCTTTTGCAGCACTCCATTATTGGAAAGTCAAGTACTAAAGGTCAAAGTCGGAGTAACTGATGAAGATTCAATGTTGATTTCGTTTTTGTGATTGTAATGCGTGGATATTCGTAAATAGGAAGTCCTATCCCTGTTCTGCCCCATCAGTTCGACATGATCCTTTTTAATAAAGGCGAATAAAATGAAAAACTATATATAATAATATTTTTAAACAATTAAATTACCACTCCGAATCCTCACACTGCTTTTTCATGCATGCGTCAAACCCACAAATCCCATTTCACAGTCCCATGTGTTTGTTGCGTGACACTAGGGCTGCTTGCATGCGGACAGACGTCTCTCTAAACTGAAGAACAATAAAACGAAAGCCTGAAATTCCAGCCCACACGACCATACCCACTGTTCATAAACAACAAACTCTGCCTAAAATATTCAACCTTCCCTTTACTTTCCAGTATGGGACATGCACAGCTTTCAGCACACTTTGATGAAAACCATCTCACAAACTATCCCAGTTTCAGAGAATCCAATCACATGTCCTCCTTGGAAGAGAAGGTTTGTTTTCTGAAGAAGCCTGACTCTTTGAAGGCTGTGAGAAAGTCTTAAATTAGCCAAGAAGTGAAAAAACTTAACACATTCTGGTGGAGAAGGCCTATAACATGACATCCTTCTGCACAGATGGCGTGGTTATTTACATAACCACACAAGATTTTTGTTTAGATTTCTCTGAATCTAGGAATACAGGAGAACTTTTTTTGAGCACTGTTTTTAAAAGGTAAAAATGGGTTAACATACTTTATTTCCATATTTTTTTGCATTTTCATGCATGAAAGCTAAATACACAGTATTTACCATCCCTTTTAAATAATGAATTAATGCAATCTTACAAAGATATGAGAATTTAAACATTCACAGCAGGATGGGAAAGGGAAAAAAGTATCACAGCTAACATATTTATTCCAAGGAACATTGTAATGTGACATAATATAATATAATATAATATAGTATAATTAGTGCTGTTAATTGATTAAAAAATCTTATTAATCGCACATTTTTGTCTATAATTAATCGTGATTAAAAACATTGGAGTTTAATATTTTTATGTTGTAAAAAGTCTCAAAATTTGTGTAGAAACAACTTATATTGCATATTTGTTTAATTGGCCTCTTTTATGAATGAATCCTAGTGTCATTGATGCTAATCCTGGTACTGATGTCTCGATGAAATTGATTTTTTTTTACATTAATTATAGATATTCAACATTACAGTTCAACTAAAAGCTATCAATTTCAACATTTATTAGGCTTAAATAAACTTAATTTAAGTGAACAAAACAATTTTTTGCATAAACCCATTTTAATAAATGTCATTTACCTGTGCCCTTCCCACCTCACAGGTAGGAAGTATACAGACATTGAATAAAGTTAAACACTTCACAGTCTTCACTGCATAAATTCTAAATTAAATATAGACGAATCCTTATCAAAAGCTACAATTTTCTCTGTTATTTTTATTCTTTGATTAACATTAATGACAGACATCACAGCAACTGGTTTATTAGGCTGCTGTGACTTTAAGAGCTTAGACCGCCGTAATAATAGACTGGGGGTGAGCAGCATTTTTGGAGCTACACTGAAGGGCAGCTGATCTGGGAGCTAGCGGTTCACCTCTCACCCCAGCTAAAGCACATTCCTCGTTGGAGCAGTTAGGCAGCGTCAGTCTCATAATCTGAAGGTTGTAAATTCAAGCCTCACACGGTGCAAAGTGGTGCCTTTAATTGCGCAAAAGCGTTTAGACAAAAGAGCAGGTTTCTTTATTTCCTTTAGTGTGATTGTCCTTTTCTCCTGGAGCCAAAAGGCTCTTCAGCTCCTCTGGAGGACAGACAGCATGACATTAAAAATCACAGTATAAAACTCCAAGAATCACATTCCATCACATTACACCCCACAAAAAATATCCATTTCATAAACAAGTTGTCATTCTGCTAAACATCACACATGAACACGGTATTCCAGGAAATTCAATTGAATCCCATTCTATAAAAAAAGTCAATTTCATGAAATGCCATGACATGAATTCAAAGAAAGGAATCCCATACATGACACAAAAGGGTTACTTTAGAGATCACATGACGGCAGTCAGCGTTACTGTAACGTTTCTTTAATTCTAACGCGAACTGAAATACCATGCTTTGTCAACATGAATGTATTATTGGGTCAAACTTAGAGGATTAAAGACTCTAGCTTGAGCCCACAGCCAAAGGTTTGGTTTGTCAGAAGTGGGATTTGAACACACGCCTCCAAGAGAGGCTGATCTGAACGTAGCGCCTTAGCAGTATTTTTAGAGCTACACCAAATGGCAGCTCATCTGACAGGTAGTACTTCACCTCTCACTCCAGCCAAAGCACATGCCTCGTTGGCGCAGTTAGGCAGCGCGTCAGTCTCATAATCTGAAGGTCGTGAGTTCGAGCCTCACACGGGGCAGGGTGGTGCCTTTTGGGGTATGAAGAGCGTTCAGATGAAAGATGTTTCTTTATTCCCTGTCATGTGATAGTGTAAAGATGACATGACGCCAGTTAGCGTTACTGTAATGTTTCTTTAAATTATTTAAGACTGCTCTTATGAGGATACTTGACAAAAAGGGCATTTTGGCATAATTCTGTGTGTTATTGTTTGTTCAAGCACGAAAGAGAGCTTGATACTGGCGTGTGTCTTTCTGTACACGAATCATGTGTGTCGCGTTCTCAATTGTCTTGTGGTGCTTGAATGGTTTAAAAGCATTTGAGTGAATAAGAGCGTAATCATGAAGCCAAATTCTGATGGAAAAAAAATTGATTCTGTGTTAGTTGCAAACAGTTTGATTGACAGGCGATCTAACCAATCATAAACCCAAATCCGCCATTTTGTCTGATAAAGCAGTCAGGGGAGTAAGTAGTTGGTGAACTTGAGAAATTGTGCGTACTCGCATCAAACAAAATTCCTTCTGATGTTCATTCTTGTTTATTTGATGCTATAAATGAACTAGTATGAAGAGATGATCGCTTCACGAGGAGCTACAGCGATCTGTCACCACACATTAAAGAGACACTATATGCTGCTCATTGTTTAAACTTCTTTAAAAAATTACAATAAATTAAATATGAAACTGTATCATAAATCTGTCGATGTATTATCAGTGTCCTCTTTGCTCCGGGATGTATTTTTCACTGTGTGAGAACATGATGTGTGGCACGAGAGCGCATGGCTTGTCGGACAAAGCAACAGTAACTAAAGGGGGCGGGTCTTTACGAATGGTAAACTGCGTTAAATATTTTTAACTTGTTAAATTGCATAAGTTAATGCGCTAATTTAGACAGCACTATATTAATTACATAATAAATTATAAAATAAAAAGTAAAAAGAAAAAAATAAAGGTAAAGGTTTTTATTTGATGGTTACCTGATGAAATCCCAGGTAGTCAACGATAGTGGAAGATGCATAGAAAATAAAACCGTCTGAGCTCACAACCAGAGCAAATCCAGAGAGAGACTACAACACACAAAAGAACTGATTATTGTGGGTAATGTGTTAATATGGAATATGTCAATATTTTTGCACAATGTCAGTGACATGACTAAACCTATGACTTAGACTCAGATTTTTTTGGTCAAACAATTTCTTAACTTTAGTGAAGGACGTTTAGAGTAGAACTAAATGGCGGACTCACCTGTAGGAGAAGATCACTCTCTACAACATGGGGCAGAATCTCTTTCCAGTGCTCTGGGATCAAGGCATCACTTCTGCGATTTTCTTTCTCTTGGACCGCTGTGAGGAACAAGAGCACATAAGACAGAGAACCATGGACATGTCAAAGAGAAATATCATTTCTGCATGAACATTTATGATATCATATCATCCCAATAAAAATATAAAACATTTTGCATTCTCTCTAAACCCTTCCTTTCCGTGAGCCAACAGTTCTCTCATTGGTCAGACGGCCCAGTCTTTCGCAACTGGTCTACCGCTCACGGTGGTTTTCGGGAAAGAATCGTCCATTACCATTTCTGAATTTCAGCACCGGAGTCTTCCTCAGCACAGTGATATACACTGTGATAAGAACAGTAATTATGGTGTCGGTTTTCCTGTATCAATTCGAGCCGGAGTCCTCATCCTTTGGAAGTGCAGCACAGAAAACAGCATTTTCACAACATGTCGACAACATAAACCAAACTGTTCCAGGCCTCAGTGTTTGAGGGCGGGTCAAAGTAGATGTTGTTCGAAGACCTTCATAAGCTCATCCTGGAATTACTGACGACTCATTTCAGGCAGTTTATTTCGGGAGACAATAACTCCATTTGTCTTGCAAGATGATCTTTGCAGACCTTTTAAAATGACATGCAGTTAAATTATACTCTGCATGAATGGTAATATTAAAAAAAAAGAGTAATAGAGGTACTTTAAGAACAAGTATAACAAATGGGACACTAGAGGAAGAGGACACTTTACATCTTCCATCATGAGTCCAGCATTCCTAAAGCAGTGTACCTCAATAAAGGGGCTGACAGTATGTGTAATGTTTAGTTGCTAAACTGTCACTCCATTTATGTCTGACTATCCACCAAACCTCATATTTTTTCATTCAAACACTCCCCAAAAACCTGAGCTCACTTACATGAGGGAAACCTCCATCATCTCTCTCCAAAGACTCATTCTCCATTCCTTCACTTCACGTCTGCTGCCAAACAAGCTAAAACCTGCAGGTGGATGAGCTACTTTTCACAAAATGGCAGAAATGACTTTTAAAAGCAGCTCGTTTCACTGCTAGGTTGTTTTGATGAGGGGCTGGAAATAAAAAACAGATCTGCTCTTGACAATTGAGGTTAGATTTACGAGCAGATGTGTGTTTGTGGGCTAGCTATATTACGCAGCAAAGAATGGGCTTACTCTCTAACTTTGTTCCCCTCTTCATTTTAACTTTGTTCCTTGCAAAATGTCTCAAAAAAAACCTCTCATGAAGCTCAAGCACAGCTCACTTAAGGGGATAGTAGAAAAAAAAAGGATAATTCTGTCATTGTACAAATCCAAAACTCTCATGGAGTGACAAAAAGGCCTCAAAAATTCATTAGGTTGTACACAAGTAATTTAGAACAAACCGTTTGGATTAATAAACATTAATTAAAGTGATATATGGCTTTAGAGATCATGCTCAACCCCATGTCAAACTGAGCAGCGAACGATAATTTGACAAATTAATTACAAATGCACTGACAGCTACTCAAAACAACAACATCCCTCTCATTACAGCACATGAAGAACAAAAAGTAAAATGTCCAATGGCATTTCTCGTATAAAACTTAGTACACATTTAAACAAAGACATTTTAAAACTGCAAAGATCATCCAACCGGATTTAATCAACTACAACAAAAGTGAATTTAAAGAATCTTGAGATGAATGTTTAAGAAATCATTTCCACTTCCACACCTTTTGTCATGTTTCTTCATATTAAACCGGACATTGACAACAACACCGTGAAGGTATTATCAAAAAGTGCAATATCTCACGTGCAAAAGAAATATGACTTCACTGAAACATTCATTAAACGCATACTTTGTTTACTCCGATCAAAAACAATGCATTGAATAGAAAAATCAATTCTACATTTTTCCCAAGCATTTTTGTGTCTTTTTGTATCGGGAGTAGAAAACAAAAAATATTAAAGAATAGAATTCACTCAGACAGATTACTTTAGCCCCCTACCCTATGCAATACATATTCATAGTACGAGGAATGTAGAGTTACATACACTTGTGCGTGTGTGTGTGTTGAAGGAAGAGAAGGCGATTCAAAAAGGAGTATGACTTATAGTGGACTCATTTGTGCATTGCTGGTCTCCTGAGCTCTGATGGACAGATCATTAGATCACTTCACTGGCGTCCCTCTGAGGTCAGGCTTTGATGTACTAGTCACGCAAACCCTGCTATACAACAGACTCTTAAAGGGCCAGCGCTCAATTTAAACATTTAATGAAAACCCTAACCAACCAACAATCGGCCGATTTATCTTAATGTTTCTGATAGTCTCTAATGCTCCCCAAGGCAGCATTTCTTTGACCAAATATACACTTAATTTAATGCATCCTTCCTTACTGAATTAAAGTATTAATTGCTTTCCAAGAAGAGCAGCAGCTTACTGATGAATTTGAACAGCAGATTGTGTATCGGTCAGTCTTTCTATACGCTTAGAATTCAGAATTTTTTTCCAGGCCATTGGTCAAGCATGAGAGAGAGGCACACGCACTCCGATGGCAGATTATTTCAACATCACTAGCACTAATGACAATGGCTTTCCAACTGAACTTGGGTTCACCTTACCAAAGAGGGGTCAACTTGTGCTTTTTGTGAACTAATGGCTGTTTGCAAACAGTCTTGGCATGAGATCACGCTGGCCCACGGCTCTGTTTGCAGTATTATTGACAAAACGGCCTAGTTTTACAGGACTGTGATTATGAATTCTGTTTTATTAAGCATTGCATACTGATACTAAATCTTTTCCCAGGAATGCCAATCCCTAAATGGCATACGGGATATAATGAATAACACGCAGCACATGCAGGGAACTGAAAATGTCATTTAATTAGTAAAAGTTTTTAGACATGTCTGATAGTCTGTCTCCAAGCTGCATAACAGGCGTAGAAAATCAGTTTAAAGGAAAAGAGGGGGCTGAATGTGTACAAGGAGAAAATGAAGGATTTGCAAAAATGCAGACATTATTGCAGTTGTAACGCAACAGAACAAGCTTAACTCATTTATGACGTATGTGGGTCATTTTTACCAGCCGTTCGCACGGCATCGTGTGCAGAGGAACCGCCCTCTGGTTGCCAACAAACACGGACCCCATTAATGTTCTTACTGAGAGGTTTTGATGTTGATAATAAATATCTCTTCATGCTGCACTTTGGTAGAAACAAAGAGCTGATAGTGACCGAATATATAATACTAACATTATGAGGGAATTAAGCAACATTACAAGCATTCTTTACATGCGCATACAGTAAACAAAGATAACAGATTGATTCGAGGTATAACTGAGATCAGGGAATTCGTATGCAAGGGAGGGGAAAATCCTCAATCCCATGCTAAAACAGATGTTTGGAGACTCACGCACATGCATGATGCTGTACGCTTGGATCATTTATCAGCTTCTAGCACACATTCTCACATGATGAAAACAAACAGAGGAATGTTTCCAGGACAGAGACGCGAGATGTTATTTTCCTGATCTGCACGCAAGAAGAATTTGCCAAGGAAAGTCTGGCGGCTGCCAAACGCCTGCACAACTGTGAATCCTCTGGAAAAATCCGAACATGATACTGGATACTTCATTCCCTCATGAAGACCAATCAGTCCTGATCCTGTCATCCCTGTGTTCAACTGATGATAAATCCATCATGATATACTGATTAAAAAAATATGAAAAGAAAAATTACAAATGATTTCGCTCCTCTAGAGGTTCCAACGGACTCAAACTGTGCTCAGATTTCCAAAGATACTAATATCTAAAAGGTATCAACAGTTCCCATCAATTTTTTCAAAGAGTGAATTATTTGATCCATGTTATACACTACTATTCAAAAGTAAGATTTTTTTTTTTTAAAGCAATCTTAATTTTATTTGTCAAAAATGCAATAAATTGATCAAAAGTGACAGAAAAGACATTTTTAATGCAACAAAACTTTTCTATTTCAATTATAAACATTACCTTCAATAAAAGTTTAGTAAAATATTAAGCAGCACAACTGTTTTCAACACTGATTATAATCAGAAATGTTTCTCGAGAAGCAAATCATCATATCAGAATGATTTCTGAAGGATCACGTGACACTGAAGACTGGAGTAATGATGCTGAAAATTCAGCTTTGCATCAAAGGAATCAATTACATTTTAAAATATATAAAAATAGAAAACAGTTTTTTAAAATTGTAATAATATTCCACAACATTCCTGTTTTTACTGTATTCATCAAGTGAATAAATCATACCAACCCAAACTTTTAAACGGTAGTGTACATATCAGTTTTTTACAGCTATATTTTTTTTAGCTCAAGCATGTCCATGTTTCACAGGAGCAACAACAAAATACAAAGTTGATATTTAATTGAAAGCAATGAAAGAGCAGCATGTAAGCAAAAAATTCTTTTGGGACTGAACATATTTTCTAAATTATCCCAAAAAAATGGCAAAAATACAATCATAATGTCATTGACATTATATCATTTAAAAGAACTGAGGTGATGAGAACTTCACAAATGAGAAGTACACATTTTACACAATATTTATTCGGTAACAGTTTACAATAAGGTTCATTAGTTAAACATTAGTTAATGTATTCTCTAACATGAACTAACCATGAGCAATACATCTGTTGCTGTATTTATTAATCTTCGTTAAACGTTAGTTAATGAAAATACAGTTGTTCATGCTAGTGCATTAACTGCTGTTAATAATGTTGAAATTAATGTTAACAAAGATTAATAAATGCTGTATAAGTGCAGTTCATTATTAGTTCTAATGTTGTCAACTAATGAACCTTATTGTAAAATGTTACCATTTATTCAATTAACTCAAAAATGCAAAGAAAATGAGATGAAAGAAAGAATAAACAGTGTTTTTTCCTTGTCAAACATGTAGATTTTAGGACATAGCTTGGTTTATTACTGGAAAAACTTTCAAAGAGCATTCAATCAAGCGGCTATCAAACGGTCGTGGCCACTAAAAGTGGATTGTGAATGATCTAAACAGAAGGACTAAAGCTGATCTGCATCTCCCTCTTATAGTGCTTTTCTCAGGACAGGGACTTTGCCAGGCTGCAGTCACGCAAACACTCCCTGGAGCCAGTGGAGCATTCATTACCCATAACCCCTTCTCTTCAACATCCCACACTCTCTCTCTCTCTCTCTCTCTCTCTCCATGGATCTCAATTACTCCCTGATGTGCAGTTTAAGTTGTTATTCACACACTGCAATGGACTTTCAAAGCAGATTAACATTTCCTGAAGGAAACAATAGTGCTCAAAATTTTAAGCTCAGGTTTTAGTGAAAAATTAAATGCCGCTTCATTAAAAACTTGTTTTCTGAGAATAAAGACATAATACGGCCATTTTTAAAAGACATAATTGTCATCCAAGCAGTGAAAAACAGCCATTGATGGTCATATGAATTTATGAAAGTGAATTGTTATTGGTCTATCTAAATAAATGCAAAAAAAAAGATCCAACACAAATGTGCATTCATTTTAATTTGCTTAAGAAATATAAAGGAATTGTTCAACCAAAAAGTAAAATTCATGTTTCAAATCCCAAAATAAATGTATCATTAGGTTTGCAATAACATTTAAATTGTGTGAACTATTCCTTAAAGTATAAAGTTTATGCACAACACCATATCCACAGCACATCTATGGCTAAAATTAATTTATTATTAAATTATATTAATTTAAAATGAAGGCTGCTTATTAAGAGGGTCGTGATTTAGCTGGATCTTTACATTTACATTATAAAAACAATTTGGTAAATCAGCTTGAATGTTAAACCAACTCACAATGCTCATTAGTCTCATTATCGTTAGGCATTAGTGTAATTCAGCTCTCAATCCTATTAGGACCCTCTGTGAGGCGGTTGAGCACAAGTGTGTCTGTTGCAGTGCTGTCAGTAACAAGAAGCTGCAGAAACTGGGAAAAAAAACCACAAAAACAACAAAAAAACACTCTGTAGGCCTTAGAATTCTGTTAAGAAGTTACATAAACGTCACAATTATAATTATATTAAAGTGTTACATTAAGTGTATTATATAATCGCATATAAAATTACATAAAATGATTCAATAATACAATTTAATCTTAAATGCTTAAATTGTTCAGCTGCGAGGTTTCTCTAAATAATGCAGATATAGGCTACGCGTATGTACAGCTGCCCCATGAGAGGTCTGCATGAAAGGTGTTTATTGTGAACTGGTGAGAATGACACACTTGGCACTGCTCAGAGATCAGGCAACAGCGGCATGTCTGACGAGAGTGACGTATGACTAAGGATAGTGTACGTGGAAAGCCCTTATATGGACGTGTTTTATGCAAATGACTAACCTCATGCACACGGCCACTCATTTAGAATACTCCAAATCCACTAAAATAAGAAAGAGGTCAAGAGCAAATTCATGTGCCTATGCACGTGTTGTGAATTACGGGGAGATTTTTTCGTGAGAAGTTCTCCTGTGCGAAATACGAAAAAATGCAATTATTAGTGAATGAGACCCATTGATTGCACCACCCAACTCTACAAACAGAAAGAACAACAGGAAACTAAGTGTTCTGCTAGTAGATTTATGTCATAAAACTACTTTAATCATTAGCAAATATTTCTGAAATATTAAAGAAATCATTTCTACCTTTAATTTTGCAAAGCAAATTCTTCAACTTGACCTTTTTTACATAAAAAAAAAATAAAACTTCCGTTAAACCCTTTCTGATGACATTCCAGTTCATATTTTAGCTTCAAACCTGACTAGCATTTCTGATATATTTCAACACTGTCAAGGCCTTGACTATAATTTATGACTTGAATGAAGGTGGCAGAATATGAGAGCAGATCAAAAAAAATGCAAATGGCCTTGTGAAGATGAATTAGTTAAAATGCCAACGTTTGAACATAATACACACATCAATCTCATTCGAACTGAAATATCAAGGTTGGCACAAACCGAGATCCATGACGGTTCAAGTTCTTCAGGGTCGGATCATGCGTTATAAATGACTGCATTCATGACTTTCACTATCTGAAGTAGATTCTGTGATATCTACCCAAAATCCCAAACACAAACCATGTGCAAAGGCACCAGGAAACTCAAGTAAAGTCATCTACAAGTTAGTGATGTAATTTTCCTCAAGACTGGTCATAACTTTTTTTTTTAAAGTCAGTTATATATAAAGGTAGATCGGTCTAATTTGATCCGAAAGCTAAGACTGACAAGCCCTAACAGAACACTGCTTCGAAGCTTTACGAATCTTTTGCTTTCGAATCAGTGGTTCGGTTCAAAATCACGTGAACCACTGAAATTTCTGGACACTTACCACATAACGAAGCCTCGTTTACTGAAATCACGTGACTTTGGCGCACCGAACCACTGATTCAAAACAAAAGATTCGTAAAGCTTCATGAATCAGTGTTTTGAAGTCGGCCATCACTAGATATTGTTGAAAAGTCGCTGTTTTGTTTTTTTTGTCACACAAAAAGTATTCTCGTCGCTTTATAATATTAAGGTTGAACCACATGAACTGTTATAAATATGTTTTAGTTTCTTTCTGGACATCTGAAAGTGTTCATTATCTTAAAGGACTCACTGAACCATCAGATTTCATCAAAATTATCTTAATTTGTGTTTTGAAGATGAACGAAAGTCTTGCGGGTGTAATACAATACGAGAGTAATTAATGACAATTTTCATTTCTGGGTGAACCAACCCTTTAATTTTACAACATAAACACAATTTTTCTGTTTGTTAATGTGAAGCTACTTTGAAACAATTTGTATTGTATAAAACTAAATAAATAAATGAAACTTGACTATATATTATGAGTAGTTTGGTAAACCACATTTTCGAAAACGTCTTCTCTTTCCTTCCTTTTCAGCTGATAAAGGTCATATTTTTTATTTCTCTCCATTACTTTATGAGTTCAGATACTTTTGCCCACCTGCCAGCTCTCCACAAAACAGCTCAACCCACAAAACACTGTCACAACAAACAGCATGTGAGTGCAAGAGGGCAATCTGTACATCACACGGATGCATATGAACCTGTCCTTATGTAGCACCTCCTGAAATAAATCCCATAACACACACACACACACACACACAGGGCAAAAGAATTGCATTTCTATTTAGCAGCATGTTTGGTCACCACTGCCAAAATAGTCTATTTTAAATGTGAACTGCTCCCAAAACCCGTTCTTTTGTTTTATAAATAGTTTAACATGCAAACTAAGAATGAGGTAAAAATTAAAATAATGTATGTGGGAAGGAAATTTCGGTAACACTTTATTTTAAGGTGTCAGTAATACAGTGTAATTATACATTTAAGTACTGAGTAATGACAATTAACTACATGTACTTATTATAGAGTTAGGGTTAGGATGAGGGTTTGGTTTAGGGTTAATTGCTTGTAATTATGCATAATTTCTAGGTATTACTATAGTACATACATGTAACATATGTAACAATGACACTGTAAAATAAAGTGTTACCGAAATTTATTTTACCAACTATAGCTATATATATATATATATATATATATATATATATATATATATATATATATATATATATATAGCTATAGTTACACACACACACATATACATATATATATGTGTGTGTGTGTGTGTATATATATATATACACACACATACATATAAAAAAGCAATTGCGACAGAATGCACTACTATTATCCAAAAACATTAAAACACATGGTAACACTTTATTTTAGGGTGTTGCTAATTAGCATGCATATTACTTGGCTATTTATTAGTACTCATTAAGCACATTTTAATGCCTTATTCTGCATTCTTAATCATACCCAATACCTAAACTTAACAACTACCTTACTAGCTATTAATAAGCAGTAAATTAGGAGTTTATAGAGGGAAAAATTAACAGTTTATGTGTTCCCTATATTAAAGTGTTACCAAACAAACACAAACAGTGACCGTGCAATATCTGAAAATTGTGTAAAAATGTGCAAGGAGATTAAAGAGTCAGACAAATCCAATTTAAAACACAAAGGTGAAGTAAGTTGGATTTATTTTAAAGCATTTTGGGATTCACAGTTTTTAGCAGGGAAACTCACAAGGAAGCTTTCCTTCTTACCTTGAAAGAAGCTCTTCACTCGCAGGAAGCTGACGCTGAGTCTCAGCACTGAGAGTTTGTCCAGTTTGGAGATGACCTCGGCACTAAAGGGCAGCAGACTCGCCAACCGGTCCAGCTCTGCATTCAGACGGTCGCGGTGACGCTTGGACGGATTCGATTTTTGACCCGCTTTCTCTGGTTTCCTGATGATACAAACTATCAGTTTTTACACTTCAAACCTGTGTGGCATCCACAGGACTAAATAGCACAGAAACTCATTAAACTGATGTATCGTTTACATGAACATGACTTAACATTTAAACAAATTAATTAATTATTATTATTATTTAATAACAACAAAAACAACCAGCATATTTATCATTAATAGTGACTCTTATTGTTTGGTATTTGCATTGACACTTAAACTGACAACAAAAAAACCTTGAAATGAACATGAAACATTAAATAAATAATTGTATTATTATTATCACCACCATCACTAATACCACAACTCCTCCTCGCATCTTTTCCTTGTTTTTGTATCGATGGTTTGTCAATTTAAAAAAGTCATGTCAATAAAAAGCCTTGAAATGAACATTACATTAAATTAACAAAAATCATCTTGGGTAACACTTTAGTTAAGGGTCCAATTCTATAAAGCAATTGCATATTATTGGACATATTAATGCTTTTTCCTGTATGACCATATTCCACATTCATTAATATTAACAACTACACTACTATTAATAAGCAGTAATTAGGAGTTTGAGGCAAAAGTCTAATAGAGAGATTTGGACCCTATAGTCTAAAATGTGACCACAGTTTTATTGCTACTAATAATAATTTAAATATTTATTATCAACAGTGATGCATTTTTCTCTTACTGTTTTCGTTGTTTGTATTGAGAATGAAGCATTACAGTAAATTAATAAATACTCAACTGTTTCTGAACAGGTTTTCTCCTTTTCCTTCCAGCATACAGAGAGTCTCCGCGTGGAATCATTGTTCACTTGTCCCAAATGTGTCACTGAAAACGAGCCTTAAACATGTGGAAAATCCATAGGGAACAGAATAAAGAGGCGTGGAAGTGTAAACACAAACCGAGACACATTTTACAATATCACCTCACAGACTGACAAGTCCTACACCAAACAAATAAAGAAAAAAAACTCACCAAAATCCACATACAAGCGAAAATAACGTTTGAACGGACTTAAACTAAACATTAGAAGCGAAGACAATCATCCTGAATATCAATAACACGGAATAACCTCTTGACACGACGGCGACATCACTTGAGGGCTGATGTTTTATAGGGAGTCTCCGCGCGCGCATCCTTTACGCACGCGCTTTCACACAGACGCGAACGAACTGAACTGAGGTCAGCGAATCTGTGCAGCGAAGCCGTCATTGTGGACAGAGAAGCACATTTAATCTTATTAAACGCCTAGAAGTGTTGAAAAGTGTGAGAAAATAAGAGCAAAACATAACATGAATATATAATTTACAATTATTTGAATAACATTCTTTAAAAATATATTGCGTAATTAATTTTAAAATGCATTGATTCTGCATTACAATGCAAGCTAGCTTGAATTTAGATTTTTTTTAATACTTGAATGGTTTTAATAAAGGGAACTAACAAAATGTGTGCAGGGCTGAATAGGTTATTTTTAAAATGTGTTTCGCTACAGATTACAAAATACATGCTTTAAAAAGTCATTTGTAACGCATTTCGTTACATTACTCAAGTTTAGTAACTTAATCTAAATACTTTAGAATACTTTGGAATACTAATAAGTGTGGAACAAACACAAAAAAGGTCATTGCAAGTTTTTATCTCACAATACTGACTTTATAACTTGCAAATGCGAGTTATTAAGTCATAATTATGAGATATAAACTCGCAATATTGAGAAAAGTCAGAATTATGACATTTAACTAACATACCTAATTCACAATTGCAAGAAAAAAAAAGTCAGTATTGCAAGTTTATATCGCCCAATTCTGACTTTATAACTTGCAATTGAGAGTTTAAATCTCGCAAATCTGAGAAAAAGTCAGAATTGTGAAATGCAAACTCAAAATTTTGAGGGGAAAAAACAAATTGTGAGAAAAAGATGCAATTACAATTATAAAATGACTCACAAACTATCACAAAACATGAAATTTAACTCCGCTTTTTCAGACTGTCAGAGAATCACCAATTGTGTTTAAATGACATTAAAATTCAAAGTAATCCCTTTGGTAATCTAAAATACTTTTCAGATGTAACTGTAATCTGATTTCCACCAATTTAAAATGTAACTAATGAAATATAATGAAATATAGATTTAGGTAAGTGCAGTAAATGATCAATGTTCTCTTCCCTCCAAAATTACTGCACGTCTTTTTATTTGAAAAAAATAAAAATTGTAAACATACTGAGAACCACTGAGAACATTCTGCCACCTAGTGTTCAATAAACTAAGCACAAATGCAAAATAGAAATTTATTTTTCTGATTCACTTCATCAAAAATGTGGCATACGTTTCATTGACATTGATTAAATATTGAGGAACCAAATAGGTACAAATAAATCACTGTTGGTAAAGCCAGCTTGACTAGTCTTCCAGTATATAGTTGGGATTCACCACCAAAAACGGATCCTCCTCCATGATGGGCTCTTCTCCGTCATCACTGATCTTTTTTAGCCCCGTTTTAGTCAGCTCTATGATGATATGATCCTTAAAAAGAAAGAGGCACTGCTTCAGTTCAAGTAAACAATGCCTTGACAAGCTGAAGACTAATAAGATGGTGATAAATGCTTACTAACATAATGGATGAGTCTGTACAGCACTCTTTCAATGAGGTTCTTCTTTGCGACGAGCTCAGCTTCTGAATCAATTTCGCTCTCCATTTCTTTCAGGTACCAGTTAATGAGTTCACTTTTCTTCAGGGAGGACTCCTCATCCACTAAAAACACAAACCTCCTTAATATGGGTTGGTTGTTCAGTCACTTAAGAAATGCACGGTTTACATAGCAAAGAATGACAGGCTGACCTACACCATAAACAAGTCAGAGAATTAAACCGTTTAATAATCACTGACTGCTGCATATCGAACAACTTCAAACCTCAATGGGAAAATGAAGAAAAACATTGTTGTAATGGAAAAATCTGGACTTGCGTTGTTCCATCTTTTGCATGTGCAGCACCAGCAGGTTGGAGACCCTCTTATACTCTGCAAATGACATTCTGATAGCCGGTTTTGCGGCCGCCGGTTTCTCCTGCTTTTCCGGCTCATCAGTGTCCATGGTCTCCACCGGGTGACTGTTCACGTTTTGACCTTCAGGCTCATTCTGATCTGTGGAAGCACAACTAAAATCATTATAAAAGTTCTTCTATGCCACATGATCGAAGAAATGACTGGTAATGATTGCTAAATGGTAATGAAGTGAAACATATGTAACAAAATAGAGTGTCTTAAGTGTATACTTTTTGCCATTTAAATACTTTAACAGCAAGTGGCATTTTCAAACAAACTTTTTAGTGTTAGAGTAGAGATTCATTATATTGAGATATTTCACAAAAGTGAATAGTATAAAAGATCTTAAAAGCTCACCATTCACATTGCTGTCGTCCTGCTCCTGGTCAAAATTGATGTCGGGCGAGTCAACACGAATGATGGACTTGTTCAGAAGTCTAAACGCTTCTTTCACATGTTTTGGTTGAACCTTTCCAAAGGAAGAGGACGCATTTAAAACTCTACATATGGGAGTTTATGGGAAGAGCATTTATGGAAGCGCATTATACAATACAGATTGTTTCAAAGCACCTTCACAGTGATGAACAGGAAAATGATTCAATTCTGCTGTAAAGCAGCTTTAAAAAGACAATCATTATTCAATTAAAATCAGTAGCGTGATTCGGTGCAATAACTATGAAATTAATTCAATTCATCCATGCTAGAAATGTGGCTTTTCAAAGAAAGATTGCCATCAAAGAGCACGCCTAGGTTCCTGATGACGAGGACTTGACAGAGCAGCCATAAACAGCATTCTCAGTTCGGTTATTGAGCGCTGAAGTTTTTGGTCAGATAATTGGTAGTAGGAAATCACCATTCACATTAATGTTTTGTCAGGCCGCAAAGAAATTAGAGCCGAGCATCATCAGTATAACAGTGAAAACTAGCACCATGTTTCGTAATGACACATGGGTAGCGTGTACAGGGAGAAAAGCAATAGTCCTAGTACTGAGCCTTGTGGTACTCCTTACTGAACTTGTGATTGATATGACACCTCTTCATTTCCTGCTGTAAAATGATAAAATTGAACCATGCCAATGAGATCCTACTAATGCCAAAATAACTTTTGAGCCTATTCTATAGAATGTTGTGGTCGATACTGTCAAACGCAGCGCTATGACAAAGTCATTTGTAAATCTAATAAGAGCAATCTCAGGTCCTGACAGACCTCGTCTGAGCAGTAGAGTCTAGCCATGGCCTCAGACAGACGCAGCATACTCTCCAGCTGCCTCACTGTGATCCGCCAGGCTGACTTTGTGGTTCCTCCTCCATCCCGCTGCCGAAGACGCTTGTACTGGTCCACCACGAACTCCTGAGCCGCTGATGTTATCTACAAATGCAGGGTTATGAGACGAATTCTCTTTTATTCAAATATTAAAAACAAACAATTAAAAAGGAACAGTTTAACTAAAAATAGTAACCCATATGACTTTCTTCAGATTGTCTAACTCAAAAAAGATTTGAGATCTATAGCCAAGGACTAGATTTCATTGAATGGAAACTTGAACTAATAGGGTCTTGCCTTTGGTTGAAACTGGCGGGCGAACAGTATGTATCTCTGGATTTCCTCAGTACTGTAAACTCTTTCTACAGACTCAATGTTCCTGGCATGAAGATCTACAATCCGACGGGCGATGGCGTAGTCCGTAACCTAGTAGAAAAAAAAAAACAGTATATGTAAATTTTGAAGTGCTTTGCACATGTACACTACTGTTCTTCAATGTCACATCTTTCATAAATCACTCTAATATGACGATTTGCTGCTCAAGAATGATCAATGTTGAAAGCTGCTTAATATTTGTGTTAATGATACTTTTTTCAGTATTTTTTGCTGAAAAGAACAGCATTTATTTGAAATAGTAATATTAGCTAACATTATAATGGTCTTACTTTTGAACTTTTGATCAATTTAAATGCATCCTTGCTGAATAAAGAAAAAATGACCTCATTGCATTCATCGACCAGTATGAAGAAAAGATCGAATCTGGACATGATTGGTGCCGACATGTTGACGTTCTGTTTCAGAGACTTAGCACGGTTATATCTACCATCTATGGGGTTGGCGGCAGCCAGGATGGATGTGCGAGCATTCAGAGTGGCCTTGAATACACAAAAAGGGTTAGATAAGGTGGACTACAGATTACACAACACTTTTATAACAATAGTCAAGTCCAACAGAGGGACGCAAACCTTAACGCCCGCCTTTGTGATGGAGATGGTCTGCTGCTCCATGGCTTCATGGATGGCCACCTGGTCCTTAAGGTCCATCTTATCAAATTCATCGATGCAACAAACCCCCTATAAACAAGACATTAAATGGTATAGCATTTCCTCAAGACAAATATGATTGCTAGCTCTTTCTGGGAGCTTGTCAGATCAGTGCTAGAGTTCTGCAGCAGGGATGACCAGGCTAAAGGGCAAAACTTAAAAACAAGTCAGCATTTTATAACTTCAGATTATGAGGGTTTTTTTTTTTTTTTTTTAAATCCGTTTCGGTTAAATGCTCGAAATAAGGTCTGTGGTGAACAAGCTCACAGGTTTTATTCTATGACATAAAATACACTTCTAAAGCCGTTACTCATCTTTACAATGTTGGTTAAGTTGACTAAATGGGACTACAGGGTTTGTTAGGGACATTAAAAGTCATCAGCCGAACAGGGAAACTCATCTACTCACTTGTCTGCTTTCATAGCCTCATTTTAAATCACATTCTTGCAAAATATTGTAACTCAAACTTTCACGTTTTTTTTAAAAAAAATATTATAATTTTTTTTTTTTTAGATAAAGTCTGAAAGAGTTGTTGGAAGCTTAATGGTGGTGATGTTGAAGTTACGCGACCATATTGTCGTTTGTTTATATCCCAAGTTTAGCTTTGTACTTTTGGTGACTATGTAGTCCAGGTTCAGGGTTGGGGAGTAACAAAATACAAGTAACTTAGTTACGTATTTAAAATACAAAATGTGAGTAACTGCATTTCATTACAGGTACATTTTAAATGGGTGGTAATCAGATTACAGTTACATCTGAAAAGTGTTTTAGATTACTTTAAATTAGATTAAATTATTATTTAGATTAGTATAAAGTGATTACTTTGAATTTTAATGTCATTTAAACAGCAATTGGTGATTCTCTGACAGTCTGAAAAAGCGGAGTTAAGTTTCATCAACATTTTAAAACTTAAGAGGGATCATAATTATTTAATTTTTTATTTAGTACTGTCCTGAACAAGACAAAATGACTGAATTCATTAAAAAAAAAAAAAACTCAACTGTCAACTTAACTGTCCTGTCATGACCTGGATGATCCGTTTTCAACGTTTTAGTTTTTTTTCCCCTCATGAATTTCACAATTCTGACTTCTTTTTCTCACAATTGCAAGTTATAAAGTCAGAATTGGGAGATATAAACTTGCAATGATCTTTTTTGTGTTTGTTCCACACTTATTAGTATTCCAAAGTATTCTAAAGTATTTAGATTAAGTTACTAAACTTGAGTAATGTAACGAAATACATTACAAATGACTTTTTAAAGCAAGCATTTTGTAATCTGTAGTGAAATACATTTTAAAAGTTATGATAATTTGTGAAGATTTTCTTCACAAATTATCACAAGATTTCAGTTTGTTTTCTGCAATAATCCACAATCCCATGGAAAAGTTCCATTGGGTTTTTGTCAAGTGAGTCAGGGATGTGCCAACTTCCAGGTTGGCCTACAAAAATACGTCACCACTGCTAAGATGTCAGGGATGGTTGTTTACTGGTCATCACTGCTATCCTTCAAGTATAAGCAATAGGAACAAGAAAGCCACATACTGACAGATTAACCTGAACATTTCTGGAAAACCACAAAAAGAACCAATTAAAAATGGGCAAATATACATTATCAGCCAACATGAGGGCTCCTGCTTCAATGACAAACTCATGCGACTCCTCGTCTTTGACCACAGCAGCAGTCAGACCTGCGGCACTGCTGGCTTTACCACTGGTATACACCGCTCTGGGGGCAAAATCCTCCACATGCCTGAGGGGAAAAAAAACCAATACATTCCCATCCAGCCATTAGACACTGCAATGATCTGTATTTTCGGTCAGAGAAAGTGTTTCTCACACATCATATTTACTTGAGGAACTGGCTCTTAGATGTACTCGGGTCTCCAACTATACACACGTTGATGTCGCCACGTAAAGACGTCCCCTCCATGGTCGTCTTGGCAACACCACCGAATAACATCAGCAGAATCCCACGTTTAATTTCATCATTCCCTGAAAACCAAAAGTGATTGTTATGCAAGCAGTCTAGCAGATGGCAGTTCAGACATTGAGAAACTGGAGATAACTGAAGTAGAAATGATCAAGGAAACATTTTATTACGTTATCATATTTTCAATTATACTGTAATCATGAACACACTGGTTTGTAGCGCAATTAGTTTTACTGTATACTGCATATTCTTTTAGTTATTCATCTATAACAGCTAATAAATCCGAAGTCTTGCACATTCACAGAGTACAACATGCTATAACCAATCAACAACACTAATCATTAAGAAATGACCGGCGAGCACCGTGAATGGTGGGGAAGAGACTTGTGCAGAGGTTGTGATAGAGATTCTTGTCTTGGCTCATCTCAAACACTTTCTCCCATTCCTGCACGGTCATCTGGTTTTTGACGCTTTCAGCCGTCTGATCCTCCTGACGAAGCTCCTTCCCGCCGAACTAAAAACATTGCAATAACAAATATGAAATCTATCACAAAACTAACAAGTGATATACAGTAGATGGAAGGTTTAAAGAAAAACAAAAATATTAATAGGGCTGCCAAAGTTAAATAAACGTGTGGTTTAAATTTGGCTAAACTAAATCTGAAAATAAAGCCAGTAAATAATTGTGGGTAACTGGGTAAAAGTCGTCGGTATTTTGTTCAGGGTGTCATGTTATCAGGTAAGAAATTGTACCAGTCCTAGTAAAGTTCTTCAGGAAAAACCCGCATATTGTTATTTTTGCCAAATTTTACATATTGCTACTTTAGGTGAGAGTGCTGATATCTTCACCTGTTGTAGCTTATTCATGTTATTTGCAGCAAATAGACAGTTTCCATCATTGCATTTTGGAAAATGTATTTTAATAGTCATTTTTACTGACCATTTCTGGTTGCAGAAATTTGTGCAGAACTAAATAATGCCCTTGAATTAATTAATGACATTGAGGTTGTAGCAGACAGACTAGTGAGAATTTCTTAGATTTATTCACTAAATGGTCTTGATTTTGAGCTAAATGTGGGATTTATAATGATAACGCCCCCCTAAAATTCAGAACAGCAAATGTTTTGTGAAGACCATACACTAATGAGTCAAAACATTATGATCTGTCACAGGTGATAAGAATTTCATTGATCATCTCCTAACAAGGCCACATATTAAGGTCTGGGTGGAGACCATGTTGGATGCAGGAGAAATGGGCAGGAATAAATATCTGAGCCACTGTGACAAGAGCCAAATTGTTATGGCAAGGCATTACAATACCTCTAAAACGCCAAGGCTTGTGGATTGCTCCCGGTCAAAAGTGGGAAATTTTACCACCAGTGGTCAGAGGAGGGACAAACCAGCGACAGGGTGTTGAGTGCCCAACGATCAACTGTGGCACAAGTCACCATTGTAATGATGCTATGATTCAGTGTGATGCTCTGGGCAATGTTCTGCTGGGAAACCCTGGGTCTGGCCATTCATTTGGATTTGTGCCAAATTTGACATGTACCACCAACCTTAAAGCGGTGGTTGCTTAGGATTTCACTTTTTTAACTTTAGTTATTGTGTAATGTTGCTGTTTGAGCATAAACAACATCTGCAAAGTTACGATGCTCAAAGGTCGATGTAAAAGGAGATATTTTCTTTTTACAGAAATCGCTTTAAGGATTACAACAAACGGCTGGTAGGGACTACAAGAAGCTTCTTTCGGGTTAGTGACATCACTAACCCCAACATTAACATAAATCCCGCCCCCTAGAACACGCATCAAAGTGGGTGTGGTCATGTTGGGCTGCTTTAGAGAAGAGGAAGAGTTGTTGTAGTCGAGTGTTGTTGATGTCGTCATTTTACGCCGGACTGCTTCACAAACGAGGGTCAATTCAACGAAAATAGATGAACATGACGACACATGCTAGTGAGGAGTTGATCAACTCCACAGCAACTACATACATTTATCCACTAACCGTTCAGAAATGTCTAAAAGTTGGAACTTCTTCCTGAGTCTCTCCATCAGTGTCGACTCCGGTTTGATCAATGTAAGGATGAACACAATCCTCATTTTGTCTGCGTGAGATTCTCCAGCTTTGTTGTTGAGCAACCGAAGCGTGAGCTGTTGAAGCTCCGCCCTCTTTTTGAAAGGGTGCGGGAGCAGCATCAATTTGCATTTAAAGGGACACACAAAAATGGTGTGTTTTTGCTCACACCAAGATAATAAATGATCTGTGGGGATTTAGAGCTGAAACTTCAGACACATTCTGGGGACACCTGAGACTTGTATTACATCTTGTGAAAGGGGCATGATAGGTCTCATTTAACATTCAGGAACACCCCTTCATTACAATGGTGTTCCCTGGTGGAAGTGGCCTCTTTCAGCAGGATAATGTACCCTGCCACACTGAAGAGTTTAAAGTGTTGCCCTTGCCTGCCAAATTTCCCAGATCTCAATCCACCTGAGCATCTGTGGGACCAACAAATTCGATCCACAGTGGCTCCACCTCCCAACCTACAGGATGTGAAGGATCTGCTGCTAACATCTTGGTTCCAGATACCACAAGACACCTTCAGGGCTCATGCCTCAGCTGACGAGCGCAGTTCTGGCAGCAGCATATTAGGCAGGTTGTCCATGTTTTGGCTCATCAGTGTATCCAAAGCAACGCATATCTGCTACAATGTGCTAAACTGCTCTAACCCGTGGGTTAGTTGGGGCCACATGGTTAGCCAGGAAGGCCAGTCTGTAGGAGAGTTCTCTGACACCCAATGCCTTCAACCCCTGAATGCCATCGGCCTCAAAGCCCTCCTTCCCGGTCACCCTGCTGCTGGTTTCTGCCCGTGTGCCTAGAAAGATGAGAAGAAATATTCCAATATGACTGAAAATAACCAACGTTCATGTGGGCAAACAGCTTCCCTTTTGTTTTGCTTTTTCATACAGCAAAAACAGACCCATCAATTTTGAACACTATGAATTTTATAAAATCTATATTGTATTAATTAGAAAAATAGAACAGAACCAGCGAGTGCCATGGCGGACACATCAGGCACAACAATCAGTGTGCCGGTGAAGTCGCAGCGATCTCCGGCTTGTGAGGTTTCCACGGCCTCCGCCCTCAGAATCACCTCCACACTGCGGGGAATGGAGCCTCTCGGCAGCTCCGCCTGAGTCTCCTGGATGCGCACCTGAAGACGACAAGCAGGTTCAGGATAAACTATCCATACGTCACAGTTCAACACACCAGCATATTTAGACCATAATTAAATGATCAATTAAGATAATGTCCCATTCAATATTTAAAGGTAATACGTAAAATTGCAGGTGAAAAGGCGAGGATGAGGACTTGAAAACATGGTGTATGATAATCTGTCCAAAAAATTAAGCTGAACTTTCCATTTAATGCTTTCCCGGGCAGCACCAACATTTTTGATAATTTTCATGGCCCTGCAGAATATTTTGTATGAATATCTGAAGAAAAAAAACCCCCAAAAAACAAGCAAATAGCTGAGAAAAACTGTGTTGTCAGACTGTGTCTAAATAGTTTAAAAATTTTGTTCATCAACTTTTAGAAAAACAAAAATTTTCGATCCAAAGTCATGAAATCAAAAATGGACAAATCTTTCGCACATTTTTTTTTTTTTTTTAAAAATCATGTGCCCTTTTATCAAAATTTATCAAAGTAACATCACTTCTCATCTCTGACTATGTTTACTGACACAAGGACGGGGCAACCCGTCACTCACATAAGATCAAACGATAATCAAACCACAACCAGCCAATCAATTCCCACAAAATCAAGCCCCGCCCTGCATTTTTTTTTTCCTCGAGAAGTTGTTTCCCTTGGATATAATTTAGAATATTCACATCTTCCGTTTCATTCCAGCTTTAAGGAATCACTTCATGCATGTAAATAAATATGCCCTGTAAAACAAAAATCCTCAACAATTATCAGCAACATTACTTAAGCAAAATGTAAAATTAGGAGGCTATTATTAAACATGCCATCCAGCTGGATTTGCTTTAAGAGCAAAACCTCATTCAAAGAAAATGCTGCCAACTTATACATCATTAAGTTGGCTTGAAAAGGCCAACTTACTGATATTGTACGTAAACTTATTAAGTTGGCTTGAAAAGGCCAACTTACTGATATTGTATATAAACTTATTAAGTTGGCTTGAAAAGGCCAACTTACTGATATTGTACGTAAACTTATTAAGTTGGCTTGAAAAGGCCAACTTACTGATATTGTACGTAAACTTATTATTATTATTATTATTATTCTTCTTCTGAGCCAAAATTTAGACTGTATCTCCTCCTAGAGCTTTAAAGCTACAACCACCAAACTCGGCCCAGACCTTCAGACTGTTCTGACTTGAGTTGCTATATCTTTTTAGACGGATCGGACTCACGGTTTTCCTAAAACAGCTGATTAAAACTAGGAAAATCCTCCCATAGACTTACACTGAAAATCTGAACATTCCATCAAACTCCAACTGTCAAAATTTCAAATCTAAACAAACTGAAGCCCATTAGACTCAATGAAGCTGCCATTCTAAGCCATTCAAACTCATTCAAACTCATTTAAACCTATTCAAACTCATTTAAACTCATTCAAACTCATCAAATTATATATCTATCTACTCTCACACTCTCACATACACACTCTCACTCTCTCACTCACACACACATACACACTATTCATTCAATGTGCTATTTCTAAGTCATTTAAACTCATTCAAACTCATTTAAACCTATTCAAACTCATTTAAACTTATTCAAACTCATCAAATTATATATATCTCTCTACTCTCACCCTCTCACTCACAAACTCTCTCTCTCACACACACACACACACACACACACTATTCATTCAATGTGCTATTTCTAAGCCATTTAAACTCATTCAAACTCATTTAAACCTATTTAAACTTATTCAAACTCATTTAAACTTATTCAAACTCATTTAAACTTATTCAAACTCATTTAAACTTATTCAAACTCATCAAATTATATATCTGTCTATTCTCACCCTCTCACTCACACACACACACACACACACACACACTTTTCATTCAATGTGCTATTTCTAAGCCATTTAAGCTCATAAACATACACACTCTCACTCAATCACACACTCTCTCACACTCACACACTCTGTCACACACTCACTCACACACACACACTCACTCACTCACACACACTCACTCACTCACATACACTCACTCACTCACACACACTCACTCACTCACACACACACACTCACTCACTCACTACTAAACTAAAACTTTCAAAACTACTTCAAACTTTTAAAACTACTTCAAACTTTCAAACTTCTTCAAACTATATCAAACTTTCAAAACTACTTAAAAATTTCAAACTACTTCAAACTTTCAAAACTATTTCAAACTTTCAAACTTCTTCAAACTTTCAAACTACTTCAAACTAGTAATGGGCGATATAAACGATATGCGATATAAACGATACAAAATTGGCCTACGATAGAGATTTTAATTCTATTGCACTATCGCGATAATGCATGTTCATGACGCAATCCACCCGCGAAATTTAGAGCCACGAGCTGCAGCTGGCTGCAACGCATCATTATATTCGTCATCTTGATTAAGCATGGCTGAAACCGCGACGAGATGAAAACATCTCAACATTTCAGAATGTCTTGTCATGTGACAAGAACCAAGCGATGGTCGTGGAGAGCACAGTTCATGGTTGCATAGCAACGACAGACGCGACAGAAGCGCGAGCTCCCGAACGCTTGCAAAAGAAGGAGGAAGCGACGCGGCCGCGCTTTACACGCTTTTTTAGGCGCGATATGTGAACTAAAGAGGCAGAAAGCATCGCTGTCACTGCTGACGGTTGGACTTCTCTGTGTACATACTAACTATATAACAGTTACAGCCACACAATCAATAGTGACTGGAAAATGGTCAACTACTGCAGTTAAAGTGACAAAGTGTAATTTGAATTTTTTATTTTTATGTTTATTTTATTTATATTGTTTATTTTATGTTCAATCTATAGAAAAGTTCAGTGAGATTTCTCATGTGAAATTATACAGGGCAGAAAACAATTGGTTGATTTTGTGGCAAAACATTTATCAGTGTTTGCATGTTGTTTTACTGCGAATAATTCATTAAAATAGAAGTAAAATGACATACGTTACAAGTTGATTTCCAAATGCACCAACATTTTTGCATTTTATGATTTTCAGTTGAATAAAAGACTATTTTCCCTTCATATGTTTCATTATTGAGGATTTCTTAAAAATACTATAAAAATCTCGTCTCGTGAACCCAATCTCGTGTCTCGTCTCGTCTCGTGGGATAGTGGTCTCGTCACACCCCTAATAAATATATATATATATCGCAATATATATCGTTATCGCAAGAGGCTGCGATGTATATCGCAATATGGATTTTAGGCCATATCGCCCATCCCTACTTCAAACTTTTAAAACTACTTCAAACTTTCAAACTTCTTCAAACTACTTCAAACTTTAAAAACTATTTCAAACTTTCAACCTTCTTCAAACTACTTCAAACTACTTCAAACTTTTAAAACTATTTCAAACTTTCAAACTATTTCAAACTTTCAAACTACTTCAAACCTTCAAAACTACTTCAAACTTTCAAAACTATTTCAAACTTTCAAACTACTTCAAACCTTCAAAATTACTTCAAACTTTCAAAACTATTTCAAACTTTCAAACTTCTTCAAACTACTTCAAAGTTTCAAAACTACCTAACACTTTCAAACTTTCTAGCAAGGCCTTTTTCAAGCCAACTTAAAGTTTGTGTACGAACTTTACTCATCTAGTTATTAAGTTGGCTTGAAAAGGCCAACTTACTGATATTGTACGTAAACTTATTATTAAGTTGGCTTGAAAAGGCCAACTTACTGATATTGTACGTAAACTTATTATTAAGTTGGCTTGAAAAGGCCAACTTACTGATATTGTATATAAACTTATTATTATTATTATTCTTCTGAGCCAAATTTTAGACTGTATCTCCTCCTAGAGCTTTAAAGCTACAACCACCAAACTCGGCTCAGACCTTCAGACTGTTCTGACTTGGTGTGCTATATCTTTTTAGACTGATCGGACTCACGGTTTTCCTAAAAAAGCTGATTAAAACTGGGAAAATCCTCCCATAGACTTACATTGAAAATCTGAACATTCCATCAAACTCCAACTGACAAAAATTCAAATCTAAACAAACTGAAGCCCATTAGACTCAATGAAGCTGCCATTCTAAGCCATTCAAACTCATTCAAACTCATTTAAACTCATTTAAACTCATTCAAACTCATTCAAACTCATCAAATTATATATCTATCTACTCTCACACTCTCACCCTCTCACTCTCTCTCACACACACACACACACACACACACACACACACACTTTTTATTCAAGGTGCTATTTCTAAGCCATTTAAACTCATTCAAACTCATTTAAACTCATTCAAACTCATTTAAACTCATTCAAACTCATTCAAACTCATCAAATTATATATCTATCTACTCTCACACTCTCACCCTCTCACTCTCACTCACACACACACACACACACACTTTTCATTCAATGTGCTATTTCTAAGCCATTTAAACTCATTCAAACTCATTTAAACCTATTCAAACTCATTTAAACTTATTCAAACTCATTTAAACTTATTCAAACTCATCAAATTATATATCTGTCTATTCTCACCCTCTCACTCACACTCTCTCACATACACACACACACACACACTTTTCATTCAATGTGCTATTTCTAAGCCATTTAAGCTCATAAACATACACACTCTCACTCAATCACACACTCTCTGTCACACACTCACTCACACACACTCACTCACTCACACACACACACTCACTCACTACTAAACTAAAACTTTCAAAACTACTTCAAACTTTTAAAACTACTTCAAACTTTCAAACTTCTTCAAACTACATAAAACTTTGAAAACTACTTCAAAATTTCAAACTACTTCAAACTTTCAAACTTCTTCAAACTTTCAAACTACTTCAAACTAGTAATGGGCGATATAAACGATATGCGATATAAACGATACAAAATTGGCCTACGATAGAGATTTTAATTCTATTGCACTATCGCGATAATGCATGTTCATGACGCAATCCACCCGCGAAATTTAGAGCCACGAGCTGCAGCTGGCTGCAACGCATCATTATATTCGTCATCTTGATTAAGCATGGCTGAAACCGCGACGAGATTAAAACATCTCAACATTTCAGAATGTCTTGTCATGTGACAAGAACCAAGCGATGGTCGTGGAGAGCACAGTTCATGGTTGCATAGCAACGACAGACGCGACAGAAGCGCGAGCTCCCGAACGCTTGCAAAAGGAGGAAGCGACGCGGCCGCGCTTTACACGCTTTTTTAGGCGCGATATGTGAACTAAAGAGGCAGAAAGCATCGCTGTCACTGCTGACGGTTGGACTTCTCTGTGTACATACTAACTATATAACAGTTA
Source organism: Opsariichthys bidens (assembly GCA_037194245.1). Taxonomy (NCBI): domain Eukaryota; kingdom Metazoa; phylum Chordata; class Actinopteri; order Cypriniformes; family Xenocyprididae; genus Opsariichthys; species Opsariichthys bidens. Next base: position 10,188,801 of record CM074303.1, read on the forward strand.
CAGCCACACAATCAATAGTGACTGGAAAATGGTCAACTACTGCAGTTAAAGTGACAAAGTGTAATTTGAATTTTTTATTTTTATGTTTATTTTATTTATATTGTTTATTTTATGTTCAATCTATAGAAAAAGTTCAGTGAGATTTCTCATGTGAAATTATACAGGGCAGAAAACAATTGGTTTATTTTGTGGCAAAACATTTATCAGTGTTTGCATGTTGTTTTACTGCGAATAATTCATTAAAATAGAAGTAAAATGACATACGTTACAAGTTGATTTCCAAATGCACCAACATTTTTGCATTTTATGATTTTCAGTTGAATAAAAGACTATTTTCCCTTCATATGTTTCATTATTGAGGATTTCTTAAAAATACTATAAAAATCTAGTGGTCTCGTCACACCCCTAATAAATATATATATATATATATATATATATATATATATATATATATATATATATATATATATATATATATATATATATATATATATATATATATATATCGCAATATATATCGTTATCGCAAGAGGCTGCGATGTATATCGCAATATGGATTTTAGGCCATATCGCCCATCCCTACTTCAAACTTTTAAAACTACTTCAAACTTTAAAAACTATTTCAAACTTTCAACCTTCTTCAAACTACTTCAAACTACTTCAAACTTTAAAAACTATTTCAAACTTTCAACCTTCTTCAAACTACTTCAAACTACTTCAAACTTTTAAAACTATTTCAAACTTTCAAACTATTTCAAACTTTCAAACTACTTCAAACCTTCAAAACTACTTCAAACTTTCAAAACTATTTCAAACTTTCAAACTACTTCAAACCTTCAAAATTACTTCAAACTTTCAAAACTATTTCAAACTTTCAAAATTCTTCAAACTACATCAAACTTTGAAAACTACTTCAAAATTTCAAACTACTTCAAACTTTCAAAACTATTTCAATCTTTCAAACTTCTTCAAACTTTCAAACTTCTTCAAACTTTCAAACTACTTCAAACTTTTAAAACTACTTCAAACTTTCAAACTTCTTCAAACTTCTTCAAACTTTAAAAACTATTTCAAACTTTCAACCTTCTTCAAACTACTTCAAACTTTTAAAACTATTTCAAACTTTCAAACTTTTTCAAACTTTCAAACTACTTCAAACCTTCAAAACTATTTCAAACTTTCAAACTACTTCAAACCTTCAAAACTACTTCAAACTTTCAAAACTATTTCAAACTTTCAAACTTCTTCAAACTACTTCAAACTTTCAAACTTTCTAGCAAGGCCTTTTTCAAGCCAACTTAAAGTTTGTCTACGAACTTTACTCATCTAGTTAAGTTGGCTTGAAAAGGCCAACTTACTGATATTGTACGTAAACTTATTATTATTATTCTTCTGAGCCAAAATTTAGACTGTATCTCCTCCTAGAGCTTTAAAGCTACAACCACCAAACTCGGCCCAGACCTTCAGACTGTTCTGACTTGAGTTGCTATATCTTTTTAGACGGATCGGACTCACGGTTTTCCTAAAAAAGCTGATTAAAACTAGGAAAATCCTCCCATAGACTTACATTGAAAATCTGAACATTCCATCAAACTCCAACTGTCAAAATTTCAAATCTAAACAAACTGAAGCCCATTAGACTCAATGAAGCTGCCTTTCTAAGCCATTCAAACTCATTCAAACTCATTTAAACTAATTCAAACTCATCAAATTATATATCTATCTACTCTCACTCTCACATACACACTCTCACTCTCTCACTCACACACACTCACACACACATACACACTATTCATTCAATGTGCTATTTCTAAGTCATTTAAACTCATTCAAACTCATTTAAACTTATTCAAACTCATCAAATTATATATATCTCTCTACTCTCACCCTCTCACTCACAAACTCTCTCTCTCTCACACACACACACACTATTCATTCAATGTGCTATTTCTAAGCCATTTAAACTCATTCAAACTCATTTAAACCTATTCAAACTCATTTAAACTTATTCAAACTCATTTAAACTTATTCAAACGTATTCAAACTCATCAAATTATATATCTGTCTATTCTCACCCTCTCACTCACACTCTCTCACATACACACACACACTTTTCATTCAATGTGCTATTTCTAAGCCATTTAAAACATAAAACATACACACTCTCACTCACTCACACACTCTCTGTCACACACTCACCCTCACACACTCACTCACATACACTCACTCACTCTCACACACACACACACACACTCTCACACACACACACACACACGCACACCCACACACTCTCACACACACACACACACACACACACACTCTCACACACACACACTCACACACACTCTCAAACACCCACTCACTCAATCACTCACTCACTCACTCACTCTCACACACTATCTATACTAAACTAAAACTTTCAAAACTATTTCAAACTTTCAACCTTCTTCAAACTACTTCAAACTTTTAAAAACTACTTCAAACTTTCAAAACTACTTCAAACTTTCAAACTTCTTCAAACTACTTCAAACTTTCAAAACTACTTCAAACTTTCAAACTTCTTCAAACTACTTCCAACTTTTAAAACTATTTCAAACTTTCAAACTATTTCAAACTTTCAAACTACTTCAAACCTTCAAAACTACTTCAAACTTTCAAAACTATTTCAAACTTTCAAACTTCTTCAAACTACCTAACACTTTCAAACTTTCTAGCAAGGCCTTTTTCAAGCCAACTTAAAGTTTGTCTACGAACTTTACTCATCTAGTTAATGGTGCTTGCCTAAGCAAGCATCATTCATACTCTTCTAAATCCTTATTATTATTATTAATGGTGCTTGCCTAAGGCAAGCATCATTCCTACTCTTCTGCATACTTATTATTATTATTATTATTATTATTATTCTTATTCCGGACAAAACTTCGGCGCGTAACTCGTCCCGCACCGTTTGTCCTAGACCCATGAATGAGGTGTCAAATCGACCGGCTTATTGAGGAGAGGTGTGCTATGACTTTTATAAGCGATCGTACCGACAACGTTCGTACAACGTTCGAAAAAGCGGCGAAAAAAGTCCCATTGACTTTACATTGAAAACTCGATGAAATGGATTTAAGTGAATCAAAACATCGTTGAGACACGCCACAATGGCATTTTTGATTTGGCCACACATGCACTCTATTAGTTTAAGCCTGTTAACGGCCTAACCATGCCCTAGCAACCATTTAGAGCACCCTAGCAACCAAAGTCCCATTGACTCCCATTGAAAAATATATGAAATGGATTTCAATGGATGAAAGCATCATAGAGACACGCAAGTATGGCATTTTTGATATGGGCACACATGCAGTCTATTAGTTAAAGCCTGTCAGCTGCCAAGCCACTCCCTAGCAACCAAACAAAGTACCCTAGCAACTGATTAGCAAGACCTATATCTCTGCATCCGAACATCGTACAGACATGGTTGTTGGGTCTTTTGACTCATGCTAGCAAACTGGACTTTGAAAATGCTACACATGCTAGCGGTGAATAGCTACATGCTAATACTGATTAGCTAAGACCTAAAGTGGGCTGACAACATGCTACGAAGCCTATATAACTCCATAGCAACTATCTGTGACAACTACCAACCACCCCGGTTACCATAGCAACCACCTAGCAACCACCCAGATCACCCTAGCAACTGCCTAGCAACACTGTGGTGACCACCCAAAGTACCTTAGCAACTGCCTAGCAACACCCTAGCAACCACCCTGGTTACCATAGCAACCACCTAGCAACCACCCAGAACACCTTAGCAACCGCCTAGCAACATCTTAGCAACCACCCCAAGTACCTTAGCAACTGCTTAGCAACACCCTAGCAACCCCCCCGGTTACCATAGCAACCGCCTAGCAACCACCTAAAACACCCTAGCAACCGCCTAGCAACATCTTAGCAACCACCCTAGGTACCTTAGCAACTGCCTAGCAACACCCTAGCAACCACCCTGGTTACCATAGCAACCGCCTAGCAACCACCTAGCAACCACCCAGAACACCTTAGCAACCACCTAGCAACATCTTAGCAACCACCCCTATTACCTTAGCAACTGCCTAGCAACCGCCTAGCAACCACCCAGGTTACAATAGCAACCGCCTAGCAACCACCTAGCAACCACCCAGAACACCTTAGCAACTGCCTAGCAACCGTCTAGCAACCACGCAGAACACCTTAGAAACTGCCTAGAAACACCCTAGCAACCGAGTGACGAATTTTGCCACTGCAAGCACCATTCACATTTCCTTCAGGAAATGTACGTTCTAGTATTACTATTACTATTCTTCAGGACAAAACTTCGGCGCGTAACTCGTCCCGCACCGTTTGTCCTAAACCCATGAATGAGGTGTCAAATCGACCGGCTCAATGAGGAGAGGTGTGCTATGACTTTTATAAGCGATCGGGCAAACGACGTTCGTACAGCGGACGAAAAAAGCGGCGAAAAAAGTCCCTTTGACTTTGCATAGAAAAATCCATGAGATGGATTTAAATGAATCAAAACATCACAGAGACACGCGAGTATGGCTTTTTTGATATGGGCACACATGCAGTGTATTAGTTTAAGCCTGTTAACTGCCAAGCCACTCCCTAGCAACCAAACAAAGTACCCTAGAAACTGATTAGCAAGACCTATATCTCTGCATCAGAACATCGTACAGACATGGTTGTTGGGTCTTTTGACTCATGCTAGCAAACTGGACTTGCAACATGCTACACAAGCTAGCAGTGAATAGCTACATGCTAATACTCATTAGCTAAGTGTTAAAGTGGGCTGAGAACATGCCAAGGACTCAAGAAAAACTCCATAGTAACTATCTGTGACAACTACCAACCGCCTAGTAACACCCTAGCAACCGAGGGCCGAGTTTTGCCACTGCAAGCACCATTCACATTTCCTTCAGGAAATGTACGTTCTAGTTATTATTATTATTCTTCCGGACAAAACTTTGGCACGTAACTCGTCCCGCACCGTTTGTTCTAGCCCCATGAATGAGGTGTCAAATCGACCGGCTCATTGAGGAGAGGTGTGCTATGACTTTTATAAGCGATCGGACCGACAACGTTCGTACAGCGGACAAAAAAGCGGCGAAAAAAACTCCCATAGACTTTGCATTGAAAAATTCAAATTCACGAACATTCCGTGAATCTCAACTGTCACTTTCTCACTCACAGACACACACGCAGGGCCCGAGGAACCCTTTCTCTCTCACTGCCTCTCACTCATTTGACATCTGATCAAGTAGCCAATCAGCAATGACCTAAAATCTTCATTATATCCACACCATAGCAACCACTTAGAGCACCCTAGCAACCACCTCAAAGACTTCCATTGAAAAATATATGAAATGGATTTAAATGGATGAAAGCATCAAAGAGACACGCGAGTATGGCATTTTTGATATGGGCACACATGCAGTCTATTAGTTTAAGCCTGTCAGCTGCCAAGCCACTCCCTAGCAACCAAACAAAGTACCCTAGCAACTGATTAGCAAGACCTATATCTCAGCATCAGAACATCGTACAGACATGGTTGTTGGATCTTTTGACTCATGCTAGCAAACTGGACTTTCAACATGCTACACATGCTAGCGGTGAATAGCTACATGCTAATACTGATTAGCTAAGACCTAAAGTGGGCTGATATCAAGCTAAGAACCCTATATAACTCCATAGTAACTATCTGTGACAACTACCAACCACCAAGTAACACCCTAGCAACCACCCAAGTTACCATAGCAACCACCCTGGTTACCATAGCAACCGCCTAGCAACCACCTAAAACACCCTAGCAACCGCCTAGCAACTTCTTAGCAACCACCCTAGGTACCTTAGCAACTGCCTAGCAACACCCTAGCAACCACCCCGGTTACCATAGCAACCGCCTAGCAACCACCCAGAACACCCTAGCAACCGCCTAGCAACACTGTGGTGACCACCCAAAGTACCTTAGCAACTGCCTAGCAACACCCTAGCAACCACCCCGGTTACCATAGCAACTGCCTAGCAACCACCTAGTAACCACCCAGAACACCTTAGCAACCGCCTAGCTACATCTTAGCAACCACCCCAAATACCTTAGCAACTGCCTAGCAACACCCTAGCAACCACCCCGGTTACCATAGCAACCGCCTAGCAACCACCTAAAACACCCTAGCAACCGCCTAGCAACTTCTTAGCAACCACCCTAGGTACCTTAGCAACTGCCTAGCAACACCCTAGCAACCACCCCGGTTACCATAGCAACCGCCTAGCAACCACCCAGAACACCCTAGCAACCGCCTAGCAACACTGTGGTGACCACCCAAAGTACCTTAGCAACTGCCTAGCAACACCCTAGCAACCACCCTGGTTACCATAGCAACTGCCTAGCAACCACCTAGTAACCACCCAGAACACCTTAGCAACCGCCTAGCTACATCTTAGCAACCACCCCAAATACCTTAGCAACTGCCTAGCAACACCCTAGCAACCACCCCGGTTACCATAGCAACCGCCTAGCAACCACCCAGAACACCCTAGCAACCGCCTAGCAACACTGTGGTGACCACCCAAAGTACCTTAGCAACTGCCTAGCAATACCCTAGCAACCACCCTGGTTACCATAGCAACCACCTAGCAACCACCCAGAACACCTTAGCAACCGCCTAGCAACATTTTAGCAACCACTCCAAGTACCTTAGCAACTGCCTAGCAACCGCCTAGCAACCACCCAGAACACCTTAGCAACCGCCTAGCAGCATCTTAGCAACCACCCCTATTACCTTAGCAACTGCCTAGCAACCGTCTAGCAACCACGCAGAACACCTTAGAAACTGCCTAGAAACACCCTAGCAACCGAGTGACGAATTTTGCCACTGCAAGCACCATTCACATTTCCTTCAGGAAATGTACGTTCTAGTTATTATTATTCTTCTTCTGAGCCAAAATTTAGACTGTATCTCCTCCTAGAGCTTTAAAGCTACAACCACCAAACTCGGCCCAGACCTTCAGACTGTTCTGACTTGAGTTGCTATATCTTTTTAGACTGATCGGACTCACGGTTTTCCTAAAAAAGCTGATTAAAACTAGGAAAATCCTCCCATAGACTTACATTGAAAATCTGAACATTCCATCAAACTCCAACTGTCAAAATTTCAAATCTAAACAAACTGAAGCCCATTAGACTCAATGAAGCTGCCATTCTAAGCCATTCAAACTCATTCAAACTCATTTAAACTCATTTAAACTCATTCAAACTCATTCAAACTCATCAAATTATATATCTATCTACTCTCACCCTCTCACTCTCTCTCACACACACACACACACACACACACACACACTTTTTATTCAAGGTGCTATTTCTAAGCCATTTAAACTCATTCAAACTCATTTAAACTCATTCAAACTCATCAAATTATATATCTATCTACTCTCACACTCTCACATACACACTCTCACTCTCTCACTCACACACACTCACACACACATACACACTATTCATTCAATGTGCTATTTCTAAGTCATTTAAACTCATTCAAACTCATTTAAACCTATTCAAACTCATTTAAACTTATTCAAACTCATCAAATTACATATATCTCTCTACTCTCACCCTCTCACTCACAAACTCTCTCTCTCTCACACACACACACACACACACACACACTATTCATTCAATGTGCTATTTCTAAGCCATTTAAACTCATAAACATCCACACTCTCACTCACTCACACACTCTCACACACTCTGTCACACACTCACACACACTTTCACACACACACACACACACACACTCACACACTATCTATACTAAACTAAAACTTTTAAAACTACTTCAAACTTTCAAACTTTTTCAAACTACTTCAAACTTTCAAACTTCTTCAAACTACTTCAAACTTTCAAACTTCTTCAAACTACTTCAAACTTTCAAAACTATTTCAAACTTTCATACTTCTTCAAACTACTTCAAACTTTTAAAACTATTTCAAACTTTCAAACTACTTCAAACCTTCAAAACTACTTCAAACTTTCAAAACTATTTCAAACTTTCAAACTTCTTCAAACTACCTAACACTTTCAAACTTTCTAGCAAGGCCTTTTTCAAGCCAACTTAAAGTTTGTCTACGAACTTTACTCATCTAGTTAAGTTGGCTTGAAAAGGCCAACTTACTGATATTGTACGTAAACTTATTAAGTTGGCTTGAAAAGGCCAACTTACTGATATTGTACGTAAACTTATTATTATTATTATTATTATTCTTCTTCTGAGCCAAAATTTAGACTGTATCTCCTCCTAGAGCTTTAAAGCTACAACCACCAAACTCGGCCCAGACCTTCAGACTGTTCTGACTTGAGTTGCTATATCTTTTTAGACTGATCGGACTCACGGTTTTCCTAAAAAAGCTGATTAAAACTAGGAAAATCCTCCCATAGACTTACACTGAAAATCTGAACATTCCATCAAATTCCAACTGTCAAAATTTCAAATCTAAACAAACTGAAGCCCATTAGACTCAATGAAGCTGCCATTCTAAGCCATTCAAACTCATTCAAACTCATTTAAACCTATTCAAACTCATTTAAACCTATTCAAACTCATTTAAACTCATTCAAACTCATCAAATTATATATCTATCTACTCTCACACTCTCACATACACACTCTCACTCTCTCACTCACACACACATACACACTATTCATTCAATGTGCTATTTCTAAGTCATTTAAACTCATTCAAACTCATTTAAACCTATTCAAACTCATTTAAAACTTATTCAAACTCATCAAATTATATTTATCTCTCTACTCTCACCCTCTCACTCACAAACTCTCTCTCTCACACACACACACACACACACACACACACACACACACACTATTCATTCAATGTGCTATTTCTAAGCCATTTAAACTCATTCAAACTCATTTAAACCTATTTAAACTTATTCAAACTCATTTAAACTTATTCAAACTCATTTAAACTTATTCAAACTCATTTAAACTTATTCAAACTCATCAAATTATATATCTGTCTATTCTCACCCTCTCACTCACACACACACACACACACACACACACACACACACTTTTCATTCAATGTGCTATTTCTAAGCCATTTAAGCTCATAAACATACACACTCTCACTCAATCACACACTCTCTCACACTCACACACTCTGTCACACACTCACTCACACACACACACTCACTCACTCACACACACTCACTCACTCACATACACTCACTCACTCACACACACTCACTCACTCACACACACACACTCACTCACTCACTACTAAACTAAAACTTTCAAAACTACTTCAAACTTTTAAAACTACTTCAAACTTTCAAACTTCTTCAAACTATATCAAACTTTCAAAACTACTTCAAAATTTCAAACTACTTCAAACTTTCAAAACTATTTCAAACTTTCAAACTTCTTCAAACTTTCAAACTACTTCAAACTAGTAATGGGCGATATAAACGATATGCGATATAAACGATACAAAATTGGCCTACGATAGAGATTTTAATTCTATTGCACTATCGCGATAATGCATGTTCATGACGCAATCCACCCGCGAAATTTAGAGCCACGAGCTGCAGCTGGCTGCAACGCATCATTATATTCGTCATCTTGATTAAGCATGGCTGAAACCGCGACGAGATGAAAACATCTCAACATTTCAGAATGTCTTGTCATGTGACAAGAACCAAGCGATGGTCGTGGAGAGCACAGTTCATGGTTGCATAGCAACGACAGACGCGACAGAAGCGCGAGCTCCCGAACGCTTGCAAAAGAATAAGGAAGCGATGCGGCCGCGCTTTACACGCTTTTTTAGGCGCGATATGTGAACTAAAGAGGCAGAAAGCATCGCTGTCACTGCTGACGGTTGGACTTCTCTGTGTACATACTAACTATATAACAGTTACAGCCACACAATCAATAGTGACTGGAAAATGGTCAACTACTGCAGTTAAAGTGACAAAGTGTAATTTGAATTTTTTATTTTTATGTTTATTTTATTTATATTGTTTATTTTATGTTCAATCTATAGAAAAGTTCAGTGAGATTTCTCATGTGAAATTATACAGGGCAGAAAACAATTGGTTGATTTTGTGGCAAAACATTTATCAGTGTTTGCATGTTGTTTTACTGCGAATAATTCATTAAAATAGAAGTAAAATGACATACGTTACAAGTTGATTTCCAAATGCACCAACATTTTTGCATTTTATGATTTTCAGTTGAATAAAAGACTATTTTCCCTTCATATGTTTCATTATTGAGGATTTCTTAAAAATACTATAAAAATCTAGTGGTCTCGTCACACCCCTAATAAATATATATATATATATATATATATATATATATATATCGCAATATATATCGTTATCGCAAGAGGCTGCGATGTATATCGCAATATGGATTTTAGGCCATATCGCCCATCCCTACTTCAAACTTTTAAAACTACTTCAAACTTTAAAAACTATTTCAAACTTTCAACCTTCTTCAAACTACTTCAAACTACTTCAAACTTTAAAAACTATTTCAAACTTTCAACCTTCTTCAAACTACTTCAAACTACTTCAAACTTTTAAAACTATTTCAAACTTTCAAACTATTTCAAACTTTCAAACTACTTCAAACCTTCAAAACTACTTCAAACTTTCAAAACTATTTCAAACTTTCAAACTACTTCAAACCTTCAAAATTACTTCAAACTTTCAAAACTATTTCAAACTTTCAAAATTCTTCAAACTACATCAAACTTTGAAAACTACTTCAAAATTTCAAACTACTTCAAACTTTCAAAACTATTTCAATCTTTCAAACTTCTTCAAACTTTCAAACTTCTTCAAACTTTCAAACTACTTCAAACTTTTAAAACTACTTCAAACTTTCAAACTTCTTCAAACTACTTCAAACTTTAAAAACTATTTCAAACTTTCAACCTTCTTCAAACTACTTCAAACTTTTAAAACTATTTCAAACTTTCAAACTTTTTCAAACTTTCAAACTACTTCAAACCTTCAAAACTATTTCAAACTTTCAAACTACTTCAAACCTTCAAAACTACTTCAAACTTTCAAAACTATTTCAAACTTTCAAACTTCTTCAACTACTTCAAACTTTCAAACTTTCTAGCAAGGCCTTTTTCAAGCCAACTTAAAGTTTGTCTACGAACTTTACTCATCTAGTTAAGTTGGCTTGAAAAGGCCAACTTACTGATATTGTACGTAAACTTATTATTATTATTCTTCTGAGCCAAAATTTAGACTGTATCTCCTCCTAGAGCTTTAAAGCTACAACCACCAAACTCGGCCCAGACCTTCAGACTGTTCTGACTTGAGTTGCTATATCTTTTTAGACTGATCGGACTCACGGTTTTCCTAAAAAAGCTGATTAAAACTAGGAAAATCCTCCCATAGACTTACATTGAAAATCTGAACATTCCATCAAACTCCAACTGTCAAAATTTCAAATCTAAACAAACTGAAGCCCATTAGACTCAATGGAGCTGCCATTCTAAGCCATTCAAACTCATTCAAACTCATTTAAACTCAAACTCATCAAATTATATATCTATCTACTCTCACACTCTCACATACACACTCTCACTCTCTCACTCACACACACTCACACACACACATACACACTATTCATTCAATGTGCTATTTCTAAGTCATTTAAACTCATTCAAACTCATTTAAACTTCAAACTCATCAAATTACATATATCTCTCTACTCTCACCCTCTCACTCACAAACTCTCTCTCTCTCACACACACACACACACACACACACACACTATTCATTCAATGTGCTATTTCTAAGCCATTTAAACTCATTCAAACTCATTTAAACCTATTCAAACTCATTTAAACCTATTCAAACTCATTTAAACTTATTCAAACTCTTTTAAACTTATTCAAACTCATCAAATTATATATCTGTCTATTCTCACCCTCTCACACACACACACACACACACACACACTATTCATTCAATGTGCTATTTCTAAGTCATTTAAACTCATTCAAACTCATTTAAACCTATTCAAACTCATTTAAACTTATTCAAACTCATCAAATTACATATATCTCTCTACTCTCACCCTCTCACTCACAAACTCTCTCTCTCTCACTCACACACACTCACACACACATACACACTATTCATTCAATGTGCTATTTCTAAGCCATTTAAACTCATTCAAACTCATTTAAACCTATTCAAACTCATTTAAACTTATTCAAACTCATTTAAACTTATTCAAACTCATCAAATTATATATCTGTCTATTCTCACCCTCTCACTCACACTCTCTCACATACACACACACACACACTTTTCATTCAATGTGCTATTTATAAGCCGTTTAAAACATAAAACATACACACTCTCACTCACTCACACTCTCTCACACTCACACACTCTGTCACACACTCACCCTCACATACACTCACTCACTCTCTCACACACACACACACACACACCCACACACACTCTCACTCACTCACACACTCTCTCACACTCACACACTCTCTGTCACACACTCACCCTCACATACACTCACTCACTCTCTCACACACACACACACACACTCTCACACACACACACACCCACACACACACACACCCACACACTCTCTCACACACCCACACACTCTCACACACACACACACACACACTCACACACACACACTCTCTCACACACCCACACACTCTCACACACACACACACACAGACACACACACACTCACACACACTCTTAAACACCCACTCACTCAATCACTCACTCACTCGCTCTCACACACTATCTATACTAAACTAAAACTTTCAAAACTACTTCAAACTTTTAAAACTACTTCAAACTTTGAAACTTCTTCAAACTACTTCAAACTTTTAAAACTACTTCAAACTTTCAAACTACTTCAAACTTTCAAAACTATTTCAAACTTTCAAACTTCTTCAAACTTTCAAACTTCTTCAAACTACTTCAGACTTTCAAAACTATTTTAAACTTTCAAACTTCTTCAAACTTTCAAACTACTTCAAACTTTTAAAACTACTTCAAACTTTCAAAACTACTTCAAACTTTCAAACTTCTTCAATTTACTTCAAACTTTCAAAACTATTTCAAACTTTCAACCTTCTTCAAACTACTTCAAACTTTTAAAACTATTTCAAACTTTCAAACTATTTCAAACTTTCAAACTACTTCAAACCTTCAAAACTACTTCAAACTTTCAAAACTATTTCAAACTTCTTCAAACTACCTAACACTTTCAAACTTTCTAGGAAGGCCTTTTTCAAGCCAACTTAAAGTTTGTCTACGAACTTTACTCATCTAGTTAAGTTGGCTTGAAAAAGCCAACTTACTGATATTGTACGTAAACTTATTATTATTATTATTATTATTATTCTTCTGAGCCAAATTTTAGACTGTATCTCCTCCTAGAGCTTTAAAGCTACAACCACCAAACTCGGCTCAGACCTTCAGACTGTTCTGACTTGGTGTGCTATATCTTTTTAGACTGATCGGACTCACGGTTTTCCTAAAAAAGCTGATTAAACCTGGGAAAATCCTCCCATAGACTTACATTGAAAATCTGAACATTCCATCAAACTCCAACTGTCAAAATTTCAAATCTAAACAAACTGATGCCCATTAGACTCAATGGAGCTGCCATTCTAAGCCATTTAAACTCATTCAAACTCATTTAAACTCATTCAAACTCATTAACTCATCTATCTATCTATCTATCTATCTATCTATCTATCTATCTATCTATCTATCATCCAACCATATCTATAATCTGACTATCTATCTATCTCTCTATCTATCTATCTCTCTCTCTATCTATCTATCTATCTATCTATCTATCTATCTATCTATCTATCTATCATCCAACTCTATCTATCTATCTATCTATCTATCTATCTATCTATCTATCTATCTATCTATCTATCTATCTATCTATCATCCAACTCTATCTCTCTCTCTCTATCTATCTATCTATCTATCTATCATCCAACTCTATCTATCTATCTATCTATCTATCTATCTATCTATCTATCTATCTATCTATCTATCTATCTATCTATCTATCTATCTATCATCCAACCATATCTATAATCTGACTATCTATCTATTTCTCTCTCTCTCTATCTATCTATCTATCTATCTATCTATCTATCTATCTATCTATCTATCTATCTATCTATCTATCTATCTATCACCCAACTCTATCTATCTATCTATCTATCTATCTATCTATCTATCTATCTATCTATCTATCTATCTATCTATCTATCTATCTATCTATCTATCATCCAACTCTATCTATCTATCTATCTATCTATCTATCTATCTATCTATCTATCTATCTATCTATCTATCTATCTATCTATCTATCTATCTATCTATCTATCTATCATCCAACCATATCTATCTATCTATCTATCTATCTATCTATCTATCTATCTATCTATCTATCTATCTATCTATCTATCTATCTATCTATCTATCATCTGATCACATCTATCTATCTAAACTAAAACTTAAACTCTCAAACTTTTAAAACTACTTCAAAGTTTCAAACTTTCTGGCTAGACTTTTTCAAGCCAACTTAAAGTTTGTCGCGACGAACTTTCTTCATCTAGTTATTATTATTATTATTATTATTCTTCTGAGCCAAATTTTAGACTGTATCTCCTCCTAGAGCTTTAAAGCTACAACCACCAAACTCGGCTCAGACCTTCAGACTATTCTGACTTGGTGTGCTATATCTTTTTAGACTGATCGGACTCACGGTTTTCCTAAAAAAGCTGATTAAACCTGGGAAAATCCTCCCATAGACTTACATTGAAAATCTGAACATTCCATCAAACTCCAACTGTCAAAATTTCAAATCTAAACAAACTGAAGCCCATTAGACTAATTGAAGCTGCCATTCTAAGCCATTCAAACTCATTCAAACTCATTTAAACTCATTCAAACTCATTCAAACTCATTCAAACTCATCAACTCATCTATCTATCTATCTATCTATCTATCTATCTATCTATCTATCTATCTATCTATCTATCTATCTATCTATCTATCTATCATCCAACCATATCTATCTATCTATCTATCTATCTATCTATCTATCTATCATCCAACCATATCTATCTATCTATCTATCTATCTATCTATCTATCTATCTATCTATCTATCTATCTATCTATCTATCTATCTATCTATCTATCTATCATCCAACCATATCTATCTATCTATCTATCTATCTATTTATCTATCTATCTATCTATCTATCTATCTATCTATCTATCTATCTATCTATCTATCTATCTATCTATCTATCTATCTATCATCCAACCATATCTATCTATCTATCTATCTATCTATCTATCTATCTATCTATCTATCTATCTATCTATCTATCTATCTATCTATCATCCAACCATATCTATCTATCTATCTATCTATCTATCTATCTATCTATCTATCTATCTATCTATCTATCTATCTATCTATCTATCTATCTATCTATCTATCTATCTATCATCCAACCATATCTAACTATCTATCTATCTATCTATCTATCTATCTATCTATCTATCTATCTATCTATCTATCTATCTATCTATCTATCTATCTATCTATCTATCATCCAACCATATCTATCTATCTATCTATCTATCTATCTATCTATCTATCTATCTATCTATCTATCTATCTATCTATCTATCTATCTATCTATCTATCTATCATCCAACCATATCTAACTGTCTATCTATCTAATCTATCTTTCTATCTATCTATCTATCTATCTATCTATCTATCTATCTATCTATCTATCTATCTATCTATCTATCTATCTATCTATCTATCTATCATCCAACCATTTCTATAATCTGACTATCTATCTATCTATCTATCATCCAACTCTATCTATCTATCTATCTATCTATCTATCTATCTATCTATCTATCTATCTATCTATCTATCATCCAACCATATCTATCTATCTATCTATCTATCTATCTATCTATCTATCTATCTATCTATCTATCTATCTATCACCCAACCATATCTATCTATCTCTCTGTCTATCTATCTATCATCCAACTCTATCTATCTATCTATCTATCTATCTATCTATCTATCTATCTATCTATCTATCTATCATCCAACCATATCTATCTATCTCTCTGTCTATCTATCTATCATCCAACTCTATCTATCTATCTATCTATCTATCTATCTATCTATCTATCTATCTATCTATCTATCTATCTATCTATCTATCATCCAACCATATCTATCTATCTATCTATCTATCTATCTATCTATCTATCTATCTATCATCTGATCACATCTATCTATCTAAACTAAAACTTAAACTCTCAAACTTTTAAAACTACTTCAAAGTTTCAAACTTTCTGGCTAGACTTTTTCAAGCCAACTTAAAGTTTGTCGCGACGAACTTTCTTCATCTAGTTATTATTATTATTCTTCTGAGCCAAATTTTAGACTGTATCTCCTCCTAGAGCTTTAAAGCTACAACCACCAAACTCGGCTCAGACCTTCAGACTGTTCTGACTTGGTGTGCTATATCTTTTTAGACTGATCGGACTCACGGTTTTCCTAAAAAAGCTGATTAAAACTGGGAAAATCCTCCCATAGACTTACATTGAAAATCTGAACATTCCATCAAACTCCAACTGACAAAAATTCAAATCTAAACAAACTGAAGCCCATTAGACTCAATGAAGCTGCCATTCTAAGCCATTCAAACTCCTTCAAACTCATTTAAACTCATTTAAACTCATTCAAACTCATTCAAACTCATCAAATTATATATCTATCTACTCTCACACTCTCACCCTTTCACTCTCTCTCACACACACACACACACACACACACACACACACACTTTTTATTCAAGGTGCTATTTCTAAGCCATTTAAACTCATAAACACTCTCACCCTCACACACTCAATGAAGCTGCCATTCTAAGCCATTTAAACTCATTCAAACTCATTTAAACTCATTCAAACTCATTCAAACTCATAAAATTATATATCTATCTACTCTCACCCTCTCACTCACACACACACACACACTTTTCATTCAATGTGCTATTCCTAAGTCATTTAAA
>CM074303.1:10210988-10223488 GCA_037194245.1 Opsariichthys bidens
GTCCTAGCCCCATGAATGAGGTGTCAAATCGACCGGCTCATTGAGGAGAGGTGTGCTATGACTTTTATAAGCGATCGGACCGACAACGTTCGTACAGCGGACAAAAAAGCGGCGAAAAAACTCCCATAGACTTTGCATTGAAAAATTCAAATTCACGAACATTCCGTGAATCTCAACTGTCACTTTCTCACTCACAGACACACACGCAGGGCCCGAGGAACCCTTTCTCTCTCACTCTCTCTCACTCATTTGACATCTGATCAAGTAGCCAATCAGCAATGACCTAAAATCTTCATTATATCCACACCATAGCAACCACTTAGAGCACCCTAGCAACCACCTCAAAGACTTCCATTGAAAAATATATGAAATGGATTTAAATGGATGAAAGCATCAAAGAGACACGCGAGTATGGCATTTTTGATATGGGCACACATGCAGTCTATTAGTTTAAGCCTGTCAGCTGCCAAGCCACTCCCTAGCAACCAAACAAAGTACCCTAGCAACTGATTAGCAAGACCTATATCTCAGCATCAGAACATCGTACAGACATGGTTGTTGGATCTTTTGACTCATGCTAGCAAACTGGACTTTCAACATGCTACACATGCTAGCGGTGAATAGCTACATGCTAATACTGATTAGCTAAGACCTAAAGTGGGCTGATATCAAGCTAAGAACCCTATATAACTCCATAGTAACTATCTGTGACAACTACCAACCACCAAGTAACACCCTAGCAACCACCCAAGTTACCATAGCAACCACCCTGGTTACCATAGCAACCGCCTAGCAACCACCTAAAACACCCTAGCAACCGCCTAGCAACTTCTTAGCAACCACCCTAGGTACCTTAGCAACTGCCTAGCAACACCCTAGCAACCACCCCGGTTACCATAGCAACCGCCTAGCAACCACCCAGAACACCCTAGCAACCGCCTAGCAACACTGTGGTGACCACCCAAAGTACCTTAGCAACTGCCTAGCAACACCTAGCAACCACCCCGGTTACCATAGCAACTGCCTAGCAACCACCTAGTAACCACCCAGAACACCTTAGCAACCGCCTAGCTACATCTTAGCAACCACCCCAAATACCTTAGCAACTGCCTAGCAACACCCTAGCAACCACCCCGGTTACCATAGCAACCGCCTAGCAACCACCTAAAACACCCTAGCAACCGCCTAGCTACATCTTAGCCACCACCCCAAATACCTTAGCAACTGCCTAGCAACACCCTAGCAACCACCCCGGTTACCATAGCAACCGCCTAGCAACCACCCAGAACACCCTAGTAACCGCCTAGCAACATTGTGGTGATCACCCAAAGTACCTTAGCAACTAGCAACACCCTAGCAACCACCCTGGTTACCATAGCAACCACCTAGCAACCACCCAGAACACCTTAGCAACCGCCTAGCAACATCTTAGCAACCACCCCAAGTACCTTAGCAACTGCCTAGCAACCACCCAGGTTACCATAGCAACCGCCTAGCAACCACCTAGCAACCACCCAGAACACCTTAGCAGCCGCCTAGCAACATCTTAGCAACCACACCTATTACCTTAGCAACTGCCTAGCAACCGTCTAGCAACCACGCAGAACACCTTAGAAACTGCCTAGAAACACCCTAGCAACCGAGTGCCGAATTTTGCCACTGCAAGCACCATTCACATTTCCTTCAGGAAATGTACGTTCTAGTTATTATTATTATTCTTCCGGACAAAACTTTGGCACGTAACTCGTCCCGCACCGTTTGTCCTAGCCCCATGAATGAGGTGTCAAATCGACCGGCTCATTGAGGAGAGGTGTGCTATGACTTTTATAAGCGATCGGACCGACAACGTTCGTACAGCGGACAAAAAAGCGGCGAAAAAACTCCCATAGACTTTGCATTGAAAAATTCAAATTCACGAACATTCCGTGAATCTCAACTGTCACTTTCTCACTCACAGACACACACGCAGGGCCCGAGGAACCCTTTCTCTCTCACTCTCTCTCACTCATTTGACATCTGATCAAGTAGCCAATCAGCAATGACCTAAAATCTTCATTATATCCACACCATAGCAACCACTTAGAGCACCCTAGCAACCACCTCAAAGACTTCCATTGAAAAATATATGAAATGGATTTAAATGGATGAAAGCATCAAAGAGACACGCGAGTATGGCATTTTTGATATGGGCACACATGCAGTCTATTAGTTTAAGCCTGTCAGCTGCCAAGCCACTCCCTAGCAACCAAACAAAGTACCCTAGCAACTGATTAGCAAGACCTATATCTCAGCATCAGAACATCGTACAGACATGGTTGTTGGATCTTTTGACTCATGCTAGCAAACTGGACTTTCAACATGCTACACATGCTAGCGGTGAATAGCTACATGCTAATACTGATTAGCTAAGACCTAAAGTGGGCTGATATCAAGCTAAGAACCCTATATAACTCCATAGTAACTATCTGTGACAACTACCAACCACCAAGTAACACCCTAGCAACCACCCAAGTTACCATAGCAACCACCCTGGTTACCATAGCAACCGCCTAGCAACCACCTAAAACACCCTAGCAACCGCCTAGCAACTTCTTAGCAACCACCCTAGGTACCTTAGCAACTGCCTAGCAACACCCTAGCAACCACCCCGGTTACCATAGCAACCGCCTAGCAACCACCCAGAACACCCTAGCAACCGCCTAGCAACACTGTGGTGACCACCCAAAGTACCTTAGCAACTGCCTAGCAACACCCTAGCAACCACCCCGGTTACCATAGCAACTGCCTAGCAACCACCTAGTAACCACCCAGAACACCTTAGCAACCGCCTAGCTACATCTTAGCAACCACCCCAAATACCTTAGCAACTGCCTAGCAACACCCTAGCAACCACCCCGGTTACCATAGCAACCGCCTAGCAACCACCCAGAACACCCTAGCAACCGCCTAGCAACACTGTGGTGACCACCCAAAGTACCTTAGCAACTGCCTAGCAATACCCTAGCAACCACCCTGGTTACCATAGCAACCACCTAGCAACCACCCAGAACACCTTAGCAACCGCCTAGCAACATCTTAGCAACCACTCCAAGTACCTTAGCAACTGCCTAGCAACCGCCTAGCAACCACCCAGAACACCCTAGCAACCGGCTAGCAACATCTTAGCAACCACCCCTAACACCTTAGCAACTGCCTAGCAACCGTCTAGCAACTACGTAGAACACCTTAGAAACTGCCTAGAAACACCCTAGCAACCGAGTGACGAATTTTGCCACTGCAAGCACCATTCACATTTCCTTCAGGAAATGTACGTTCTAGTTAATGGTGCTTGCCTAAGCAAGCATCATTCTTATTCTTCTGCATACTTATTATTATTATTATTATTATTATTATTCTTATTCCGGACAAAACTTCGGCGCGTAACTCGTCCCGCACCGTTTGTCCTAGCCCCATGAATGAGGTGTCAAATCGACCGGCTCATTGAGGAGAGGTGTGCTATGACTTTTATAAGCGATCGGACCGACAACGTTCGTACAGCGGACAAAAAAGCGGCGAAAAAACTCCCATAGACTTTGCATTGAAAAATTCAAATTCACGAACATTCCGTGAATCTCAACTGTCACTTTCTCACTCACAGACACACACGCAGGGCCCGAGGAACCCTTTCTCTCTCACTCTCTCTCACTCATTTGACATCTGATCAAGTAGCCAATCAGCAATGACCTAAAATCTTCATTATATCCACACCATAGCAACCACTTAGAGCACCCTAGCAACCACCTCAAAGACTTCCATTGAAAAATATATGAAATGGATTTAAATGGATGAAAGCATCAAAGAGACACGCGAGTATGGCATTTTTGATATGGGCACACATGCAGTCTATTAGTTTAAGCCTGTCAGCTGCCAAGCCACTCCCTAGCAACCAAACAAAGTACCCTAGCAACTGATTAGCAAGACCTATATCTCAGCATCAGAACATCGTACAGACATGGTTGTTGGATCTTTTGACTCATGCTAGCAAACTGGACTTTCAACATGCTACACATGCTAGCGGTGAATAGCTACATGCTAATACTGATTAGCTAAGACCTAAAGTGGGCTGATATCAAGCTAAGAACCCTATATAACTCCATAGTAACTATCTGTGACAACTACCAACCACCAAGTAACACCCTAGCAACCACCCAAGTTACCATAGCAACCACCCTGGTTACCATAGCAACCGCCTAGCAACCACCTAAAACACCCTAGCAACCGCCTAGCAACTTCTTAGCAACCACCCTAGGTACCTTAGCAACTGCCTAGCAACACCCTAGCAACCACCCCGGTTACCATAGCAACCGCCTAGCAACCACCCAGAACACCCTAGCAACCGCCTAGCAACACTGTGGTGACCACCCAAAGTACCTTAGCAACTGCCTAGCAACACCCTAGCAACCACCCTGGTTACCATAGCAACTGCCTAGCAACCACCTAGTAACCACCCAGAACACCTTAGCAACCGCCTAGCTACATCTTAGCAACCACCCCAAATACCTTAGCAACTGCCTAGCAACACCCTAGCAACCACCCCGGTTACCATAGCAACCGCCTAGCAACCACCCAGAACACCCTAGCAACCGCCTAGCAACACTGTGGTGACCACCCAAAGTACCTTAGCAACTGCCTAGCAATACCCTAGCAACCACCCTGGTTACCATAGCAACCACCTAGCAACCACCCAGAACACCTTAGCAACCGCCTAGCAACATCTTAGCAACCACTCCAAGTACCTTAGCAACTGCCTAGCAACCGCCTAGCAACCACCCAGAACACCCTAGCAACCGGCTAGCAACATCTTAGCAACCACCCCTAACACCTTAGCAACTGCCTAGCAACCGTCTAGCAACCACGTAGAACACCTTAGAAACTGCCTAGAAACACCCTAGCAACCGAGTGACGAATTTTGCCACTGCAAGCACCATTCACATTTCCTTCAGGAAATGTACGTTCTAGTTATTATTATTATTCTTCTTAGCCAAATTTCTAAACGCTACTCCTCCTAGACCATCTAAGCTACAACCACCAAACTCGGACCAGATGTTCAGACTATTCTGACTCGGGTTGCTATATCTTTTCAGACTGGTCTGACTTACGGTTTTCCTAAAAATCCTGATCAAACCTCGGAAAAATCCCATTGACTTCTATTGACGGAATGTTCAGATGAGCCAAGACTGTTCAAACTCCAACTGTCAAAATTCAAATTTAAACTGCCAATTAGACTCAATGAAGCTGCCATTCTATGTACTATTTCTAATCCATTTAAACTCATTCAAACTCAAAATCTTTCTATCATCTGACTTTCTTTCTATCATCTGACTATTTCTTTCTTTCTATCTATCATCTGACTATTCTATCTTTCTATCATCTGACTATTTCTATCTTTCTATCTATCATCTGACTATTCTATCTTTCTATCATCTGACTATTCTATCTTTCTATCTATCATCTGACTATTTCTTTCTTTCTATCTATCATCTGACTATTCTATCTTTCTATCATCTGACTATTTCTATCTTTCTATCTATCATCTGACTATTCTATCTTTCTATCATCTGACTATTCTATCTTTCTATCTATCATCTGACTATTTCTTTCTTTCTATCTATCATCTGACTATTCTATCTTTCTATCTATCATCTGACTATTCTATCTTTCTATCATCTGACTATTTCTATCTTTCTATCTATCATCTGACTATTCTATCTTTCTATCTATCATCTGACTATTTCTTTCTTTTATCTATCATCTGACTATTTCTTTCTTTCTATCTATCATCTGACTATTCTATCTTTCTATCATCTGACTATTTCTATCTTTCTATCTATCATCTGACTATTCTATCTTTCTATCATCTGACTATTCTATCTTTCTATCTATCATCTGACTATTTCTTTTTTCTATCTATCATCTGACTATTCTATCTTTCTATCTATCATCTGACTATTCTATCTTTCTATCATCTGACTATTTCTTTCTTTCTATCTATCATCTGACTATTCTATCTTTCTATCTATCATCTGACTATTCTATCTTTCTATCATCTGACTATTTCTATCTTTCTATCTATCATCTGACTATTCTATCTTTCTATCATCTGACTATTTCTATCTTTCTATCTATCATCTGACTATTTCTATCTATCTATCTATCTATCTATCTATCTATCTATCTATCTATCTATCTATCTATCTATCTATCTATCTATCTATCTATCATTTGACCACATCTATCTATCTATCTATCTATCTATCTATCTATCTATCTATCTATCTATCTATCTATCTATCTATCTATCTATCTATCATTTGACCACATCTATCTATCTATCTATCTATCTATCTATCTATCTATCTATCTATCTATCTATCTATCTATCTATCATTTGACCACGTCTATCTATCTATCTATCTATCAATCTATCTATCTATCTATCTATCTATCTATCTATCTATCTATCTATCTATCTATCTATCTATCTATCTATCTATCATTTGACCACATCTATCTATCTATCTATCTATCTATCTATCTATCTATCTATCTATCTATCTATCTATCTATCTATCTATCATTTGACCACATCTATCTATCTATCTATCTATCTATCTATCTATCTATCTATCTATCTATCTATCTATCTATCATTTGACCACGTCTATCTATCTATCTATCTATCAATCTATCTATCTATCTATCTATCTATCTATCTATCTATCTATCTATCTATCTATCTATCTATCTATCTATCTATCTATCTATCTATCTATCTATCTATCTATCTATCTATCTATCATTTGACCACATCTATCTATCTATCTATCTATCTATCTATCTATCTATCTATCTATCTATCTATCTATCTATCTATCTATCTATCTATCTATCTATCTATCTATCTATCTATCTATCTATCTATCTATCTATCTATCATCTAACCACAACCATCTATCTATCTATCTATCTATCTATCTATCTATCTATCTATCTATCTATCTATCTATCGACCACAACTATCTATCTATCTATCTATCTATCTATCTATCTATCTATCTATCTATCTATCTATCTATCTATCTATCTATCTATCATTTGACCACATCTATCTATCTATCTATCTATCAATCTATCTATCTATCTATCAATCTATCTATCTATCTATCTATCTATCATTTGACCACATCTATCTATCTATCTATCAATCTATCTATCTATCTATCAATCTATCTATCTATCTATCTATCTATCGACCACAACTATCTATCTATCTATCTATCTATCTATCTATCTATCTATCTATCTATCTATCTATCTATCTATCTATCTATCTATCTATCATTTGACCACATCTATCTATCTATCTATCTATCTATCTATCTATCTATCTATCTATCTATCTATCTATCTATCTATCTATCTATCTATCTATCATTTGACCACATCTATCTATCTATCTATCTATCTATCTATCTATCTATCTATCTATCTATCTATCTATCTATCTATCTATCTATCATTTGACCACGTCTATCTATCTATCTATCTATCAATCTATCTATCTATCTATCTATCTATCTATCTATCTATCTATCTATCTATCTATCTATCTATCTATCTATCATTTGACCACATCTATCTATCTATCTATCTATCTATCTATCTATCTATCTATCTATCTATCTATCTATCATTTGACCACATCTATCTATCTATCTATCTATCTATCTATCTATCTATCTATCTATCTATCTATCTATCTATCTATCTATCATTTGACCACGTCTATCTATCTATCTATCTATCAATCTATCTATCTATCTATCTATCTATCTATCTATCTATCTATCTATCTATCTATCTATCTATCTATCTATCTATCATTTGACCACATCTATCTATCTATCTATCTATCTATCAATCTATCTATCTATCTATCTATCTATCTATCTATCTATCTATCTATCTATCTATCTATCTATCTATCTATCTATCTATCATCTAACCACAACCATCTATCTATCTATCTATCTATCTATCTATCTATCTATCTATCTATCGACCACAACTATCTATCTATCTATCTATCTATCTATCTATCTATCTATCTATCTATCTATCTATCTATCTATCTATCTATCATTTGACCACATCTATCTATCTATCTATCTATCAATCTATCTATCTATCTATCAATCTATCTATCTATCTATCTATCTATCTATCTATCGACCACAACTATCTATCTATCTATCTATCTATCTATCTATCTATCTATCTATCTATCTATCATTTGACCACATCTATCTATCTATCTATCAATCTATCTATCTATCTATCAATCTATCTATCTATCTATCTATCTATCTATCGACCACAACTATCTATCTATCTATCTATCTATCTATCTATCTATCTATCTATCTATCTATCTATCTATCTATCTATCTATCTATCATTTGACCACATCTATCTATCTATCTATCTATCTATCTATCTATCTATCTATCTATCTATCTATCTATCTATCTATCTATCTATCTATCTATCATCTAACCACAACCATCTATCTATCTATCTATCTATCTATCTATCTATCTATCTATCTATCTATCTATCTATCTATCTATCTATCTATCATTTGACCACATCTATCTATCTATCTATCTATCTATCT
Organism: Opsariichthys bidens; assembly: GCA_037194245.1. Taxonomy (NCBI): domain Eukaryota; kingdom Metazoa; phylum Chordata; class Actinopteri; order Cypriniformes; family Xenocyprididae; genus Opsariichthys; species Opsariichthys bidens. The sequence continues at coordinate 10,219,705 of CM074303.1, forward strand.
ATCTATCTATCTATCTATCTATCTATCTATCTATCATTTGACCACATCTATCTATCTATCTATCTATCTATCTATCTATCTATCTATCTATCTATCTATCTATCTATCTATCATTTGACCACGTCTATCTATCTATCTATCTATCAATCTATCTATCTATCTATCTATCTATCTATCTATCTATCTATCTATCTATCTATCTATCTATCATTTGACCACATCTATCTATCTATCTATCTATCTATCAATCTATCTATCTATCTATCTATCTATCTATCTATCTATCTATCTATCTATCTATCTATCTATCTATCTATCTATCTATCTATCATCTAACCACAACCATCTATCTATCTATCTATCTATCTATCTATCTATCTATCTATCTATCGACCACAACTATCTATCTATCTATCTATCTATCTATCTATCTATCTATCTATCTATCTATCTATCTATCTATCTATCTATCTATCTATCATTTGACCACATCTATCTATCTATCTATCTATCAATCTATCTATCTATCTATCAATCTATCTATCTATCTATCTATCTATCTATCTATCTATCGACCACAACTATCTATCTATCTATCTATCTATCTATCTATCTATCTATCTATCTATCATTTGACCACATCTATCTATCTATCTATCAATCTATCTATCTATCTATCAATCTATCTATCTATCTATCTATCTATCTATCGACCACAACTATCTATCTATCTATCTATCTATCTATCTATCTATCTATCTATCTATCTATCTATCTATCTATCTATCTATCTATCTATCATTTGACCACATCTATCTATCTATCTATCTATCTATCTATCTATCTATCTATCTATCTATCTATCTATCTATCTATCTATCTATCTATCTATCATCTAACCACAACCATCTATCTATCTATCTATCTATCTATCTATCTATCTATCTATCTATCTATCTATCTATCGACCACAACTATCTATCTATCTATCTATCTATCTATCTATCTATCTATCTATCTATCTATCTATCATTTGAACACAACTATCTATCTATCTATCTATCTATCTATCTATCTATCTATCTATCTATCTATCTATCTATCTATCTATCTATCTATCATCTAACCACAACCATCTATCTATCTATCTATCTATCTATCTATCTATCTATCTATCTATCTATCTATCTATCTATCTATCTATCTATCTATCTATCTATCTATCATTTGACCACATCTATCTATCTATCTATCTATCAATCTATCTATCTATCTATCTATCTATCTATCTATCTATCTATCTATCTATCTATCTATCTATCTATCTATCTATCTATCTATCTATCTATCTATCTATCTATCTATCTATCATCTAACCACAACCATCTATCTATCTATCTATCTATCTATCTATCTATCTATCTATCTATCTATCTATCTATCTATCTATCTATCTATCGACCACAACTATCTATCTATCTATCTATCTATCTATCTATCTATCTATCTATCTATCATTTGAACACAACTATCTATCTATCTATCTATCTATCTATCTATCTATCTATCTATCTATCTATCTATCTATCTATCTATCTATCTATCTATCTATCTATCTATCTATCATCTAACCACAACCATCTATCTATCTATCTATCTATCTATCTATCTATCTATCTATCTATCTATCTATCTATCTATCTATCTATCTATCGACCACAACTATCTATCTATCTATCTATCTATCTATCTATCTATCTATCTATCTATCTATCTATCTATCTATCTATCTATCTATCTATCTATCATTTGACCACATCTATCTATCTATCTATCTATCATTTGACCACATCTATCTATCTAACTATCTATCTATCTATCTATCTATCTATCTATCTATCTATCTATCTATCTATCTATCATTTGACCACATCCATCTATCTATCTATCTATCTATCTATCTATCTATCTATCTATCTATCTATCTATCTATCTATCATTTGACCACATCTATCTATCTATCTATCTATCTATCTATCTATCTATCTATCTATCTATCTATCTATCATTTGACCACATCTATCTATCTATCTATCTATCTATCTATCTATCTATCTATCTATCTATCTATCTATCTATCTATCTATCTATCTATCTATCTATCCGACCACATCTATCCATCCATCCATCCATCCATCTATCCGACCACATCTATCCATCCATCCATCTATCCGACCACATCTATCCATCCATCCATCCATCCATCCATCCATCTATCCGACCACATCTATCCATCCATCCATCCATCCATCTATCCGACCACATCTATCCATCCATCCATCCATCTATCCGACCACATCTATCCATCCATCCATCCATCTCTCCGACCACATCTATCCATCCTTCCATCCATCCATCTATCCGACCACATCTATCCATCCATCCATCCATCTATCCGACCACATCTATCCATCCATCCATCCATCCATCTATCCGACCACATCTATCCATCCATCCATCTATCCGACCACATCCATCCATCCATCCATCCATCCATCATCTGACTATTTCTATCTATCTATCTATCTATCTATCATAACTTCTAAAGTAAAACTTGAACTATATCAAACTTCAAGCTTTTCAAACTGTTTCAAATTTTTCTAGCTAGGCTTTTTCAAGCCAACTTAAAGTTTGTCTCGACGAACTTTTCTATCTAGTTAAGTTGGCTTGAAAGAGCCAACTTACTGATATTGTACTTAAGCTTATTATTAAGTTGGCTTGAAAGAGCCAACTTACTGATATTGTACTTAAGCTTATTATTATTATTATTATTATTCTTCTTAGCCAAATTTCTAAACGCTACTCCTCCTAGACCATCTAAGCTACAACCACCAAACTCGGACCAGATGTTCAGACTATTCTGACTCGGGTTGCTATATCTTTTCAGACTGGTCTGACTTACGGTTTTCCTAAAAATCCTGATCAAACCTCGGAAAAATCCCATTGACTTCTATTGACGGAATGTTCAGATGAGCCAAGACTGTTCAAACTCCAACTGTCAAAATTCAAATTTAAACTGCCAATTAGACTCAATGAAGCTGCCATTCTATGTACTATTTCTAATCCATTTAAACTCATTCAAACTCAAAATCTTTCTATCATCTGACTTTCTTTCTATCATCTGACTATTTCTTTCTTTCTATCTATCATCTGACTATTCTATCTTTCTATCATCTGACTATTTCTATCTTTCTATCTATCATCTGACTATTCTATCTTTCTATCATCTGACTATTCTATCTTTCTATCTATCATCTGACTATTTCTTTCTTTCTATCTATCATCTGACTATTCTATCTTTCTATCATCTGACTATTTCTATCTTTCTATCTATCATCTGACTATTCTATCTTTCTATCATCTGACTATTCTATCTTTCTATCTATCATCTGACTATTTCTTTCTTTCTATCTATCATCTGACTATTCTATCTTTCTATCTATCATCTGACTATTCTATCTTTCTATCATCTGACTATTTCTATCTTTCTATCTATCATCTGACTATTCTATCTTTCTATCTATCATCTGACTATTTCTTTCTTTCTATCTATCATCTGACTATTTCTTTCTTTCTATCTATCATCTGACTATTCTATCTTTCTATCATCTGACTATTTCTATCTTTCTATCTATCATCTGACTATTCTATCTTTCTATCATCTGACTATTCTATCTTTCTATCTATCATCTGACTATTTCTTTTTTCTATCTATCATCTGACT
>CM074303.1:10228488-10248488 GCA_037194245.1 Opsariichthys bidens
CCATCTATCCGACCACATCTATCCATCCATACATCCATCCATCTATCCAACCACATCTATCCATCCATCCATCTATCCGACCACATCTATCCATCCATCCATCTATCCGACCACATCTATCCATCCATCCATCCATCTATCCGACCACATCTATCCATCCATCCATCCATCTATCCGACCACATCTATCCATCCATCCATCCATCTATCCGACCACATCTATCCATCCATCCATCCATCCATCTATCCGACCACATCTATCCATCCATACATCCATCCATCCATCTATCCGACCACATCTATCCATCCATCCATCCATCTATCCGACCACATCTATCCATCCATCCATCTATCCGACCACATCTATCCATCCATCCATCTATCCGACCACATCTATCCATCCATCCATCCATCCATCCATCTATCCGACCACATCTATCCATCCATCCATCCATCCATATATCCGACCACATCTATCCATCCATCCATCCATCCATCTATCATCTGACCACATCTATCCATCCATCTATCTCATAGCAACCACTCAGAAAACCATGGCAACTGCCTAGCAACCACTCAGATTACCCTAGCAACCGCATAGGAACACCCTAGCAACCGCATAGCAACTGCCTAGCAACCATCCCGATTACCCTAGCAACCTCATAGCAACACCCTAGCAACCACCCCGATTACCCTAGCAACCGCATAGCAACACCCTAGCAACCACCAGATTACCCTAGCAACCGCATAGCAACACCCTAGCAACCACCCAGATTACCCTAGCAACCGCATAGCAACACCCTAGCAACCACTCCGATTACCCTAGCAACCGCATAGCAACACCCTAGCAACAACCCCCAATTACCCTAGCAACCGCATAGCAACACCTTAGCAACCACCCCGATTACCCTAGCAACCGCATACCAACACCTTAGCAACCTCCCCGATTACCCTAGCAACCGCATAGCAACACCTTAGCAGCCAACCCGATTACCCTAGCAACCGCATAGCAACACCTTAGCAGCCACCTCGATTACCCTAGCAACCGCATAGCAACACCCTAGCAACCATTCATATTACCGTAGCAACCGCATAGCTATCTATCTATCTTTCTCTTTGTCTGTCTATCAATCTGTCTTACTATTTCTTTCTATCTATCTATCTATCTATCTATCTATCTATCTATCTATCTATCTATCTATCTATCTATCTATCTGAGCATTTCTATCTATCTATCTATCTATCTGACCACAACTAACTATCTATCTATCTATCTATCTATCTATCTATCTATCTATCTATCTATCTATCTATCTATCTTCTAAAGTAAAACTTGAACTATTTCAAACTTCAAGCTTTTCAAACTGTTTCAAATTTTTCTAGCTAGGCTTTTTCAAGCCAACTTAAAGTTTGTCTCGACGAACTTTTCTATCTAGTTAATGGTGCTTGCCTAAGCAAGCATCATTCATACTCTTCTGCATACTTATTATTATTATTATTATTATTATTATTCTTATTCCGGACAAAACTTCGGCGCGTAACTCGTCCCGCACCGTTTGTCCTAGACCCATGAATGAGGTGTCAAATCGACCGGCTTATTGAGGAGAGGTGTGCTATGACTTTTATAAGCGATCGTACCGACAACGTTCGTACAACGTTCGAAAAAGCGGCGAAAAAAGTCCCATTGACTTTACATTGAAAACTCGATGAAATGGATTTAAGTGAATCAAAACATCATTGAGACACGCCACAATGGCATTTTTGATTTGGCCACACATGCACTCTATTAGTTTAAGCCTGTTAACGGCCTAACCATGCCCTAGCAACCATTTAGAGCACCCTAGCAACCAAAGTCCCATTGACTCCCATTGAAAAATATATGAAATGGATTTCAATGGATGAAAGCATCATAGAGACACGCAAGTATGGCATTTTTGATATGGGCACACATGCAGTCTATTAGTTAAAGCCTGTCAGCTGCCAAGCCACTCCCTAGCAACCAAACAAAGTACCTTAGCAACTGATTAGCAAGACCTATATCTCTGCATCCGAACATCGTACAGACATGGTTGTTGGGTCTTTTGACTCATGCTAGCAAACTGGACTTTGAAAATGCTACACATGCTATCGGTGAATAGCTACATGCTAATACTGATTAGCTTAGACCTAAAGTGGGCTGACAACATGCTACGAAGCCTATATAACTCCATAGCAACTATCTGTGACAACTACCAACCACCAAGTAACACCCTAGCAACCACCCAGGTTACCATAGCAACCACCCCGGTTACCATAGCAACCACCTAGCAACCACCAGATCACCCTAGCAACTGCCTAGCAACACTGTGGTGACCACCCAAAGTACCTTAGCAACTGCCTAGCAACACCCTAGCAACCACCCTGGTTACCATAGCAACCACCTAGCAACCACCCAGAACACCTTAGCAACCGCCTAGCAACATCTTAGCAACCACCCCAAGTACCTTAGCAACTGCCTAGCAACACCTAGCAACCCCCCCGGTTACCATAGCAACCGCCTAGCAACCACCTAAAACACCCTAGCAACCGCCTAGCAACATCTTAGCAACCACCCTAGGTACCTTAGCAACTGCCTAGCAACACCCTAGCAACCACCCTGGTTACCATAGCAACCGCCTAGCAACCACCTAGCAACCACCCAGAACACCTTAGCAACCACCTAGCAACATCTTAGCAACCACCCCTATTACCTTAGCAACTGCCTAGCAACCGTCTAGCAACCACGCAAAACACCTTACAAACTGCCTACAAACACCCTAGCAACCGAGTAACGAATTTTGCCACTGCAAGCACCATTCACATTTCCTTCAGGAAATGTACGTTCTAGTATTACTATTACTATTCTTCAGGACAAAGCTTCGGCGCGTAACTCGTCCCGCACCGTTTGTCCTAAACCCATGAATGAGGTGTCAAATCGACCGGTTCAATGAGGAGAGGTGTGCTATGACTTTTATAAGCGATCGGACAAACGACATTCGTACAGCGGACGAAAAAAGCGGCGAAAAAAGTCCCTTTGACTTTGCATAGAAAAATCGATGAGATGGATTTAAATGAATCAAAACATCACAGAGACACGCGAGTATGGCTTTTTTGATATGGCCACACATGCAGTGTTTTAGTTTAAGCCTGTTAACTGCCAAGCCACTCCCTAGCAACCAAACAAAGTACCCTAGCAACTGATTAGCAAGACCTATATCTCTGCATCAGAACATCGTACAGACATGGTTGTTGGGTCTTTTGACTCATGCTAGCAAACTGGACTTGCAACATGCTACACATGCTAGCAGTGAATAGCTACATGCTAACTCTCATTAGCTAAGTGTTAAAGTGGGCTGAGAACATGCCAAGAACTCTAGAAAAACTCCATAGTAACTATCTGTGACAACAACCAACCGCCTAGAAACACCCTAACAACCGAGTGACGAATTTTGCCACTGCAAGCACCATTCACATTTCCTTCAGGAAATGTACGTTCTAGTATTACTATTACTATTCTTCAGGACAAAATTTCGGCGTGTAACTCGTCCCGCACCGTTTGTCCTAAACCCATGAATGAGGTGTCAAATCGACCGGCTCAATGAGGAGAGGTGTGCTATGACTTTTATAAGCGATCAGACAAACGACGTTCGTACAGCGGACGAAAAAAGCGGCAAAAAAAGTCCCTTTGACTTTGCATAGAAAAATCGATGAGATGGATTTAAATGAATCAAAACATCACAGAGACACGCGAGTATGGCTTTTTTGAAATGGGCACATATGCAGTGTTTTAGTTTAAGCCTGTTAACTGCCAACCCACTCCCTAGCAACCAAACAAAGTACCCTAGCAACTGTTTAGCAAGACCTATATCTCTGCATCAGAACATCGTACAGACATGGTTGTTGGGTCTTTTGACTCATGCTAGCAAACTGGACTTGCAACATGCTACACATGCTAGCAGTGAATAGCTACATGCTAATACTCATTAGCTGAGTGTTAAAGTGGGCTGAGAACATGCCAAGAACTCTAGAAAAACTCCATAATAACTATCTGTAACAACAACCAACCGCCTAGAAACACCCTAGCAACCGAGTGCCGAATTTTGCCACTGCAAGCACCATTCACATTTCCTTCAGGAAATGTACGTTCTAGTTAATGGTGCTTGCCTAAGCAAGCATCATTCATACTCTTCTGCATACTTATTATTATTATTATTATTATTATTAATGGTGCTTGCCAAAGGCAAAGCATCATTTCTTATTCTTCTGCAAACTTATTAATGGTGCTTGCCAAAGGCAAAGCATCCATTCTTGTTATTCTGCATACTTATTATTATTATTAATGGTGCTTGCCTAAGCAAGCATCATTCTTATTCTTCTGCATACTTATTATTATTATTATTATTATTATTATTCTTATTCCGGACAAAACTTCGGCGCGTAACTCGTCCCGCACCGTTTGTCCTAGCCCCATGAATGAGGTGTCAAATCGACCGGCTCATTGAGGAGAGGTGTGCTATGACTTTTATAAGCGATCGGACCGACAACGTTCGTACAGCGGACAAAAAAGCGGCGAAAAAACTCCCATAGACTTTGCATTGAAAAATTCAAATTCACGAACATTCCGTGAATCTCAACTGTCACTTTCTCACTCACAGACACACACGCAGGGCCCGAGGAACCCTTTCTCTCTCACTCTCTCTCACTCATTTGACATCTGATCAAGTAGCCAATCAGCAATGACCTAAAATCTTCATTATATCCACACCATAGCAACCACTTAGAGCACCCTAGCAACCACCTCAAAGACTTCCATTGAAAAATATATGAAATGGATTTAAATGGATGAAAGCATCAAAGAGACACGCGAGTATGGCATTTTTGATATGGGCACACATGCAGTCTATTAGTTTAAGCCTGTCAGCTGCCAAGCCACTCCCTAGCAACCAAACAAAGTACCCTAGCAACTGATTAGCAAGACCTATATCTCAGCATCAGAACATCGTACAGACATGGTTGTTGGATCTTTTGACTCATGCTAGCAAACTGGACTTTCAACATGCTACACATGCTAGCGGTGAATAGCTACATGCTAATACTGATTAGCTAAGACCTAAAGTGGGCTGATATCAAGCTAAGAACCCTATATAACTCCATAGTAACTATCTGTGACAACTACCAACCACCAAGTAACACCCTAGCAACCACCCAAGTTACCATAGCAACCACCCTGGTTACCATAGCAACCGCCTAGCAACCACCTAAAACACCCTAGCAACCGCCTAGCAACTTCTTAGCAACCACCCTAGGTACCTTAGCAACTGCCTAGCAACACCCTAGCAACCACCCCGGTTACCATAGCAACCGCCTAGCAACCACCCAGAACACCCTAGCAACCGCCTAGCAACACTGTGGTGACCACCCAAAGTACCTTAGCAACTGCCTAGCAACACCCTAGCAACCACCCTGGTTACCATAGCAACTGCCTAGCAACCACCTAGTAACCACCCAGAACACCTTAGCAACCGCCTAGCTACATCTTAGCAACCACCCCAAATACCTTAGCAACTGCCTAGCAACACCCTAGCAACCACCCCGGTTACCATAGCAACCGCCTAGCAACCACCCAGAACACCCTAGCAACCGCCTAGCAACACTGTGGTGACCACCCAAAGTACCTTAGCAACTGCCTAGCAATACCCTAGCAACCACCCTGGTTACCATAGCAACCACCTAGCAACCACCCAGAACACCTTAGCAACCGCCTAGCAACATCTTAGCAACCACTCCAAGTACCTTAGCAACTGCCTAGCAACCGCCTAGCAACCACCCAGAACACCCTAGCAACCGGCTAGCAACATCTTAGCAACCACCCCTAACACCTTAGCAACTGCCTAGCAACCGTCTAGCAACCACGTAGAACACCTTAGAAACTGCCTAGAAACACCCTAGCAACCGAGTGACGAATTTTGCCACTGCAAGCACCATTCACATTTCCTTCAGGAAATGTACGTTCTAGTATTACTATTACTCTTCTTCAGAACAAAACTTCGGCGCGTAACTCGTCCCGCACCGTTTGTCCTAAACCCATGAATGTGGTGTCAAATCGATCAGCTCAATGAGGAGAGGTGTGCTATGACTTTTATAAGCGATCGGACAAACGACGTTCGTACAGCGGACGAAAAAATCGACGAAAAAAGTCCCATTGACTTTGCATTGAAAAATCGATGAGATGGATTTAAATCAATCAAAACATCACAGAGACACACGAGTATGGCATTTTTGATATGGGCACAGATGCAGTCTATTAGTTTAAGCCTGTTAACTGTCTAGCCATTCCCTAGCAACGATTTACTGCACCCTAGCAACCGAGGGCCAAATTTTGCCACTGCAAGCACCATTCACATTTCCTTCAGGAAATGTACGTTCTAGTTAATGGTGCTTGCCTAAGCAAGCATCATTCATACTCTTCTAAATCCTTATTATTATTATTATTATTATTCTTCCGGACAAAACTTTGGCACGTAACTCGTCCCGCACCGTTTGTCCTAGCCCCATGAATGAGGTGTCAAATCGACCGGCTCATTGAGGAGAGGTGTGCTATGACTTTTATAAGCGATCGGACCGACAACGTTCGTTACAGCGGACAAAAAAGCGGCGAAAAAACTCCCATAGACTTTGCATTGAAAAATTCAAATTCACGAACATTCCGTGAATCTCAACTGTCACTTTCTCACTCACAGACACACACGCAGGGCCCGAGGAACCCTTTCTCTCTCACTCTCTCTCACTCATTTGACATCTGATCAAGTAGCCAATCAGCAATGACCTAAAATCTTCATTATATCCACACCATAGCAACCACTTAGAGCACCCTAGCAACCACCTCAAAGACTTCCATTGAAAAATATATGAAATGGATTTAAATGGATGAAAGCATCAAAGAGACACGCGAGTATGGCATTTTTGATATGGGCACACATGCAGTCTATTAGTTTAAGCCTGTCAGCTGCCAAGCCACTCCCTAGCAACCAAACAAAGTACCCTAGCAACTGATTAGCAAGACCTATATCTCAGCATCAGAACATCGTACAGACATGGTTGTTGGATCTTTTGACTCATGCTAGCAAACTGGACTTTCAACATGCTACACATGCTAGCGGTGAATAGCTACATGCTAATACTGATTAGCTAAGACCTAAAGTGGGCTGATATCAAGCTAAGAACCCTATATAACTCCATAGTAACTATCTGTGACAACTACCAACCACCAAGTAACACCCTAGCAACCACCCAAGTTACCATAGCAACCACCCTGGTTACCATAGCAACCGCCTAGCAACCACCTAAAACACCCTAGCAACCGCCTAGCAACTTCTTAGCAACCACCCTAGGTACCTTAGCAACTGCCTAGCAACACCCTAGCAACCACCCCGGTTACCATAGCAACCGCCTAGCAACCACCCAGAACACCCTAGCAACCGCCTAGCAACACTGTGGTGACCACCCAAAGTACCTTAGCAACTGCCTAGCAACACCCTAGCAACCACCCTGGTTACCATAGCAACTGCCTAGCAACCACCTAGTAACCACCCAGAACACCTTAGCAACCGCCTAGCTACATCTTAGCAACCACCCAAATACCTTAGCAACTGCCTAGCAACACCCTAGCAACCACCCCGGTTACCATAGCAACCGCCTAGCAACCACCCAGAACACCCTAGCAACCGCCTAGCAACACTGTGGTGACCACCCAAAGTACCTTAGCAACTGCCTAGCAATACCCTAGCAACCACCCTGGTTACCATAGCAACCACCTAGCAACCACCCAGAACACCTTAGCAACCGCCTAGCAACATCTTAGCAACCACTCCAAGTACCTTAGCAACTGCCTAGCAACCGCCTAGCAACCACCCAGAACACCCTAGCAACCGGCTAGCAACATCTTAGCAACCACCCCTAACACCTTAGCAACTGCCTAGCAACCGTCTAGCAACCACGTAGAACACCTTAGAAACTGCCTAGAAACACCCTAGCAACCGAGTGACGAATTTTGCCACTGCAAGCACCATTCACATTTCCTTCAGGAAATGTACGTTCTAGTTATTATTATTATTCTTCCGGACAAAACTTTGGCACGTAACTCGTCCCGCACCGTTTGTCCTAGCCCCATGAATGAGGTGTCAAATCGACCGGCTCATTGAGGAGAGGTGTGCTATGACTTTTATAAGCGATCGGACCGACAACGTTCGTACAGCGGACAAAAAAGCGGCGAAAAAACTCCCATAGACTTTGCATTGAAAAATTCAAATTCACGAACATTCCGTGAATCTCAACTGTCACTTTCTCACTCACAGACACACACGCAGGGCCCGAGGAACCCTTTCTCTCTCACTCTCTCTCAGTCATTTGACATCTGATCAAGTAGCCAATCAGCAATGACCTAAAATCTTCATTATATCCACACCATAGCAACCACTTAGAGCACCCTAGCAACCACCTCAAAGACTTCCATTGAAAAATATATGAAATGGATTTAAATGGATGAAAGCATCAAAGAGACACGCGAGTATGGCATTTTTGATATGGGCACACATGCAGTCTATTAGTTTAAGCCTGTCAGCTGCCAAGCCACTCCCTAGCAACCAAACAAAGTACCCTAGCAACTGATTAGCAAGACCTATATCTCAGCATCAGAACATCGTACAGACATGGTTGTTGGATCTTTTGACTCATGCTAGCAAACTGGACTTTCAACATGCTACACATGCTAGCGGTGAATAGCTACATGCTAATACTGATTAGCTAAGACCTAAAGTGGGCTGATATCAAGCTAAGAACCCTATATAACTCCATAGTAACTATCTGTGACAACTACCAACCACCAAGTAACACCCTAGCAACCACCCAAGTTACCATAGCAACCACCCTGGTTACCATAGCAACCGCCTAGCAACCACCTAAAACACCCTAGCAACCGCCTAGCAACTTCTTAGCAACCACCCTAGGTACCTTAGCAACTGCCTAGCAACACCCTAGCAACCACCCCGGTTACCATAGCAACCGCCTAGCAACCACCCAGAACACCCTAGCAACCGCCTAGCAACACTGTGGTGACCACCCAAAGTACCTTAGCAACTGCCTAGCAACACCCTAGCAACCACCCCGGTTACCATAGCAACTGCCTAGCAACCACCTAGTAACCACCCAGAACACCTTAGCAACCGCCTAGCTACATCTTAGCAACCACCCCAAATACCTTAGCAACTGCCTAGCAACACCCTAGCAACCACCCCGGTTACCATAGCAACCGCCTAGCAACCACCCAGAACACCCTAGCAACCGCCTAGCAACACTGTGGTGACCACCCAAAGTACCTTAGCAACTGCCTAGCAATACCCTAGCAAACCACCCTGGTTACCATAGCAACCACCTAGCAACCACCCAGAACACCTTAGCAACCGCCTAGCAACATCTTAGCAACCACTCCAAGTACCTTAGCAACTGCCTAGCAACCGCCTAGCAACCACCCAGAACACCCTAGCAACCGGCTAGCAACATCTTAGCAACCACCCCTAACACCTTAGCAACTGCCTAGCAACCGTCTAGCAACCACGTAGAACACCTTAGAAACTGCCTAGAAACACCCTAGCAACCGAGTGACGAATTTTGCCACTGCAAGCACCATTCACATTTCCTTCAGGAAATGTACGTTCTAGTATTACTATTACTATTCTTCAGGACAAAATTTCGGCGCGTAACTCGTCCCGCACCGTTTGTCCTAAACCCATGAATGAGGTGTCAAATCGACCGGCTCCATGAGGAGAGGTGTGCTATGACTTTTATAAGCGATCAGACAAACGACGTTCGTACAGCGGACGAAAAAAGCGGCGAAAAAAGTCCCTTTGACTTTGCATAGAAAAATCGATGAGATGGATTTAAATGAATCAAAACATCACAGAGACACGCGAGTATGGCTTTTTTGAAATGGGCACACATGCAGTGTTTTAGTTTAAGCCTGTCAACTGCCAAGCCACTCCCTAGCAACCAAACAAAGTACCCTAGCAACTGATTAGCAAGACCTATATCTCTGCATCAGAACATCGTACAGACATGGTTGTTGGGTCTTTTGACTCATGCTAGCAAACTGGACTTGCAACATGCTACACATGCTAGCAGTGAATAGCTACATGCTAATACTCATTAGCTGAGTGTTAAAGTGGGCTGAGAACATGCCAAGAACTCTAGAAAAACTCCATAGTAACTATCTGTAACAACAACCAACCGCCTAGAAACACCCTAGCAACCGAGTGACGAATTTTGCCACTGCAAGCACCATTCACATTTCCTTCAGGAAATGTACGTTCTAGTTAATGGTGCTTGCCTAAGGCAAGCATCATTCATACTCTTCTGCATACTTATTATTATTATTATTATTATTATTATTCTTATTCCGGACAAAACTTCGGCGCGTAACTCGTCCCGCACCGTTTGTCCTAGACCCATGAATGAGGTGTCAAATCGACCGGCTTATTGAGGAGAGGTGTGCTATGACTTTTATAAGCGATCGTACCGACAACGTTCGTACAACGTTCGAAAAAAAGCGGCGAAAAAAGTCCCATTGACTTTACATTGAAAACTCGATGAAATGGATTTAAGTGAATCAAAACATCGTTGAGACACGCCACAATGGCATTTTTGATTTGGCCACACATGCACTCTATTAGTTTAAGCCTGTTAACGGCCTATACATGCCCTAGCAACCATTTAGAGCACCCTAGCAACCAAAGTCCCATTGACTCCCATTGAAAAATATATGAAATGGATTTCAATGGATGAAAGCATCATAGAGACATGCAAGTATGGCATTTTTGATATGGGCACACATGCAGTCTATTAGTTTAAGCCTGTCAGCTGTCTAGCCACTCCCTAGCAACCAAACAAAGTACCCTAGCAACTGATTAGCAAGACCTATATCTCTGCATTGGAACATCGTACAGACATGGTTGTTGGGTCTTTTGACTCATGCTAGCAAACTGGACTTTCAACATGCTACACATGCTAGCGGTGAATAGCTACATGCTAATACTGATTAGCTAAGACCTAAAGTGGGCTGATATCATGCTAAGAACCCTATATAACTCCATAGTAACTATCTGTGACAACTACCAACCACTAAGTAACACCCTAGCAACCACCCAGGTTACCATAGCAACCACCCTGGTTACCATAGCAACCGCCTAGCAACCACCCAGAACACCCTAGCAACCACCTAGCAACACTGTGGTGACCACCCAAAGTACCTTAGCAACTGCCTAGCAACACCCTAGCAACCACCCCGGTTACCATAGCAACCGCCTAGCAACCACCGAGAGCTCCTTAGCAACCGCCTAGCAACATCTTAGCAACCACCCCAAGTACCTTAGCAACTGCCTAGCAACACCCTAGCAACCACCCTGGTTACCATAGCAACCGTCTAGAAACCATCCCGGTTACCATAGCAACCACCTAGCAACCACCTAAAACACCCTAGCAACCGCCTAGCAACATCTTAGCAACCACCCCAAGTACCTTAGCAACTGCCTAGCAACACCCTAGCAACCACCCCGGTTACCATAGCAACCGCCTAGCAACCACCCAGAACACCCTAGCAACCGCCTACCAACACTGTGGTGACCACCCAAAGTACCTTAGAAACTGCCTAGCAACACCCTAGCAACCACCCTGGTTACCATAGCAACCGCCTAGCAACCACCTAGCAACCACCCAGAACACCTTAGCAACCGCCTAGCAATATCTTAGCAACCACCCTAGCTACCTTAGCAACTGCCTAGCAACACCCTAGCAACCACCCCGGTTACCATAGCAACCGCCTAGCAACCACCGAGAGCTCCTTAGCAACCGCCTAGCAACATCTTAGCAACCACCCCAAGTACCTTAGCAACTGCCTAGCAACACCCTAGCAACCACCCTGGTTACCATAGCAACCGCCTAGCAACCATCCCGGTTACCATAGCAACCACCTAGCAACCACCTAAAACACCCTAGCAACCGCCTAGCAACATCTTAGCAACCACCCCAAGTACCTTAGCAACTGCCTAGCAACACCCTAGCAACCACGCTGGTTACCATAGCAACCACCTAGCAACCACCCAGAACACCTTAGCAACTGCCTAGCAACCGTCTAGCAACCACGCAGAACACCTTAGAAACTGCCTAGAAACACCCTAGCAACCGAGTGACGAATTTTGCCACTGCAAGCACCATTCACATTTCCTTCAGGAAATGTACGTTCTAGTTAATGGTGCTTGCCTAAGGCAAGCATCATTCTTATTCTTCTGCATACTTATTATTATTATTATTATTATTCTTATTCCGCCGCAAACTTCGGCGCGTAACTCGTCCCGCACCGTTTGTCCTAGACCCATGAATGAGGTGTCAAATCGACCGGCTTATTGAGGAGAGGTGTGCTATGACTTTTATAAGCGATCGTACCGACAACGTTCGTACAACGTACGAAAAAGCAGCGAAAAAACTCCCATTGACTTCCATTGATAAATCGATGAAACGGATTTAAGTCAGTCAAAACATCATCGAGACACGCGACAATGACATTTTTGATTTGGCCACACATTTAGTCTATTACTTTAAGCCTGTTAACGGCCTAACCATGCCCTAGCAACCATTTAGAGCACCCTAGCAACCAAATTCCCATTGACTTCAATTCAAAAATATATGAAATGGGTTTAAATGGATCAAAGCATCATAGAGACACGCGAGTATGGCATTTTTGATATGGGCACACATGCAGTCTATTAGTTTAAGCCTGTCAGCTGCCAAGCCACTCCCTAGCAACCAAACAAAGTACCCTAGCAACTGATTAGCAAGACCTATATCTCTGCATCCGAACATCGTACAGACATGGTTGTTGGGTCTTTTGACTCATGCTAGCAAACTGGACTTTTTCAACATGCTACACATGCTAGCGGTGAATAGCTACATGCTAATACTCATTAGCTGAGTGTTAAAGTGTGCTGAGAACATGCCAAGAACTCTAGAAAAACTCCATAATAACTATCTGTAACAACAACCAACCGCCTAGAAACACCCTAGCAACCGAGTGACGAATTTTGCCACTGCAAGCACCATTCACATTTCCTTCAGGAAATGTACGTTCTAGTATTACTATTACTATTCTTCAGGACAAAACTTCGGCGCGTAACTCGTCCCGCACCGTTTGTCCTAAACCCATGAATGAGGTGTCAAATCGATCGGCTCAATGAGGAGAGGTGTGCTATGACTTTTATAAGCGATCGGACCGACAACGTTCGTACAACGGACGAAAAAGCGGCGAAAAAAGTCCCATTGACTTTGCATTGAAAAATCGATGAGATGGATTTAAATCAATCAAAACATCACAGAGACACGTGAGTATGGCATTTTTGATATGGGCACACATGCAGTCTATTAGTTTAAGCCTGTTAACTGCCTAGCCATTCCCTAGCAACGATTTACTGCACCCTAGCAACCGAGGGCCGAATTTTGCCACTGCAAGCACCATTCACATTTCCTTCAGGAAATGTACGTTCTAGTTAATGGTGCTTGCCTAAGCAAGCATCATTCATACTCTTCTAAATCCTTATTATTATTATTCTTCCGGACAAAACTTTGGCACGTAACTCGTCCCGCACCGTTTGTCCTAGCCCCATGAATGAGGTGTCAAATCGACCGGCTCATTGAGGAGAGGTGTGCTATGACTTTTATAAGCGATCGGACCGACAACGTTCGTACAGCGGACAAAAAAGCGGCGAAAAAACTCCCATAGACTTTGCATTGAAAAATTCAAATTCACGAACATTCCGTGAATCTCAACTGTCACTTTCTCACTCACAGACACACACGCAGGGCCCGAGGAACCCTTTCTCTCTCACTCTCTCTCACTCATTTGACATCTGATCAAGTAGCCAATCAGCAATGACCTAAAATCTTCATTATATCCACACCATAGCAACCACTTAGAGCACCCTAGCAACCACCTCAAAGACTTCCATTGAAAAATATATGAAATGGATTTAAATGGATGAAAGCATCAAAGAGACACGCGAGTATGGCATTTTTGATATGGGCACACATGCAGTCTATTAGTTTAAGCCTGTCAGCTGCCAAGCCACTCCCTAGCAACCAAACAAAGTACCCTAGCAACTGATTAGCAAGACCTATATCTCAGCATCAGAACATCGTACAGACATGGTTGTTGGATCTTTTGACTCATGCTAGCAAACTGGACTTTCAACATGCTACACATGCTAGCGGTGAATAGCTACATGCTAATACTGATTAGCTAAGACCTAAAGTGGGCTGATATCAAGCTAAGAACCCTATATAACTCCATAGTAACTATCTGTGACAACTACCAACCACCAAGTAACACCCTAGCAACCACCCAAGTTACCATAGCAACCACCCTGGTTACCATAGCAACCGCCTAGCAACCACCTAAAACACCCTAGCAACCGCCTAGCAACTTCTTAGCAACCACCCTAGGTACCTTAGCAACTGCCTAGCAACACCCTAGCAACCACCCCGGTTACCATAGCAACCGCCTAGCAACCACCCAGAACACCCTAGCAACCGCCTAGCAACACTGTGGTGACCACCCAAAGTACCTTAGCAACTGCCTAGCAACACCCTAGCAACCACCCCGGTTACCATAGCAACTGCCTAGCAACCACCTAGTAACCACCCAGAACACCTTAGCAACCGCCTAGCTACATCTTAGCAACCACCCCAAATACCTTAGCAACTGCCTAGCAACACCCTAGCAACCACCCCGGTTACCATAGCAACCGCCTAGCAACCACCTAAAACACCCTAGCAACCGCCTAGCTACATCTTAGCCACCACCCCAAATACCTTAGCAACTGCCTAGCAACACCCTAGCAACCACCCCGGTTACCATAGCAACCGCCTAGCAACCACCCAGAACACCCTAGTAACCGCCTAGCAACATTGTGGTGATCACCCAAAGTACCTTAGCAACTAGCAACACCCTAGCAACCACCCTGGTTACCATAGCAACCACCTAGCAACCACCCAGAACACCTTAGCAACCGCCTAGCAACATCTTAGCAACCACCCCAAGTACCTTAGCAACTGCCTAGCAACCACCCAGGTTACCATAGCAACCGCCTAGCAACCACCTAGCAACCACCCAGAACACCTTAGCAGCCGCCTAGCAACATCTTAGCAACCACACCTATTACCTTAGCAACTGCCTAGCAACCGTCTAGCAACCACGCAGAACACCTTAGAAACTGCCTAGAAACACCCTAGCAACCGAGTGCCGAATTTTGCCACTGCAAGCACCATTCACATTTCCTTCAGGAAATGTACGTTCTAGTTAATGGTGCTTGCCTAAGCAAGCATCATTCTTATTCTTCTGCATACTTATTATTATTATTATTATTATTATTATTCTTATTCCGGACAAAACTTCGGCGCGTAACTCGTCCCGCACCGTTTGTCCTAGACCCATGAATGAGGTGTCAAATCGACCGGCTCATTGAGGAGAGGTGTGCTATGACTTTTATAAGCGATCGGACCGTCAACGTTCGTACAGCGGACAAAAAAGCGCGAAAAAACTCCCATAGACTTTGCATTGAAAAATTCAAATTCACGAACATTCCGTGAATCTCAACTGTCACTTTCTCACTCACAGACACACACGCAGGGCCCGAGGAACCCTTTCTCTCTCACTCTCTCTCACTCATTTGACATCTGATCAAGTAGCCAATCAGCAATGACCTAAAATCTTCATTATATCCACACCATAGCAACCACTTAGAGCACCCTAGCAACCACCTCAAAGACTTCCATTGAAAAATATATGAAATGGATTTAAATGGATGAAAGCATCAAAGAGACATGCGAGTATGGCATTTTTGATATGGGCACACATGCAGTCTATTAGTTTAAGCCTGTCAGCTGCCAAGCCACTCCCTAGCAACCAAACAAAGTACCCTAGCAACTGATTAGCAAGACCTATATCTCAGCATCAGAACATCGTACAGACATGGTTGTTGGATCTTTTGACTCATGCTAGCAAACTGGACTTTCAACATGCTACACATGCTAGCGGTGAATAGCTACATGCTAATACTGATTAGCTAAGACCTAAAGTGGGCTGATATCAAGCTAAGAACCCTATATAACTCCATAGTAACTATCTGTGACAACTACCAACCACCAAGTAACACCCTAGCAACCACCCAAGTTACCATAGCAACCACCCTGGTTACCATAGCAACCGCCTAGCAACCACCTAAAACACCCTAGCAACCGCCTAGCAACTTCTTAGCAACCACCCTAGGTACCTTAGCAACTGCCTAGCAAACACCCTAGCAACCACCCCGGTTACCATAGCAACCGCCTAGCAACCACCCAGAACACCCTAGCAACCGCCTAGCAACACTGTGGTGACCACCCAAAGTACCTTAGCAACTGCCTAGCAACACCCTAGCAACCACCCTGGTTACCATAGCAACTGCCTAGCAACCACCTAGTAACCACCCAGAACACCTTAGCAACCGCCTAGCTACATCTTAGCAACCACCCCAAATACCTTAGCAACTGCCTAGCAACACCCTAGCAACCACCCCGGTTACCATAGCAACCGCCTAGCAACCACCCAGAACACCCTAGCAACCGCCTAGCAACACTGTGGTGACCACCCAAAGTACCTTAGCAACTGCCTAGCAATACCCTAGCAACCACCCTGGTTACCATAGCAACCACCTAGCAACCACCCAGAACACCTTAGCAACCGCCTAGCAACATCTTAGCAACCACTCCAAGTACCTTAGCAACTGCCTAGCAACCGCCTAGCAACCACCCAGAACACCCTAGCAACCGGCTAGCAACATCTTAGCAACCACCCCTAACACCTTAGCAACTGCCTAGCAACCGTCTAGCAACCACGTAGAACACCTTAGAAACTGCCTAGAAACACCCTAGCAACCGAGTGACGAATTTTGCCACTGCAAGCACCATTCACATTTCCTTCAGGAAATGTACGTTCTAGTTATTATTATTATTCTTCCGGACAAAACTTTGGCACGTAACTCGTCCCGCACCGTTTGTCCTAGCCCCATGAATGAGGTGTCAAATCGACCGGCTCATTGAGGAGAGGTGTGCTATGACTTTTATAAGCGATCGGACCGACAACGTTCGTACAGCGGACAAAAAAGCGGCGAAAAAACTCCCATAGACTTTGCATTGAAAAATTCAAATTCACGAACATTCCGTGAATCTCAACTGTCACTTTCTCACTCACAGACACACACGCAGGGCCCGAGGAACCCTTTCTCTCTCACTCTCTCTCACTCATTTGACATCTGATCAAGTAGCCAATCAGCAATGACCTAAAATCTTCATTATATCCACACCATAGCAACCACTTAGAGCACCCTAGCAACCACCTCAAAGACTTCCATTGAAAAATATATGAAATGGATTTAAATGGATGAAAGCATCAAAGAGACACGCGAGTATGGCATTTTTGATATGGGCACACATGCAGTCTATTAGTTTAAGCCTGTCAGCTGCCAAGCCACTCCCTAGCAACCAAACAAAGTACCCTAGCAACTGATTAGCAAGACCTATATCTCAGCATCAGAACATCGTACAGACATGGTTGTTGGATCTTTTGACTCATGCTAGCAAACTGGACTTTCAACATGCTACACATGCTAGCGGTGAATAGCTACATGCTAATACTGATTAGCTAAGACCTAAAGTGGGCTGATATCAAGCTAAGAACCCTATATAACTCCATAGTAACTATCTGTGACAACTACCAACCACCAAGTAACACCCTAGCAACCACCCAAGTTACCATAGCAACCACCCTGGTTACCATAGCAACCGCCTAGCAACCACCTAAAACACCCTAGCAACCGCCTAGCAACTTCTTAGCAACCACCCTAGGTACCTTAGCAACTGCCTAGCAACACCCTAGCAACCACCCCGGTTACCATAGCAACCGCCTAGCAACCACCCAGAACACCCTAGCAACCGCCTAGCAACACTGTGGTGACCACCCAAAGTACCTTAGCAACTGCCTAGCAACACCCTAGCAACCACCCTGGTTACCATAGCAACTGCCTAGCAACCACCTAGTAACCACCCAGAACACCTTAGCAACCGCCTAGCTACATCTTAGCAACCACCCCAAATACCTTAGCAACTGCCTAGCAACACCCTAGCAACCACCCCGGTTACCATAGCAACCGCCTAGCAACCACCCAGAACACCCTAGCAACCGCCTAGCAACACTGTGGTGACCACCCAAAGTACCTTAGCAACTGCCTAGCAATACCCTAGCAACCACCCTGGTTACCATAGCAACCACCTAGCAACCACCCAGAACACCTTAGCAACCGCCTAGCAACATCTTAGCAACCACTCCAAGTACCTTAGCAACTGCCTAGCAACCGCCTAGCAACCACCCAGAACACCTTAGCAACCGGCTAGCAACATCTTAGCAACCACCCCTAACACCTTAGCAACTGCCTAGCAACCGTCTAGCAACCACGTAGAACACCTTAGAAACTGCCTAGAAACACCCTAGCAACCGAGTGACGAATTTTGCCACTGCAAGCACCATTCACATTTCCTTCAGGAAATGTACGTTCTAGTTATTATTATTATTCTTCTGAGCCAAATTTTAGACTGTATCTCCTCCTAGAGCTTTAAAGCTACAACCACCAAACTCGGCTCAGACCTTCAGACTGTTCTGACTTGGTGTGCTATATCTTTTTAGACTGATCGGACTCACGGTTTTCCTAAAAAAGCTGATTAAAACTGGGAAAATCCTCCCATAGACTTACATTGAAAATCTGAACATTCCATCAAACTCCAACTGACAAAAATTCAAATCTAAACAAACTGAAGCCCATTAGACTCAATGAAGCTGCCATTCTAAGCCATTCAAACTCATTCAAACTCATTTAAACTCATTTAAACTCATTCAAACTCATTCAAACTCATCAAATTATATATCTATCTACTCTCACACTCTCACCCTCTCACTCTCTCTCACACACACACACACACACACACACACACACACTTTTTATTCAAGGTGCTATTTCTAAGCCATTTAAACTCATTCAAACTCATTTAAACTCATTCAAACTCATTTAAACTCATTCAAACTCATTCAAACTCATCAAATTATATATCTATCTACTCTCACACTCTCACCCTCTCACTCTCACTCACACACACACACACACACACTTTTCATTCAATGTGCTATTTCTAAGCCATTTAAACTCATTCAAACTCATTTAAACCTATTCAAACTCATTTAAACTTATTCAAACTCATTTAAACTTATTCAAACTCATCAAATTATATATCTGTCTATTCTCACCCTCTCACTCACACTCTCTCACATACACACACACACACACACACTTTTCATTCAATGTGCTATTTCTAAGCCATTTAAGCTCATAAACATACACACTCTCACTCAATCACACACTCTCTGTCACACACTCACTCACACACACTCACTCACTCACACACACACACTCACTCACTACTAAACTAAAACTTTCAAAACTACTTCAAACTTTTAAAACTACTTCAAACTTTCAAACTTCTTCAAACTACATAAAACTTTGAAAACTACTTCAAAATTTCAAACTACTTCAAACTTTCAAACTTCTTCAAACTTTCAAACTACTTCAAACTAGTAATGGGCGATATAAACGATATGCGATATAAACGATACAAAATTGGCCTACGATAGAGATTTTAATTCTATTGCACTATCGCGATAATGCATGTTCATGACGCAATCCACCCGCGAAATTTAGAGCCACGAGCTGCAGCTGGCTGCAACGCATCATTATATTCGTCATCTTGATTAAGCATGGCTGAAACCGCGACGAGATGAAAACATCTCAACATTTCAGA
>CM074303.1:10258488-10270988 GCA_037194245.1 Opsariichthys bidens
CCATCCCTACTTCAAACTTTTAAAACTACTTCAAACTTTCAAACTACTTCAAACTTTTAAAACTATTTCAAACTTTCAAACTATTTCAAACTTTCAAACTACTTCAAACCTTCAAAACTACTTCAAACTTTCAAAACTATTTCAAACTTTCAAACTACTTCAAACCTTCAAAACTACTTCAAACTTTCAAAACTATTTCAAACTTTCAAACTTCTTCAAACTACTTCAAACTTTCAAAACTACCTAACACTTTCAAACTTTCTAGCAAGGCCTTTTTCAAGCCAACTTAAAGTTTGTCTACGAACTTTACTCATCTAGTTATTATTATTCTTCTTCTGAGCCAAAATTTAGACTGTATCTCCTCCTAGAGCTTTAAAGCTACAACCACCAAACTCGGCCCAGACCTTCAGACTGTTCTGACTTGAGTTGCTATATCTTTTTAGACTGATCGGACTCACGGTTTTCCTAAAAAAGCTGATTAAAACTAGGAAAATCCTCCCATAGACTTACATTGAAAATCTGAACATTCCATCAAACTCCAACTGTCAAAATTTCAAATCTAAACAAACTGAAGCCCATTAGACTCAATGAAGCTGCCATTCTAAGCCATTCAAACTCATTCAAACTCATTTAAACTCATTTAAACTCATTCAAACTCATTCAAACTCATTCAAACTCATCAAATTATATATCTATCTACTCTCACACTCTCACCCTCTCACTCTCTCTCACACACACACACACACACACACACACACACTTTTTATTCAAGGTGCTATTTCTAAGCCATTTAAACTCATTCAAACTCATTTAAACTCATTCAAACTCATCAAATTATATATCTATCTACTCTCACACTCTCACATACACACTCTCACTCTCTCACTCACACACACTCACACACACATACACACTATTCATTCAATGTGCTATTTCTAAGTCATTTAAACTCATTCAAACTCATTTAAACCTATTCAAACTCATTTAAACTTATTCAAACTCATCAAATTATATATATCTCTCTACTCTCACCCTCTCACTCACAAACTCTCTCTCTCACACACACACACACACACACACACACTATTCATTCAATGTGCTATTTCTAAGCCATTTAAACTCATAAACATCCACACTCTCACTCACTCACACACTCTCACACACTCTGTCACACACTCACACACACTTTCACACACACACACACACACACACTCACACACTATCTATACTAAACTAAAACTTTTAAAACTACTTCAAACTTTCAAACTTTTTCAAACTACTTCAAACTTTCAAACTTCTTCAAACTACTTCAAACTTTCAAACTTCTTCAAACTACTTCAAACTTTCAAAACTATTTCAAACTTTCATACTTCTTCAAACTACTTCAAACTTTTAAAACTATTTCAAACTTTCAAACTACTTCAAACCTTCAAAACTACTTCAAACTTTCAAAACTATTTCAAACTTTCAAACTTCTTCAAACTACCTAACACTTTCAAACTTTCTAGCAAGGCCTTTTTCAAGCCAACTTAAAGTTTGTCTACGAACTTTACTCATCTAGTTATTATTATTCTTCTGAGCCAAAATTTAGACTGTATCTCCTCCTAGAGCTTTAAAGCTACAACCACCAAACTCGGCCCAGACCTTCAGACTGTTCTGACTTGAGTTGCTATATCTTTTTAGACGGATCGGACTCACGGTTTTCCTAAAAAAGCTGATTAAAACTAGGAAAATCCTCCCATAGACTTACATTGAAAATCTGAACATTCCATCAAACTCCAACTGTCAAAATTTCAAATCTAAACAAACTGAAGCCCATTAGACTCAATGAAGCTGCCTTTCTAAGCCATTCAAACTCATTCAAACTCATTTAAACTAATTCAAACTCATCAAATTATATATCTATCTACTCTCACACTCTCACATACACACTCTCACTCTCTCACTCACACACACTCACACACACATACACACTATTCATTCAATGTGCTATTTCTAAGTCATTTAAACTCATTCAAACTCATTTAAACTTATTCAAACTCATCAAATTATATATATCTCTCTACTCTCACCCTCTCACTCACAAACTCTCTCTCTCTCTCACACACACACACTATTCATTCAATGTGCTATTTCTAAGCCATTTAAACTCATTCAAACTCATTTAAACCTATTCAAACTCATTTAAACTTATTCAAACTCATTTAAACTTATTCAAACTCATTTAAACTTATTCAAACTCATCAAATTATATATCTGTCTATTCTCACCCTCTCACTCACACTCTCTCACATACACACACACACTTTTCATTCAATGTGCTATTTCTAAGCCATTTAAAACATAAAACATACACACTCTCACTCACTCACACACTCTCTGTCACACACTCACCCTCACTCACATACACTCACTCACACACACACACACACACACTCTCACACACACACACACACACGCACACCCACACACTCTCACACACACACACACACACACACTCACACACACTCTCAAACACCCACTCACTCAATCACTCACTCACTCACTCACTCTCACACACTATCTATACTAAACTAAAACTTTCAAAACTATTTCAAACTTTCAACCTTCTTCAAACTACTTCAAACTTTTAAAAACTACTTCAAACTTTCAAAACTACTTCAAACTTTCAAACTTCTTCAAACTACTTCAAACTTTCAAAACTACTTCAAACTTTCAAACTTCTTCAAACTACTTCCAACTTTTAAAACTATTTCAAACTTTCAAACTATTTCAAACTTTCAAACTACTTCAAACCTTCAAAACTACTTCAAACTTTCAAACTTCTTCAAACTACCTAACACTTTCAAACTTTCTAGCAAGGCCTTTTTCAAGCCAACTTAAAGTTTGTCTACGAACTTTACTCATCTAGTTTGTCATTATAATTAACTAAAAGTTTCATTCTTTTATTTTGGATGTTTTGGTAGCTGCAAATATAAACTGTAGGGAAAAAAGTAAAATGTATATGTTTTTACTTTCTGGAAGTCAACGAAGCGTGACTTGTTGGTGTCGAGCATGAAGCGGCGGCGGTTGGCACACACAGGGTTCTTGCAGATAGTCGGCTGTGTGTATTTGAACTGCTGTTCCACATCTTTTATGACAGACTGACAGTCCAGACAGAGAAAGGTGCCGCTGACCAGCTCTGGATGCACAGGGTGGGTTCGCACCACCTGACCGCTGATGCGCAACAGAGTGCCGATGCGGGCGGTGGAGAGCTCACGGATCCTGTAAAGCACGGATCAAATGACGTTACGTCACATGCAAAGAGGTTAGCCAATCAGAACGGAAACAATTTACAGATGTATATTTTACTATATTACTGTAAGGATCAAAAAGAGGGTGTACAATTCAAATAAAAAAAGCAAATGACAGAAATACAGGTGCTGGTCATATAATTAGAATATCATCAAAAAGTAGATTTCACTAATTCCATTCAAAAAGTGAAACTTGTATATTATATTCATTCATTACACACAGATTGATATATTTCAAATGTAGAGCTTTGTGTCCAAGCACATTAATAGAGAGGTGAAGGGAAGGAAAAGAAAAGTGGCAGGGGGGGGGGGGGGGGGGGGGGGGGGTGTAAAAAAAAGTGAAACACGCACTAGGGATAACCGCACCCTGGAGAGGATTGTGAAACAAAACCCGTTCAAAAATGTGGGGGAGATTCACAAAGAGTGGGCTGCAGCTGGAGTCAGTGCTTCAAGAGCCACTACGCACAGACGTACGCAAGACATGGGTTTCAGCTGTCGCATTCCTTGTCAAGCCCCTCTTGAACAACAGACAGCGTCAGAAGCGTCTTGCCTGGGCTAAAGACAAAAAGGACTGGACTGCTGCTGTGTGGTTAAATTTGTCCAAAAATGGTTTTCTTTTGGACAACTGTCAAGTCAGCAGTCTTCCCCATGATTGTGTAAGCTACAGAACTAGACTGAGAGACCATTTAAAGGCCTTTGCAGATGTTTTGAGTTAATTATCTGATTAGAGTGTGGCACCAGGTGTCTTCAATATTGAACCTTTTCACAATATTCAAATTTTCTAAGAACTGAATTTAAGATTTTCCTTAGTCGTCAGGTATAATCATCAAAATGAAAAGAAATAAACATTTGAAATATATCAGTCTGTGTGTAATGAATGAATATAATATACAAGTTTCACTTTTATTTCACAATAAATCAACTTTTTGATGCTATTCTAATTATATGACCAGCACGTGTATATTTTACCATATTACTGTAAGGTTAAAAAAAATAAAAATAAATAAATATATAAAATTGCAAACGACAGAAATATATGGAACTATAAAAACATGATACAGGCACTTTAAAATGGTAGGGGGGCTTTATTTAAAAGGTCAAATCCTTAAAAAAAAAAAAAAACAAGTTTTAGAACTTAAATACTTACTTTTGTCTACATGGAAATTCTGAAAAAGCCACATAAAACTCTTTGGATGGTGGAATATTTCCATGATCCCTGGCGAAGTGGCGAACTGCTCTGCAGAGAAATGGGTAAACCCTGAAAAGAAAAAATTAACACTTAATAAATGACTTGACATATGATGACATTCTCCAATAATACAGAAAGGTTTTTATATTTTTATGGTGATATCTTGGTATTTTTTTGTATAGGGTTCTTATGTTATAAATAATTTAATGCATGTATATTTGCATAAGACTATCTAACGAATGTCAATTTTGCATATCAAGGGTTTTAGGGACACATAATATTGTAATAAGACAGCTGTTGTTGCTGTTTACCTGTAATATTCCTCTTGAATGGTGGTGGCGAGCTGCTGGTTGTAGTGCTCGATGTTACTGAAGCTCACGGTCAGCGTGTTTCTCTCCGGTCTGATCAGCTCTTGCGCGTCAGACAGATATAAAGCGTCGCCGTTTTTATCCTGAAACCTGATCAATCAGACACGTTTTATAATTGAAGTTCCTTTAGCTCTTCATATTAAAATACTGCACTCACTCTTCCAAAAACTCCAGAAATAACTTCTGACACTTCTCGGACAGCTCATCGCGCACTTGCACGCCCGCGGGCGCAGCTTCAGCTCCGGGCTCCATCAGGCACGCGCTCGGCTGACACACACCTGTACAAGGTGAGGAGCCGCCCAATCATATACTTGCGTCATGACGTCGACCAAACAACGTGCCATAGAAGGACGATCGTCCTCCTACAGGTATATTTATATATTCTTACTATCGCTTTACTTAAGAAGCATTTTTTTTAAGTATCTGTACTTATATAACTTTAACTTTTTAAGTCTACTAAGCTTCATAAAAATTTCGTTTCAGTTATTTTTAACAGGAAATCGAGACCGCCTCTGAAACATTTGGAAGCTTGTTTCCCACTAAATAAAAAAAAAGGTAATTTTTATCTTTTTATCTCACAATTCTGCTTTTTTCGTAATTGCGAGTTTACATCTCTCAATTCTGTTTTTTTCCCCTCAGAATTGCGTGATATAAACTGACAAT
This sequence comes from Opsariichthys bidens, assembly GCA_037194245.1. Classification (NCBI taxonomy): domain Eukaryota; kingdom Metazoa; phylum Chordata; class Actinopteri; order Cypriniformes; family Xenocyprididae; genus Opsariichthys; species Opsariichthys bidens. Next base: position 10,264,002 of record CM074303.1, read on the forward strand.
TGCGAGATTCGAGTCAGTTTGATTGACAGGCGATCTGACCAATCATAACCCTGAATCTGCCATTTTGTCTGACAAAGCAGTCAGGGGAGTTAGTAGATAACGTTGGTGAACATTTGAAAATTTTGTGTCTTTCCGCGCTTGAAACAACATTCCTTCTGATGTTTTCATGTTCATTTGATGCTATAAATGAACTATATGAAGAGATGATCGCTTCACGAGGAGCTACAGCGATCTGTCACGACACATTAAAGAGACACTATATGCTATTTATTGATTAAACTTCTTTAAAAATTACAATATTTTAAATATGAAACTGTTTCATATGTCTGTTGACGCGTTGTCAGTGTCATCTTTGCTCTGCGATGTATTTTTCACTGCATGAGAACATGATGTGTGGCGTGAGAGCGCATGGCTCGTCGTACATAGCAACAGTAACTAAAGGGGGCGTGTCTTTGCGAAGGGAATCGTTATTTTGAGTCAACAACTGATTCGAAGATCCGGTTGGAGCGAGGCTTCGGTTAACAACTTAATTAATTGGTCAAATTACAGATCATATATAGAAAACAGTGCATTTTACCTTTTTTTCTACTTCAGAGATTTATTTCTTTGCCAGCAAATGAGTTGCTGAAAGTCAAACGAGTTGACTGAATCATTCAAACAGGTTTTAAAGCAATTCATTGAAAAGTTCTGACTCAATTCATTCACATATCACTATTTTGCGGTCCCATTTTAATGTTTTGTTGTGATTATTTCTTACGGTATATCAGGCAAACTATTATCTAACATTAAATGCAGCTACAACAGTTGTATCCCACCTTCTCTAAAGCATATTAAAATCATACATCAATGCCATAATTTAAGCAATTTATTCAATTGTATTGAAAATATATTTTCAATTAACCAAGAAAAAAAAAAACATTTAGCTCAATCATTCAACTTTTTCTGAGTTCTTTTTGAAATGAAAAAAACAACTGTGTTGACACTGCAATCAAAAAATACTAACAGAAATAAAACGCACTCAGTTTGATGTTGAAAATCTAAATTTCTCAATGTTCAGCACCTACGTTCACTGACCAATTTAAGTTTCAGGCCACATTTTGCTCCCTATTCTTGAAAAGATACAAATGAAACATGCATAATTCGTTATGAATAATCAGAACACCGTCTTATTTGCTTCACAAAGTGATTCCACAGCATCAGAAATACATACAGAAACTTTTAATTCTTTTATTTAACACACATTTAAAAAAGTGAACCACACTATACAAATGGTTTTTCAGGTAGCAGGTAACAATGCAGAGTACACGTCTACAAACCTGTCCAACTCGTTCCTCTTCGGGATGTGCAGCTAAAATTGCACCTTTTTCCTAAATGATTTCCTTTCTTCTCTTAAAACAATTCTGAAGCCCCTATTTGCTAAGATTTCAATGTATCTTTGTTCATTTTTTTTCTTCATTTAAACGCTGATAGGCAATAGCATGCTTAATGTGTAGGGTTTATTTCTGATTGGGTTTTTAAAACCGGCAATGTTTTATTTTGCGAGATTAAAGCTCGAGGTCTGTTTGTATGTACATCTCGAATGCAGTCTGTCGGTATGCAGGGCAACAGTAAAGTCTATCTCTCGCACATTAACATTCACTGGCGCGCGCACACACACACACACACGCACGCACACGCACTCCTCTATTAGTCCTTTTCCTTTTTAAACTCATTCCCATCAACACAGGCCGAACATCAAGAGGAATGATATTTATTTCCGAGAGACAACTTAAAAAAGTGAGATTGAGAGAGAGAGAGAGACAGACAGTAAAGACATGGAGGAGTGAAGAAATGTTTAGGCCAAGTAGCTATAGGTGTCCTTCTCTCCATCCACCCGCTCCAGATATTCCTTCTCGATGAGAATGTCAATGCACTTCTGCAAAAGATGAGACGAAAGCAAGTATGAGCATGATACAAATTTCAGTTAACCAGACTAGATTTGTCAAAGAGAAAACAAACCAACCTTGATGACGGGGACTCTGGGTTTGAACCGTGATGAGAGCTGGTTCAGAACCTCTGCCAGAAGCTGTTGATGCTTCAGAACCTTCCTCATCTTCATGATTCTCACTATGGCCGCCTGCACAAAGAGGAACAAATCTAAACTTAGCATGCGACTTCAGACAAACCTCACCTTTATCCTTGGTGTATTTTTGCAGTAGAACACCCAGAAAGCCTACTAAAAGTCCCACTACAATTGCCAAAAGGTGTGACGCCGTATCCCACAATGCACTCTGTTTTGGCCTTCCATTTTTTAAGGAAGCTTGTTTATGAATACAAAAATGAAAAAAATTGCGACTTTTTATCTTACAATTCTGCAATGGAGAGTTTATATTGCAACTCTGACTTTATAGCTCGCAACTGTGAAAAAATAAATAAATCACAATTACCATTTAGATTTCTTTTTTTAACAATGTGGTGGAAACAAGCTTCCATATATTTTCATGTCAAATAAAGTGCAAATAATATCAACTTAGTTTTTTTTTTTTTTTTTTTAAATAACTGTTGGCTCATTAACTGATCAGACAGCAAAAACAGACTGGAGAAATGATGGAAAATGGTCATAAAAATTCAAAGAAGGCCGTGTAAAGAAGCAATGCAGCATGAAAACCAGACTACATTATGCCTAAACCCCTTGTGTAACAAATTGCTGTATAAATACATTCATGCCATATATAAAAGACACCTAACGTCCACTTCAGAAGATCTTCTGCGCAAGCTTTCCAATGTAAATTTTCCGTAAATTAACCTCCTATCTCCACTCACTGTTATAAGTCTACGTCCTCACCCCAAGCCTGCGATCACTAAAGGACCGAAGGCTCGTGGTACCATCAGAGAGGCACAAAATCACTCTCCAGAACTTTCTCGATCCCCCTACCTTCATCAGGAATGTAGAATCCCAGGCAATATTCAAAAGACATCTGAATACTCATCTCTTTCGCGAGCACTTAGCCTCATCCCAAAAAAATAAAAACTTATCCTAAACTTTCCTTTAATCCTTCCCTATTCTAGCTTGAGCAATGTCTGAAACTTGTATTGTGAGCACTTCCTGTGTCTATTTGCCTCTTCATGAAGAATCGCTTGTATTTTGTGGAAGAAATTTTAGTATTAAGGGGTTTACTATGAGTTATGTACACTTTTCTTTTCTGCTGTGAATGCACTTTTGAGATGTGAAAGAGCAGCTGGGGGACCTGGGGGACACCCTGTCCTAAATCTAAGGTGTAAGGCCTAAAAAGGTCATCCTGTATAGGTCTTTTCTTTTTACCATGTGTGGAAAAGTACTCATGTTTAGAGATGTAACCTTGAAGGGTACAGGGAGTATAAAAGCTGAGGACAACCACCTTTCTTGGTCGCACTCTGCAGTAACCCGTGTTTCTGTATGACTGTCTGACCTTCCTTGCAAGGAATAAATTCTTTATAAAGACAATTTCCACGAGTTTGTCTCTTACGCAGTACGAGTTAAATTTTTGCCACAACATATTTCTAAAAGCATCAGCCAAATATGATTAAATGTAACCTAAACCAGGGGCAGTTCTAGACCCTTTTTAGAGGGACTTCAACCCTGGCCCCAAAAAATAAGACTAAACGTGTTGAATCATATAACAATAATTAGTTTTCTGCCTATAAATGTAACTTAACAGTCGCTCACCTGTCTAATAAGCATGTTATATATTAAAGCGTCTTTGGCGTTTCAAAGTACAAAATAAAAGCGGAAATCGAGGGTAACGCAGGTATGACGTCACTGATAGATGACACACGGTCTGTCCAGGTTAAAAGCTGCTTATTTCTCTAGATTTAAACATTCTTGGAAACATCTTGGATAACGCAAGTACACAAGTCAACGAAATATATATAAAACTGTTCTAGGTTTTTTTTTTTGGTTGATATTTTAATCCATAAATCTAACATTTTGTGCATTTTAGGTCTAGTCAGCTTAAACATTCAAATGATTTTGAGCCGTTCATGCACAAGACACTGCGAAAGAGAACCCAATGCAGTACTCGCACGCTGTGATGCACCATTTCTGTACGCAAACACGCAGAAAGCCACCTCTCAAGACAGCACACGAGTACCGAATCGTGTTCCTTCACGTCTTCTTGAGCAAATACATGCAAAATTGTCAATTTCCATCTTGACGAGATCCACATAAACACAGTCTTAGGTGAGCGTAAATATCAGATGCGTGACAATATAACAGACCCGTGCATTAGGTCTTAAAGTGACAGCAGCCTCATACAGCTTCCGTTTCCCATGTTAATAATGTTAATCAAACAACAAAAGAAAAAGAGAATCACTCATTCTGTAGTTTTTAGTTATGCGTGTACATTTTCTTTATACAGTAACAGTTTTCACAAGCACGGTTTAATTTGTATCTTTGCTCGTGTTATTGCTTATAATTTGTTTTCTGGTCCTTATTTTCTTTAACGTTTGAGCTTTATATTAGTTAGGCTAGAATTAGTTTTTGCTGTAACCGTAAATTGGAATCGAGAATTGTGAATTTTCACTGGTAACTAAAATATTGGTATTGTAAGGTTACATAGATCAAAAACAACTATTTATTTAGGAAGGTCCAGTGAATGTTATGGCAGGGCAAGTAAATATCTGACCTAACCAACCCCAAACTTTTGAACAGTAATGTATTTAAGCAGTGTGGACACTGATACCTGAATCAAGAGTTTCCTGTCCTCCTCGATGTTTTTATGGGTTGTTTCCTGTTCCTGTTTCTGCTCTGTCTTCATTGGCACATTAATGTTCACTCGCAGTTTTTTACTGGGGAGAAAAAGTGTCACCCATCAATATTCCCAAATGCATTTAGCTTTTACTCCACATGATTTTAACAGCACAAAACGTAAAACACTAATTATAGATTCGTAGCTGTTGTTTGCAAGATGAGATGACCTACTTTTTATAGCCCAGGAAGAGTTTTATGAGGGTGTCGGGTTTGAATTCCACTTCATCCACGTTTGCATTCTCGTCCTCTAAAACCTGCATATACACATTCATGATTGCAATTGAATCTGCAAACATACTATTGTAATAAATAATAGCTTGTCTTGAAGTGACCATGAAATGGCACTCATAACCCATTTTACATATGTGAAATTAAGATTTGAGAGGAATAAAATGCACAATGAAAATTGGCCGTTTAAATAAAATTAAATAAATAAAAGAAACGGGCAAATTGTGATTTCATGTCGACTTTGCAAGCATCTAATTGCTTTTTTGAATCACGTTTAAAAATTGCTTACCAGCAACTTGGATTTCAACAAGATTTGCAAAACCTGCACCAATATGTCCTAAAATATGAAAAAAGACGTTAGTGCACCAAATAAAAAAAAAAAACCTGACTGATATCTAGATTAGGTTTTACACATTGTACCAAGTCCTCTTTTGTGCGCTTACTATTTTGATCTGCGTGCTGTCAGTCAGCTGCTGGACTGTGTAAATGTCTTCTGTGTTATACTGCAGAAGAATAGCCATCTGGAACGTAGATGCCTGCATGGACACACACAAACAGTCTGATGAATATGCATGCATTATTTCAATAAATTATCCAAATAATTTGATTATTTAAATACAATTCAACTAATCCCAAAACTATAGAAACACAACTAAATTATGTTCGTGCACATTTAGCAAATTGACATTACAGTTTTAATCTTTTTTTAAAGAAATGAATACTTTTACAACGACCCAAACTTCTGTAGTGTATTGACCTTTCAAGTGACATAACGTGTCGTACCTGTAAGGTGTAGCGGTTTTTGAAGCAGTTGGTGACCAGTTCTCCTTTGGACAGGTGGTAAAGCCAGGTGAGCTTGCGGCCGCTGTGTCTGCTGGCATAGAAGGCTGTGAACCTTTGGTAGCTCCTCTCCAACTGCATCAGAATAGACAGATAATGGATTTAGAAAAACCCCATAAAAGACGGGTGATTTACATGCAAGCACATTTGTATTATTACCTCAGACGGCAAAGCAAAAGTGCAGGACTGCTGGAAGGGCCATGAACCCGAGCTCAACACCTGGATGCTGAAGTCCACTAGAAAACACCACAACATTGAGAACCACAAACGACAGTATTTGATAGCGCAGCGGAGCAGAGAGAAGCTCATCCTTACAGTCTAAAGGCTCGGAGTTTGTGAGGTGCTTCTTGAACTGTTCGTTGAGGTCTTTGCTGACTCCAATGTCCTGGAACATCCGCTGGAGTTTCGATGTGTATTCAAAGCCACACGCTTGCTAAACATGACAAACCGAAAAGTGTTAGACACCAACATTGATGATGGCATATGCAGTGAACTAAAACTACAAGAACATTTAAAGCACAAGGGCTTAGTGTTGGTATTGCCAACTAAAATGTAAAACAAAAACAATGCTGAACTAAAAAAAAGTTTATTAGATGAACTAATTAAGCCTAACTTAAATGAAATACAGCAGTAAAAATGACTAAAACTTAAAAATATAATAAAGCTTCATAGAAATGTTTAAAAATGATAAAATTATATAATAATATTATAACAAAATATTGATAAAAACAACAACAGTATGCATAAATGTAAGTGTAAAAGAGTCATTTCTTTGGGCAAACAGTCACCACTGCACAATTAAATACAAATAGTAAAAAACAATTAAAAAAATCTAGTTAAAACACATAATCAAACCAGTTTTTAGACAAATTTTCACTAAATGAGCACCGAATCATCATTTTCAGTGTTCACCCTTATAATAATATAGAGGCTAATAATAAATGGGCAATATTTACCTACATATTTTTACTAATTTTAAATTATGTAAATGTGGCACATGGACTTCTGATGACACATGAGTCACTAACAATGATTTACTGATGAATCATTGTTGAATAATTGAATCAATTAATCATTCACAGAAATGACTCCAACTCTGAGATGCTATAAATCAAAGAGCACTTTACAATATTGCATCCTGTGCTGATTTT
>CM074303.1:10275988-10368488 GCA_037194245.1 Opsariichthys bidens
GTGCCAGGAAAGTGAGCGAGAACATACACGAACACGTGTATATGTGATCATGTGACACTGAAGACTGGAGTAATGATGCTGAAAATTCAGCTTGGATCACAGGAATAAATGACATTTTACAATATAGATTAATCAATTAAAAAATATTAAACAATACTGTACTATATTACCATTTTTACTGTATATTAATCAAATAAATGCAGCCTTGCTATTTAAAAAAAAAAAAAAAAAAAAATCGGACCCTCCCCCAGTATTGTGAACGGTATCAAAACAATGTACCTTTAGTAAGTTTGTAAGGTAATTCTTCAGAAATTCCTTCAATCTCTTGTAGAGTTCCAGCCCCACGAACTGAGCTCCTCCGGGTGTGGGGGTCTTCTTCGAAGGTTTGGACGGGGGGACGCCTGCACCGCGGGCCTGATTCGACTGATGCACACTAGTGCAATAATTATACACGTGACTGAAAAGAAAGAGGTTAAGGGCACAACGGACACTGGAAGAGTTTTCCAAAGAACACAGAAATGACATTAAATTGCAATCGAGGATACGTGTAGAGCTCCATGTAGCGTGACTTGGCCATGCTCTGGCGGGTGTACACCTGCTGGATTCCCGCCCGCAGATCATCCCAGATCTGGTCCAGCCCGATCTGCTTCAGACCGTGAGGGGTCTGGGTCCGGTTAGACGACATCCTCTCTTCCTCTCGGCCCTGCCGCTGCGAGTCTGATGCTCCTCCTGATGTTTGATTGGTTCTTGTGCCTGTCACTCAAAAGCTACTCCTCCATAGGGTCAAGTGGTGAGAGAGGATGAAGAGGGTCGGACCCTCAGGGTACAGCGACAGACAGGAAAGAAACCTGCGAGGAACGCAAGAAAGAGAGAGAGACAGTGCGTTGGAATCACGTAGGACTAAACACATTTCGGCAAGCGAGTCTCTTGAGTTTAGTCCAAAAATCAGAGAGAACCAAGCAACCTGCAGCAGATGAAGAATCTGCTGATATATCTCAAAAAGACACAGCAGCAGTTTTTCCTGGGATAAACATTCCTTGTATGGAATCTACTGTTCATTATATCCTGGGGTTCCCTTCTTGTATCCATGGCAACAACTCGAGGAACAGAAAATATTCTGCTAGGAGCTCTGAGATGCAGCCGGTGCTGTAACCAAGCAAATTAACAGCGTTCTGCCATTAGATCATGACTTACGGTGATTTACTCCGGCAGGGCACCACAGCTGTGGGACAACAGAACATCTGGAGTGGACTCTGAATGATTTTCAATAACTTAATTACTAAATAAGAGCAGAACTGCTGAACATGGTGATTATATTATACAACCACTCTAATTGTTTTTGTAGCACAGACATAATAGATAATACCTTATTATATATAATACTAATAGATTACCTTTTTTATTATTTCATATATTATAGATATAATAAAATATATAGATCATTGTTTATATTTAATAAATATATAAAATATAAACACATTAAATATAATAGAATAATATATAATTATTTGATCTATTACATCTAAAATATAACTACACACAATATGTATACTAATATATATATAAAATCTCTAGTATATATATATTTATGTGTATGTATTATAGAATAATAATATATATTTGATCCATTATATCTGTAGTATAAATATATGTATATGATATACATATTCAATAGATATATGTATGTGAATATAGATTTTAAAGGGATAAAACTAAATTTTCCATTAATGTGTATTGTGTGAGATGCATTATAGAATAATTATATATAATAATTATTCAATCTATTACATCTATATGATATACATATAGTTTATATATATGATTATATGTATTATAGAATAATAATTATTTATTTATATATATGAATAAATATATATATATATATATATATATATATATATATGTATGTGTGTGTATAGATTTTAAATATTTAATTGAGGCAAAAAAGGGTGGTTAAAACTAAATTTTCTATTCATGAAAAAAAAATTGTATTTGTGTGTGTGTGTATAGATTTTAAATAGTTAATTGAGGCAAAAAAAGGTGGTTAAGGTGTGTATAGATTTTAAATAGTTAATTGATATATAGATATATATAGATATTTAAAATATATAGATTTTAAATAGTTAATTGAGGCAAAAACAAGGGTGGTTAAAACTAAATTTTCCATTCATGAAAAAAAATTGTGTGTGTGTGTATATATATGTGTGTGTGTGTATAGATTTTAAATAGTTAATTGAGGCAAAAAAGGGTGGTTAAAACTAAATTTTCCATTCATGAAAAAAAATTGTATTTGTGTGTGTATATATATATATATGTGTGTGTGTGTGTGTGTGTGTATAGATTTTAAATAGTTAATTGAGGCAAAAAAGGGTGGTTAAAACTAAATTTTCCATTCATGAAAAAAAATTGTGTGTGTGTGTATATATATATGTGTGTTTATGTGTGTGTGTATAGATTTTAAATAGTTAATTGAGGCAAAAAAGGGTGGTTAAAACTAAATTTTTCATTCATGAAAAAAAATTGTATTTGTGTATATATATATGTGTGTATGTGTATAGATTTTAAATAGTTAATTGAGGCAAAAAAGGGTGGTTAAAACTAAATTTTCCATTCATGAAAAAAAATTGTATTTGTGTATATATATATATATATATATATATATATGTGTGTGTGTGTATAGATTTTAAATAGTTAATTGAGGCAAAAAAGGGTGGTTAAAACTAAATTTTCCATTCATGAAAAAAAATTGTGTGTGTGTGTATATATATATGTGTGTTTATGTGTGTGTGTATAGATTTTAAATAGTTAATTGAGGCAAAAAAGGGTGGTTAAAACTAAATTTTTCATTCATGAAAAAAAATTGTATTTGTGTATATATATATGTGTGTATGTGTATAGATTTTAAATAGTTAATTGAGGCAAAAAAGGGTGGTTAAAACTAAATTTTCCATTCATGAAAAAAAATTGTATTTGTATATATATATATATATATATATATATGTGTGTGTGTGTATAGATTTTAAATAGTTAATTGAGGCAAAAAAGGGTGGTTAAAACTAAATTTTCCATTCATGAAAAAAAATTGTGTGTGTGTGTATATATATTTGTGTGTTTATGTGTGTGTGTATAGATTTTAAATAGTTAATTGAGGCAAAAAAGGGTGGTTAAAACTAAATTTTCCATTCATGAAAAAAAATTGTATTTGTGTATATATATATATATATATATATATATATGTGTGTGTGTGTGTATAGATTTTAAATAGTTAATTGAGGCAAAAAAGGGTGGTTAAAACTAAATTTTCCATTCATGAAAAAAAATTGTATTTGTGTATATATATATATATATATATATATATATATGTGTGTGTGTGTGTATAGATTTTAAATAGTTAATTGAGGCAAAAAAGGGTGGTTAAAACTAAATTTTCCATTCATGAAAAAAAATTGTATTTGTGTATATATATATATATATATATATATATATATATGTGTGTGTGTGTGTGTATAGATTTTAAATAGTTAATTGAGGCAAAAAAGGGTGGTTAAAACTAAATTTTCCATTCATGAAAAAAATTGTATTTGTGTGTATGTATATATATATATATATATATATATATATGTGTGTGTAATCATATATACATATGTGATATATTGATATATATAATCACACACACACATATATATATATATACACACACACAATTTTATATAGAGAGATAAATTTATATATGTTGTAATTGTTACCTGTTCATGAAACTCAGTCAAAAAAAAAAGCAGAAACACATCTTTGCTCTGTCCTGATTTTCCATCTCTGAACACTTCTGCTCTCTTCACATCTCTGAACTCTAACAGTCCTCTCATCGGATTGACCCTCACCTCATGATGTTTCTGAGAGCCTGTATCTACACTGAGAGTGAGCAGCATGTCACAATTAGAGAACTAGCTTCATTTTAGTGTGATCGATCTAGTTTTGCTCGAGGTGCATCATGTACAACCTCACCTGCAGCGCCAGTGAGGGCGATTCACTTGTTTTCAATTCGCGCTTTGCTCATGCCTTGAAGTAAGGCTGATATTTCCGTACATCGGTCACTCCCTCCGTCCAAAAATAACACACAGAATTAAAAGTTGCTTAAATGTGTGTGATTCAGGCAAACACAATCTGACTGACGAGGCCTCACCTCAAAACACACCACAGATTCTCTGTAAACACGTAGAGATCCGTTAATACAAGTCACGAGAAGGTAAGTACACAAAGCAGCAGGCGTTATGATAGTAATATATTAATTATCGCCTGTAACTGTGTGTGTTTGTGTTCAAGATTAGAGCTAAAGCTAACGGCTAATCTCGCGCTCTTACCATCATCCAGAAAGAACGACAAACGTACTCATGAATCTCCAACACCACTCCGGATCCTGATTAACAATATCCCCTTTTATATATCAGACGCGTATGTGGCGATCCTGGTTTTGAAACTTAGAAAATAAAAAGAACAACGCCGAAACAACGAGCACAGAAAAAAACTCCGTCAGCGCGTGCTCACGGAAACACAGTCCCTCCGGAAACAGAGATGCGCTCCATCAGCGCGCGCGCCGGTCGGAAAGAGCGGATGTGGTCGAAGGTTCCGCGCGAGTTTTTAATTTAATAATTATATGAATAGTTATTATTATTGTGGACTTTGACCGCACATATGGGCACACATGTTCTCTATTTACCGAGTAGTCAAATATCACTGGACAAAATTTAGTGTAACTCGAATGTTAACACGCAAACATGTGTTAGACCAGAACATTATGTTGTTGTTTGTCATCCAATGGTCAGTATAACTTTCATTTGAAAATTGCATCTAATTTTCAAAATGTTTATGTTATGTTCATCAAAGTACTATTGTAATTACATTTACATGGTACATTTGTGAAAGGATCAGAGTTTGACGTAGACATAAACATCACTGATATCTTGACCAACATTAGCAAACTTTAGATGGAAAGGATTATTAAAAGCCAAGTATTAAGATTAGCATGAATTATAATTATTAGAATCATTAACAACACGATAAAGTCATAATGAGAGGACTATATTAAAAATAATGTCATTCATTCCCTTAAAAAAAAAAAAGTCTTTTTGTTACAAAAACAATCCAGTAGTTTATTGAGATTTGCAATGTGTTCATTATTGGAGAGTCAGTTTCATTACGACTCTCAACATGAAATGACATTTCTTCTTAAGAGCATCATCTTATCATCTTGAGCATTTTCAAAAAAAAAAGTACAACAGAACAAATGATTGCATTACATTATAATCCCATTAAGTAATTCTGATGCGACAGTGACAAACCTTAATAAATATACAATTTTGTTCATTTAAAAGACCAAAAAATGTACTGGTGATGCATGGAGACCATTTCAAACACATTAAAGGATTAGTTCAGAATTCAAATGTCCTGATAATTTGCTCACCCCAATGTCATCCAATATGTTTATGTCTGTGGAAAACATTCCAGGATTTTTCTCCATATAGTGGACTTCAATGGGGTTCAATGGGTTGAAGGTAGTTTCAATGCAGCTTCAAAGGGCTCTACATGATCCCAGATGAGGAATAAGAGTCTTGTCTAGCTAAATGATCAGTTATTTTCTAAATAAAAAAAATAATTAGATACTTTTTAAACACAAATGCTCGCACTGCTCTGTGATGCGCCAACATTGTCGGACAATTTTGAAGTTGTAGGAGAAAATGAGATTTTCGCCACCTACATCACGCGTGACCTTTCTAATTACGTAATGTGTGGCACATTACAGAGCTAGTGCAAGACCAGCATTTGTGTTTAAAAATATGTAATTTTTTTTTTTTTTTCACAAAATGACTAAAGTTTTGCTAGATAAGACTCTTATTCCTCATCTGGGATCATGTAGAGCCCTTTGAAGCTGCATTGAAACTGACATTTAGACCTTCAACCTGTTGAACCCCATTGAAGTCCACTATATGGAGAAAATATAGGGATGTTTTCCTCAAAAAACGTAACATCTTTTCAACCGAAGAAAGAAAGACAAACATCTTCAACGACATTGGGGTGAGTAAATTATCAGGAAATTCGAATTCTGAAGCGAACTAATCCTTTAATTAACAAAACGTACAGAAAGCAACATTATTGTAGTGCTTTATTACAAACCAGGTTTTGTAATCTATCTGATGGCTGAATAATACTCTTGTTAGTGGATTCACATGAGCAGAGAGGGCAAACTCTTATGAGACCATGTTAATAACTGCCAGAAATACAGAAATGCGTAATTAAGACATAGTTAAGAAATAAAAATGACTTAACCAAGCACAATCAAGACAATATTAAAAAATGATTTGTACATAAATTTGTGCTGCTGCGGCTGATTTCAAATAAGCAGTGCATTAAACTGCAAACACACACACACACACACACACACACACACACAAAAGTAATCCTTCTGCTATATTAACATGTAAGGGCCATCAAATCTATCACAAAATCCATGCTTGGCCAGAAGAAACCTTGAACCTTTGAGGCACATTAAAAGAGATTGGAGCAAATGGACCATTCGTTATCTGTTACTACCGAACACATCTGAACTAAAATCTCTATCTAGAGCTTTCATGTTTTAAAGAGCTTTTTCTTATAAAAACCCTCCAAACTGCCTATCGTGTTTTCCAGAGAGTTTGAACAAGCACTTATGGAGAAACAGATAAATAACACTGAATTCTGATAACTATAAAGAACATTTACCATGAGATACAAAAGTGCTGCATTAACATTGATGAATGATTCAGAAATGCAATTGGCTGATTACCATGCTACAATATATTATTGTCCTGAAGATGCTGACAACAAAATGTTAAATACAATCAAATGTCATTATCGGAAACATAATTGTGCATTCTGTACACATTCCGTTGTGCTATTGGAGTATTTGGTGCATTCGTGGTTGCCGAACGCACATCAAATGAATTTGTTAACAGACCAGTATTGCGATGATAAAAATGCATCAGTTGTTGTTTTTTACCGTCGTCCATTGAATGTTCCTGTCATGTGTGCATGGGATGAATTTGATCTTACAGAAGTCCTTGTGCTGTACTCGCTTACATACAAAATAATTACAGAACAGACATGCCAGTCAGTGCACAGAACAGGACTTGCCAAGTGTCCATTTCACATCGGCTTCTCAAAAACTCCTTCACGTATCCGTCAGGTTATCCATTTCAGAGAATGAAGCCCCTCCCAAGGGGCGGGGCTAAATAAACCACTCCTTCTTGCTCTCGTCGATGGTCTCTGTGAAGGCGGGGTCATTCACGATGATGGCTGCGTCGGCGCAGTCGGCGGACTCCGCCCCCTTGGCCTCGTTTGTGTGGTAGGAGCCCTTGTGACGAAACATGTGACGCACCAGAAACACCAGCGTGCAGAGGATGGTGAAAATCACCACTGCGATGATGCCTAGGTGAGAGAGAATGACATCAAACTCATGATTGATCAATTTAGAAATATTCGACACCAATGATAAGATGTCAAAGCCTAAGAAATATAATCTACACAAATATGCAAATATACACAAGTATATAACCTATAATTGGACAAGAGACATCGGTTGATTAGTTGCATTTAAATTTATTGCAGTCGTCTTCACAGGCTATGAATACAAACGTTTTACAACATTCAAAATACGAAATAATTTTGTATGTAATATTCTATAAAACGCTATAAAAGATTTTTTTGCATTACAAAATATGTATTTGTTTTAGGGCTGTGCAATATGGACAAAATAATCACATTGCGATTTTTTTAATCAATATTGCAGTTGCAATTTATTTTGCAATTTTGGTAATTGTTTTTGCTTTTTCAAACATGCTTCATTCTGAATGTATTCAGTGCACAACAAAATGTTTCACAATGAAGTAACTGTATTTACAGCTTCATAAACAAAACTGTAAAAAAAACAGTGTCTTAAAAACAGACAACATAAAATAAATTACGATTATTTCACCTACTTAAACTCGTATTCAACGCCCGCCTTACATTTCTCATATATTTCGGGAATAGCAACTTGTGTGAAATAAGTGCGAGTTGGTATCTTTTGTCCAGTGTTTGAATCCAAAATTCTCTCAAACGACTGATGTTGAATTTCTCTTTGGTACCAAATCATTTTTCTTTTTTCTTCTTTCCTCCCGTTTGCCTATTCTGTTCTCCCGCTTTGCTTTTTTCTAATTTGTGCGGTGTGCTGAGCGAGCTCTGATTGGTTAACATCTTAAACACGCGCACAGTAACGTTGCAGTATTCTGAATTAAAATATAAATAAATTAACAAATAAAATTGCAGACTTGTGCGATTTAGAAATTGCATGTGCTCAAATCGCGATTGTTTTGTTTAATTGCACAGCCCTAATTTGTTTTGCAAAATCTTCCCATTAAAGGGTTAGTTCATTAATTACTCACCCTCATGTGCATCTTGAACACAAATGAAGACATATATTTTATGAAGCGTCGCGAGTGCGTTGTTTGTGCAAAAAAACAAATGTGTCACTTTATTTACAAATATTAATGCGACATTAATTACCGTGTGTCGTGGTGCTCTCGTGAACGCGCATTGGAGATTAATATTTCGTAAATAAAGTGGTAAAATATGTTTTTGCGCAAACAAAACACTCGCATCGCTTCATAAAATTGAGGTTAAATTTTGCATGGATTACTTTAAAGATGTCTTTACTACCTTTCTGGGGCTTAAAAGCGGTAGCTGTCAATGGAGGGACAGAAAGCTCTCAGAATTCATTAAAAGATCTTCATTTGTGTTCCGAAGATGAACAAAAGAGTATGGAACGACCTGAGGGTGAGTAATTCATTTTCAATTTTCATTTTTGGGTGAACTAAAACTTTAAGTAATGGAAACATTATTTCTGATTGCTCTCTGAACCTTCTCAATGTCCAGTTTTTAAATGTTCTACAAGCGTTTTTTTCTTGGTTGTGTGAACATTCGATTTTGCAAACTTTATGGAATTGGAATACACATTGCAAGTGCCCTGTATTGTTGTGCATACTTAATGTAAACCTATTAAAAACAGTGTTATACTACAACAGTATATTTCACCTCCAATTATTGCAGAGTCTCTGTTGACACCATCACGGCTAACTTGTTCATCGTTGAATGGGAACTGGGCACCGGCTTGAAAGAAAGAGAAAAAACGTTTGTGAAAAGAGCAGTTTTTTGACTCTAAACATTTACAATCCCGTTCAAATTATTTCTTGGCATAGATGAAGTACAGAAGGGCAGTGTGCTAATCTGGTGGGCAGATGAGCGAATCTGTGCACACACTCAGGAGGAGTCAGGGGGCTGGTGTTGGCAGGGGAGCGGATCTGAGACGAACCGTCTGCTCTTTTCATCTGCCGTCTCCACAGGCTCCAAACTACATATTCCACAAATATCCTTGAAAGCTCAAGCTACTCAAAGTCATGGGTGCATGAGTACAAACACAAAAGAGTATGCTCTATCTAAAACTAATCACTTTTAAAATACAAGAACGCTCATCGCCTCTTGCAATCTCACATATTGCCATGCATTTGAGGTTTAGCTGTGTATACTGAGCTACAAAATGCTAAATCAAGTAAACTGAATACAAAATATGTGCATAATTAAAATAAAATGAGAATTAAAAAATTATGTTTAAATAATCAATTTCGAATATTTTACTAATATTTATTATTTTAATCACCTGATATAATTATTAATAATACATTATTAATATTAAAATTACAGTGATTAATTTAGATTATGTTTACGTTTTAAGCATATATTTATTATGATAACACTAATAATTTATTAGTATGTATTTATTATAACAATTTATATTATTATTTCTTTAACTTTAACCACACTGTAATATTTTCCTGATTTGTAATCACAACATTTTTCCTTTTGTCAAATCAACTAAAATAATTAATGTGGCTCGTATGTGATTTTCTGCTGATTAAACCAATCGCATCCATTGTATTAACTCAAATATTTTCAATGAACGCCAAAATTTTAAGGCAACCAGGTAACTTACTTTTTTTAAGTTAAAACAACAGTTCTTTTTTACAGTAGGGGTACGAATAATAAAAACTAAGCAACTATAACTAAAAACTAACTACAACTAACTAAGAAAATAATGTTATAAAAAGGAATACATTTAGGATGTAACGCTGATTATACAAAAATATCAGATTATGAACGCAAAATCTTTCTTTCATACTCCATTTTGTGCATCCACACACATCCTCAGGCAAAAAACACACATTTGGTTTTCTCTTATGGAGGACACTTTCCATTATCTATACTGTTTTTATACTGAGCTAAAGATATTTCCTATTCCCAGAAATCATTTTGCATTTTTACATTTAAAAAACATAATTTTGTATGATTTTTAAGCTGATAAAAATGTCCCCAAAAGGTGAAAAATGACTGGTATTACTGTCCTTTTGGGGATATTTCGTCCTCACAACACAGGATTGAGTCCTCACAACACCGGGCACACACACACACACACACACACACACACATGCACTATACTACTGATATACTAATCTGATTTCTTCCAGGCAACCAGGAAAGATTCCTTCATAACACAGAAATTGTACAGAATTCTATGGAAATTCTTATCCTGCTCAAGAGTGAAACATGTGGAACTTTTTCCCTCAATAACTCCCCTGCCAATTCAATGTTTTCATTGTAATTGTGACGAGCAGGGCGGACGAGAGCCGCAAGGGAACGGCGGCGAGGCCGGTGACGCGAGTGATAATGAGCGTCAGCTGCGCGCTACACCGGTCTCGTATCTCTCATGAAGGAGCTTTCTCTTGTCCTTCACTGTTGTCGCACCTCTTTTATGCTTCCGGAGCTCCTCCGTGAGAGATACGAGACCGGTGCAGCACGCAGCTGACGCTCAGTATTTTACATTTACATTTTTCAGCAGACGCTTTTATCCAAACGACTTACAAGGGGAGCAATTAGGGGTTAGGTGTCTTGCTCAAGGGCACTTTTAGTCATGGTATCGAAGGTGGAGAGAGTGCTGTTTATTCACAATCCCCACTTTCAATTCCTGCCGGCGTGGGAATCGAACCGGCAACCTTCAGATTACAAGCCCGACTCCCTCACCACGAGGCCACGACTACCCTAGACTACCCATTATCACTCGCGTCACCGGCCTCGCCGCCGTTCCCTCACGGCTCTCGCCCGCCCTGCTCGTCACAGTAATGTTAAAGAAATGTAGAAGCAAAATAACAATAAAGGGTTGTATTTTTAAATCATCATTCGGTTACCTGAATCTGGGTGCCAGGGGTCGAAGGCTGCAGACATGGGAGGCACTGTGAGTGGAGACGCCCCGCAGTTGGACTCTACCAGGACTCCCTGTATGGAGGCTGTGGAGGGCAGTACGGTCCTCAGGGCGGCCTTCAGCGGGGCGATACGGTTGAACTGCACTCTGGAGAGACAGCCCACGAATCCTGGGGTGTTATATCGCTCTATCAAGACCGGATCAATCTGACCCGTTTCTGAAAGACAACAGCAGCTGGTTAACACAATTCTGTGAGTGTCAAAGCAATAATAAAGATTATAGGACGTGTGTCAAAAATCTGATTGGAAGAGCAACTGAAATCTCATCTTAGACTTCAAGTCTGCAATATCATCAATACTTCCATTCAAGATTTTTAAATGTTTTTTTTTTTTCGATCAAACACAGTAAAAACAGTAATATCGTGAAATATTTTTAGAATTTCAAATAAATGTTTTCTATTGTAATATCTTTTAAGATGTAATTTATTCCAGTGATCAAAGCCGAATTTTCAGCATTTTTCAGTCACATGATCCTTCAGAAATCATTCTAATTTGATGATTTGCTGCTCAAGAAACATTTCTTATTGAATATTGAAAACGGCTTAATATTTTTGTGGATACTGGGATAGATTTTTTTTTCAGGATGAATAGAAAGTTCAAAATTGATTTGAAATAGAGAAAGCTTTTGTAGCACAAATATCTATACGACCACTTTATTGTATCCTTGCTGAATAAAAGCATTAATTTCTTTAAAAAAAAAAAAAATTGACTGTTGTTTGAGCAGGACTGTCCAATTTGCAATTTTCAGCTGTAATCAAATTGTTTTATAAAAGCAGTACAGGGAGAACAATGTAAGAAAAGGTGAATTGTAAATCATTGTAAAAGAACTCATGCAGTATTTCACAGCTTGTAGCTTTCTTTCTTTATATCTAAAAAATTAGACAAGACTGGAACAATACATGACACTGGAAACCAAAAGCCTTTCCATTTTCAAAAGCTGCTCTGTCGTTTATTATCCTCAGCTTTTCTTGCAACATACTGTATTACTACATATCACAGCCAAACATCAAGCTACCGAAGAAAACATTCCACCTGAAGTCTTCAGCTCAATGCAATTCTGGTATTACAATGCAGATGCAAAAAAAAAAAATGCTAATATTTCAAATATAACACATTTTATCAGCATGGTACCTGTTTGCGATCACAGATGCGGAACTGCGTATATCTTTCCAGAATGTAGCAGGTCTTGCAACTCTAAGCTAAATGCCTGTTTTCTCCTTTCCGTTTGTCTTTCTCAATCTCCCTATGTGTAAACTTGACTAGAAAAGTCTAGATTTCCGTCTGTTTTACCTGAAAGCGACAAATACTTATAGCCGAGAGCTATCTGTAGATATAGACCCGTCACACTTTCTGCTGCTCTCTCTGTGTGTAATGCAGCTCAGAGAGTTCCAGCTCTTTTCTGCTAGAAAAGTCTGAAGGGAAACCTGGAGACTGGATTGAGATCAGGAATGAAACCTGGAGCTTCACATGATGATGATGCAGTGAAAGGAAAAACAGAAGACTGAGACATACATTCCTAGACTCTGTGGGTTTTGACATTGTTTTACGCAATGTGACGAGAGTTATTATTGAAATCAAATTTTATGCCTAATCAAAACTCCTAAATCCTATATGAATGAATGAATGAATGAATTTGTCAATGTAGACAGAAAAATAGATTTGTAGTTCTCTATGAAATGGCATTTCTAGAATATATCACTGTATTTAATCATGTTCTATACATTTACTTTCATTTTATGGACCAGTGATGAAGACTTTCCCAAAGTACCGGAATCTTTGTTGAATTAGTTGCAGAGTTGTCCTTCTAATTTAAAGCTGTAAGAATTTTGCAGTAAAATATCCAAAAACCACTGGGCCAGTGTTATATATTTTGCTCAGTTGAGTACTTACAATATCCCAAATGTTTCTAACTATTTGCAAATCGTGAGAAAATTGTTAATATCCAAGGACGTGTGAGAGAGTCGTCTATCAATGCTGTCTTAACCTCGGTTTCTGGTTTTATTTTGTTGAAACCATGGAAACACCAAAGACACTTCAATATATTACATGTTTTATTAGACTTTAAGATTTGTTTTGATACATTTATAGACAGAAAACTAATCGTTATATAGCTCAACGTGTTTAGTCTTATTGTTTAAATCTAATTGTTTTGATTTTTTGAGAGTAAAACACAATTGTCAAGTAGCTAACGCAGCATAATCAGATAATTCCGAAATTTCCCCATCATACAATATGTTTTATGCCATTTATCAACAATCCATCCAGTATTTAATATGATATTGTAATATGGATCTCTTTTACTGCAGTGTGTCTCACAGCACCGAGTAACATTAAAACATAATTTTCAACACACTCAAAAGTGTCTAATATGATAATCAGAGCTGCGTTTCCTCACACTCATGACCGGAAAAGCGGAAGCGGCGACTGTGTCATAATAAAAGTCCCGCTGCTCTCGAGGCGTGTGTCGTTCGTCTCTCATGATCAATCGTCTCGTTCAGCTCCACAACACTCGCTTCTGCTCTGCTTCACACTACAGTACGTTAATAATCTCATCCGTGAACATGATTTCTGCCCGAGTCCCATCCCGCTTCTTTTCCACCGGCTGTGTGGTGAACACCACACGTCCCAAGATTCCTCGCTCAAACTTGGCATCATCAAGCTACGCCTTGATTTTGAATAGGCGACCTCTAGTGGACGAAAAACTACATAGTGCACCTTTAAGAATCCGATTAAAAATGTGACATGTCACCACATTGATCAGAATGAATTAAAATTTCATTTGGATTGTAAAGGGTGTTTCAAACCTTTTCAATTCCGATCGAGAGGACACGATCAGATTTAAAACTGAAACTAGAAAACTACCGCGCATGTGCAATGATGTGGAACGAGCTGTTGTTGATGTCGAATATAGTCGTGCCATTCCAAAATTCTCCTCCCACTCATATTCTGTGAAGAGGATCAGGACAAATTCCCACCAGTCCTTGCTTCAGACTCTCATCCACAGATGCCTTGTTTTGGGACCCGAAGCAGTTAAATATTCTACTCTTTAAAACAAAGAAAATAAGAAATTTAGGAGAATAGTATGCGCAAGCAACAGGAAAATCGTTCTAACAAGGAGGCTAAAGACAACAATATCTAAAATGCTTTTTGAGAATAGGGGAGTGAGTTTTACACACATAGCTCTTACTGGCCTATAACAGTTACAACCTCACTCCCATCTGGGTCACGGCACCAATGTAACCCCTCCAGCTCGAACCGCCCACTCTAAGCAGGACTCGAACCCAGGACCGCCATTTAAGAGTCGGGCGGTACGAAGTCACCTAGCATCAGTTGTAGGATTTACACGCACAGCTCGTACTGGCCTATGATTGTTACACTAGCAAACAATTTTAAGTGCGCGATAGTACAGTAATAACAATAATAGTAACTTTGTGAGTTACAGGAGTGCAAAAATCGCACATGCACTCATTCTAAATGCACACTCAAAACAACAAATAACTCCATTTAAATAATGCTTACCAAAAACTTTTCCAAGGAAAATTGTCTTCACAAGGTTGAATTCCGTGTCTGAGGCTTCAGGAAGAGTGTAGCCTACTGTGGGATAATGATCCACCTTCAACACATATTAAGAGTCATAAATCCAGTGAATTGTAACAGTCCCTATCCTATATAACACAACAGATTCTGATCTGTAATCCATCGTTCTCGATACAGTACCTGCAGCTGAATGAGTCTGTCCTGTCGGGTGATGTTGATGTTATGGGGCTGACCGTTCGCCATGTTACGATTATTCAGGCTGATGGTGAACGGCTCCCTCAATCCCCCCAGGTTATAGCGGATCTGTAGAGTACCTGAGGGAAAATCAATCAATATTTAAATCAATGTCAAATGCTTCGAAGCAGGGTTATTTGCATTAACTGAAACTAAAAAATCTTCATTACTTGAAATAAACAATACCTGAAATAAAATACAATATGGAAAAAAACTTAAACTTAGTTTATATGGAATCCTTGCTTATCTTCCTTCACATTTTACACTGCTCATAATTTACCCCAGGGTTAACAATTAATCCTGGGGATTCATAAGATGACGTTTCACACTCTAAGCCCTGGGTTAACGTCCTTATTTGCATATTTGTGGAGCAGTGACATGGATTGGATGATCTAGCGTCTAGGCGTAATACCGCGTCATTTCACACTGCAAAAGTAGTGCTAACCCTGGTGTTGTAGAACCCTAACCCTAACCTAACCCTAACCCTAACCCTAACCCTAACCTAACCTAACCTAACCCTAACCCTAACCCTAACCTAGCCTAGCCTAACCCTAACCTAACCTAACCTAACTCTAACCTAAGCTAACCCTAACCCTAACCTAACCCTAACCTAACCTAACCCTAACCTAACCTAACCTAACCCTAACCCTAACCCTAATCTAACCCTAACCCTAACCTAACCTAACCTAACCTAACCCTAACCCCTACCTAACCTAACCTAACCCTAACCTAACCTAACCTAACCTAACCCTAACCCCTACCTAACCTAACCCTAACCCTAACCTAACCCTAACCTAACCTAACCCTAACCCTAACTTAACCCTAACCCTAACCTAACCTAACCCTAACCCTAACCTAACCCTAACCCTAACCTAACCCTAATCTAACCCTAACCTAACCCTAACCCTAACCCTAACCTAACCCTAACCCTAACCTAACCTAATCCTAACCCTAATCTAACCCTAACCTAACCTAATCCTAACCCTAATCTAACCCTAACCCTAACCTAACCCTAACCCTACTCTAACCCTAACCCTAACCCTAACCCCCAGGAATAAAGTGGTACTAACCCTGCTTCTGAGGGACTGTCTAAACGGCATAATTTTCAAATAAAAACAGGAAACTTTTTATGTGTTTTGGCCATTCATTTACATGAATACACAAACTTTTGAAAAAGTGTAAATTTCTGAAAACGATACCATTATTGTCTCCGTGTAAACTACAAAAATGTGAATTTGTCAAAACTGCAACATCATATGCATGTGTATTCAGTGTGTTCAGTCTAATGGTGCATCGTTGACATTGCCATCTACTGGCCCGACATGAATAATACAGCGTTTTTAGTCATTTCGGCAGATCCGTGTGAACGGTGATTGTTATGACAATTTTGTTGTCTGTACACTAAAAATGGAAAGGAAAAACTTTTCAGTTTTTTAGTACATTGTTGCTGTGTATACATACCCTAAATTGGCCAGTGATTATAGCTCATAACGTTAGAAATATGGATATTTTTACAAAAACATCAGTCTTATGGATTACTTTTTATTTTGGGCTTCAAAATCTAGGGTACCATTCACAAGAGCCATGATATATTTTGCCAGGATATTAACTGATGACTGATTTTTTAATATAACTCTGATTGTGTTTGACTGAAAGAAGGACATCGTATACACCTAGGATGGCATGAGTGTGAGTAAATTATGGAATAATTTTCATTTTTGGGTGAACTAACACTTTAAGTGTTCGGAGCTTTAAACAGGAGAACAGTCTCACCATTTTGCCGCAGCACCACGGCCAGGTAGTCCTGCGTCTTGGAGCTAATGTAGATGAGGACAGCAGGCGTGTGGGACGTACTGAAACTAAAGCTCAGCTCTTCACGGGTCAGATTACCCACTGAGCTTAGGAATCCAGAGTCACCTTCTTTAACTGCAGGAGAAGAGCTGCTCTCTGACATGAGGTCGTACCGCACCAGCGTCCCACTCTCAAAGTACCCACCAACATCTAAAATGGAGGCAGACGACAATAAGAACACAGCAAAACTGGTCCAAACCAACTTGTAGTCCAAGTCTGTTAGTTTTGATGTCATATATACGTTTACAGAACTAATGTACTCCAAAAAGACAAGATTTTTGGATTTAAATATTTTTGTCACCCATTAAGTTAGTTAAAACAAAACTGAATTATCTATCTACTAAAATAAGGGCCTGTACCATCATTGCAGAAAGGCCCATCGAAGGCGGTCAGACTGCAGTCGCACGAGTATCCGTTGTATTTCTCAATACATTTCCCTCCATTCTGGCAATGCATTCCATAGCTGCCGCAGTGACCAGAGCATCCAGGCTTTACCCCTGGTGTGACCTTTGCCCTCCCCTCAAGGTCAAGTGTCACCCCATTGACCTTCAGAGAACGAATGCAACCCAGAAATCCTCTCTGCCCCCCTGAGGCTCCTAAATTGTAGTACAGCAACACAGATATAACAAGTTATCTTTATGTTTATTGCATTATTATTGCACCAAACATTTCACATTTAAAAAGGTACAAAGTCTTAATAATTTCCAATTGATTGATTGATTTATTGACTGACTGACTGACTGATTGATTGATTAATTGATTAACTGACTGATTGACTGATTGATTGACTTATTGATTGATAGTTTGATTGACTGACCGATTGACTGATTGATTGACTTATTGGTTGACATTAACTGATTGATTGACTGACTGATTGATTGATTGATTGACTGACTGACTGATTGACTGATTGATTGACTTATTGGTTGACATTAACTGTTTGATTTACTGACTGACTGACTGATTGACTGACTGATTGATTGATTGATTGACTGACTGATTGATTGACTTATTGGTTGACATTAACTGATTGATTGACTGACTGATTGATAGTTTGATTGACTGACCGATTGACTGATTGATTGACTTATTGGTTGACATTAACTGATTGATTGACTGACTGATTGATTGATTGATTGATTGACTGACTGACTGATTGACTGATTGATTGACTTATTGGTTGACATTAACTGTTTGATTTACTGACTGATTGATTGATTGATTGATTGATTGACTTATCGACTGATTGACTTATTGGTTGACATTAACTGTTTGATTTACTGACTGACTGATTGATTGATTGACTGATTGACTTATTGTTTGACATTAACTGTTTGATTACTGACTGACTGATTGATTGATTGATTGACTGACTGACTGATTGACTGATTGATTGACTTATTGGTTGACATTAACTGATTGATTGACTGACTGATTGACTTATTGTTTGACATTAACTGTTTGATTACTGACTGACTGACTAATTGATTGATTGATTGATTGACTGACTGATTGTCTGACTTATTGTTTGACATTGACTGTTTGATTTACTGACTGACTGATTGACTGTCATAATGTGGTTGTCTGGAATTTTTCCTTGTGAGCTCATCAAAAATAATATCATACAATGAAAAAAAAAAAGATGTTTTACAACTGATAAAATGTTATAATAAAATCAGGACATTACCAGATAGGCTGTGTTTGAAATTAAGTCTAATTTATTAGGTAGATCTTACCTACAAACAGCTGACTGAAGAGCTGCAGGCGGGTGTGGCCCTGATGTGGGGCTGACCGCGCCTCCCTGTGCACCTTGTCCAATCGCAAAACAGCCTCCTTAATATTCCGTTCCGCCTCCACCCTGTGCCACTGGTCATCATTGAGGGGTGTAGATGCGCGTATGATTAACTCCACAGGCCCGTTGCCCACATCAAATGAGAACGACACCACTGTAGCAGCTGTGGAAAGCAGTGTTGTTCTCGTTAACTAAACTAAAGCTATTAAGAAACGGTTTTCGGTAATTGAAATTAAGCTAAAATAAAATATACATTTTAGATGAAGAACAATCTTAAAACAAAAATTAGAAATGTTGCCTTGGCAACTAACTGAAATACGTAAGTTAAAGTTGAAGTACTAAACTAAAACTAATTTCTTTTCAATTAAAGCAAAATAGAAATATATATATAAAATTGACAAAAGCTCAACAAAATTAATACAACAAAGTAATATTAAAATGGGAAATGATAATATAAAAATAAAAGATAATTCAAAAGTATTAACATTAATAACATTTCACTTCATCTGGAGGGCAGATAACAGGGATTTACCTCAAGATGAGGTGCTAAAAATATGTGGTACTCTTCATGTGAGCTTACATTTGAGTTCTAAGCGAATGAAATCTGGATTGCCCAGGTTTTCCAGAAAGACACCATGTGAGGCTGAAGTCTTAAAATAGAAGGAAATGTCTGCGCTGATCTCGGCTTTGAAGGTGGGGAAATGAAGATAAGATGCAGGTGTGTTGAAGGACACTGCGTTCCAGTAGTGACCTATAAAAGAAACACACTGTCAACTCAGTAGATGTTTGTTTGTTTGTCTACTATGCCCTATTTTCAGTCTTTTCAGATTTTGGGCTCTAGTTTTCCATGCTTGAATGTTCAAAAAAACACATTATTTTTCACATATTTGACATTGTTGCAGCACCTCTCTTGCCAGTCTGTCAGTAACGCTCTGTTTAGTTCCTGTCTCTTTGAAGCCCCTCCTTCTGAGAAGCACAATGTGCTCTGATTGGTCAGCTGGACCAGAGTGTTGTGATTGGTCAAGCGCTTTGGGAAATGTCACGTCACTTACCACACTACTAATGCAACATAAAAAGGGCTCACCCCGTTTTTTGCATACGCCTTGGGCGAGAATTATTGAAACGAGGAATAGAGTGATGTGTTCGTTCCCGGAAGAAAACTCAAGAATACGATAGAGGCGTTTCAGGGAGTTCAGAAACAGTATGCACTGATATAGAGAATAACTCAAATGCAAGAAAGCATAATTGAATCATTTTAAAGCAACAGTGTGTCCCTTATCATTTCTAATTGATTTTAAAGGCACTTTATAGTTAGTTTTGTAATTAGGCCTATGATTGTTTCTGTGAGCGGACCAAGAAAGGGTGTCGATCCAAGAACACGTCCTACTTGGCTGAACTATGCTGCATATTGTAATTGATACGTTTGAGAGCATGACCACACTTACGATCGCCTTGGCAGCGGAGCGGCCCAATGGTGAGTTTGGCTTCGGATCCAGAGCGGTGTATATCGCCAACCACTACCTGACTGACAGGCAGATGGTCCTTATACATCAACATACCAGCATCCTCTTTCCTGGAGAAACAAACACGATGCAGAGGAAGAATTGCGTACCACAAGGGGGCAGTATAGAATTATACAATGTAGCAGACATGAGATATGTTCAAATTGGAATTTTGTAGTGACAAAAGTAATGCACATAAACTTGTATGGTAGTATACAATTCCAACAAACTATGGATGATCAAACCATCTAATTGAACTGTAAGCTGGCTTTTGTCTTCATCTGAACTACTAACCTTGACCAAAACAAGAAGAGACTGAGATCTCACCATTGCCTCAGATCTGCATCACAGTTGCAGTAGTATCTGGGATCTGTGCAGTTGCGTTCAATGCCACAGGCACATTTCTGCACGCCTGGTCCTGAGCCGCCCCAGTAGAAGTGCTTCTCGTTTCCCCTGCCGACCCACCACGTGGAGGGAGAACCGTCTAAAACAAAGGGAAACGATCTTAATACCTCAAACTTTGAGCAATTAAAGTTCCGATTTTTACCAAATCCATTTACCTGGCGAGTTGAGCAGGTGTGATTTGTAGCACAAGTACGCCACATGCTGCTCACAGAGCTCAGCGCTGCTGGTGATGGCGTTCACCTGAACCACAAAAACAGCAGGCGAGCACCACATTCAGCATCTGTTGTTCAGGTATAAGAGCGTTAATTGTTCAATTCACGCTGTTTTAAGCCTCACCTGTTCAGCAGACATGCTGTAATTGAGTGTGAGCACAGTCTTGTCTTCAGGTCTGGAACCTGCTGCCACAGAACTCTGAGCTGGAAGGTCGTTCACAATGATTGTCCACACTTTGTCTTCTGAAACACACACATACACAGTGAGTATGGATACATTTTTATGATGTTTGTTCATTTAAAATAAAGCGTCATAACTGGATGCATTTATTGCTTACATGAGTAACATTATATTTTATAATATTAGTTAAGGATTCTTGCACCAGATATATTCATAATTCAGCCGTTAGTCATTTTTTGGTACAAAAAGATGTCACTAATGTAAATATGGGTGATTATCTGTTAATTTATTCAATGTTATGACGACGAATATAATTAACACATTATATGAATGTATTAACTGAACTTAAGATGTGAGCGCTTGATATTCTCTGTTTTGTTTTTGAATGTATTTAAATATATGATATATTTACTTTTGATACAATATATATATATATATATATATAAAAACTTTATATATTACATTACACATTATAATATGTCATGTGCATATTTATTAAAATATATTTGTATTTAAATGTATTTTATACACACTTTTGATGCATGATCTATCTATCTATCTATCTATCTATCTATCTATCTATCTATCTATCTATCTATCTATCTATCTATCTATCTATCTATCTATCTATCTATCTATCTATCTATCTAACCGTGCCTAATCTTAGGCACATTAGTATTTTTACCAAAAAAAAAAGGTTTTAAGCCAGTTATTTATATCTTTTGCTGTAGTTTGTAAGTAGGAAATATCCGTTTAAATTTCCAAACATTCCTTTTGCCATTAATTGTAATAATCCAGTGAGATATGCTCCACATGGACATCTGATCTCACCATCATCGAGTCTATCTCATGAAGAAACAGAAAAAACAGAATAAATCCAGCAGAACTCCGAGACGCTTGGGAACATAATATATATATATTATATATATCTCTGCCTTCCGAGACAATCCAGACAAACTAAAATGCTACTCTAGCCACCGGTTAGCTTGTGTTTACACAGTGAATTTCATGTGTCTAGTGTTTCTGACCCATCATATTGCAGGCGACTCTGAAAGGCTCAAGCGGTCCACTGCCGTCTGGGTCGATCCAGTATGTGTCTGAGCTTCGGCCCAAGTGTTTGTACTCCTCACATGACTGCTCGTACACAGCTGCAGAAACACACAGTGTAAGCATGAAAACAGCCACCACTGCAAGAAAATCTACAGTGCTTCATTTCTGAGAACCAGTCAGCTAAATAATAAAACAAAATAAACATCCGCATCTGACAGTTCCAAAGCGAAAAACGTCTATTCTCTAAAGGTTCTTTGCATGTAAGGTCTATATAGTACTTTAGAGATTATAAAAGATCTTGATGATTCTTAATAGGTTCTACAGATAAGTTTATTAGGTTCTGTGTTGTAGGACATGAGTACACTGATGGTTTTCTAAAGAATTACACCATACAAAGTTCTTTGTGGAGGTCAAAATGGTCTCCTACGCCACCAGACACTGCTTTTATAACACTTTATAGCATTGTTTGATCTATCTAGCTCAGGGGTGTCCAATCCTGCTCCTGGAGAGCCACTGTCCTGCAGAGTTTAGCTCCAACCCTAGTTAAACACACCTGACCAAATAATCAAGGTTTTCAGGCTTACATGAAACTTCCAGGCAGGTGTTTTGTGGTAAGTTGGAGCTAAATTCTGCAGGACAGTGGCTCTCCAGGAGCAGGATTGGACACCCCTGATCTAGCAGAACATAGTAGAAGTTTAAGCTTAAATAAAAGTGGGCAATATGATTATAGATGGCTTACAGTTGTGGCAGGTGGCACCAGAGTATCCAGTGCCTTCACAGGCACATTTAAACGTGTTTCCAGTTTGAGAGCACTTGCCACCATGTTCACAGTGGTTTGGCACACACCTTGAGAAAAAGAGAGAGAGAGAACGATTAAAGCCACTGGAAAGGACCCTTCGAGCCACTCACTGGAAAGGAATATAAATATATATATAGCCTAAATTAACACGCGCCTGTTATGAATCCGGTCCGTCATCTTTCATCCACTTACCACCAGAGGTCACCCTTCCACATCATGGACTCCCCTCAATACACGAACTACATTTCCCAGAATCCTCGCACCTGTCACTAATCACTGCTCCAGCTGACACTCATCATCCCACCATATTTAAGTTTAACGCACACACACTCAGTTGCTAGGTCTTGTTTATTCTTAGTTACATTTCCAAGCGTTTATTCCTGTCTTGTCTTCCTGTTGTCACTCTGCCTGGTTTACCCGTGTCCTGATTGTTTCGCTGCGTAGCCTTGGATTATTGCCTGTTTACTGGACTATTGCTTATCTGCCGCCTGCCTTCGACCTCTCGCCTGTGGACTGTTTATGAGCCTTCCTTGTCCTTCTACATACCTGTTTGCTGTTTTGTGACCATTGCTTGTCTGACTACGTTTGCAATAAAGCCTGTACATGGATCTCTTCCGTTGACTCACTCCTTCATTACAGCGGCAAGCACCAAATGCAAGTAAAAATTGGCATTGGCGAGTATATGAAACGGTGTCATTCGCCAGTTGGCCAGTAACATTTTTATTAATTCTAACGCTTGGGACAGGTGACAATCTTTGACAATCTAAATATTCAAGCACAAGAAGAAGCAAAAGGGAGCTTATTACTCGCATGTTGTGTGGAAAGCCTCGTCTCAGACAGCGTGTGAATACCGAATTTAGCTCTCTATCAAGTCTTCTTGCATTAACAGACAAATTCAGACAAAATTATGTCACAAAATGGCGAGTATTCTAGTAACCAGAGTCGGTTGTGTCTTAAGTGAACGTAAACAGTCAAGAACGACAATGTCAAACAGACGTAGGCTAGTAAGAGCTGTAAGGCGCTCTAACGACTGATGATAGAGACTACCGTCTTTAGCCTCCTTGTTAGAGCGCCCAACTCCCATGCGGACGGGCTCAGAGTCCGGTTTGAGTCCCACTCAGAGTGGGCAGTTCGAACTGGAGGTGCTACAAACGCATGTGTACAGATTCAGTGAGTTAGATTGCTCTTAAAGTGACAGTAGCCTAATATTCCTGCAGCTATCTGTGTTTTTAATGTTTGTTGAAGCCATTTTTTATGGAAGTAAAAATATTTGAGTTTATTTTGTATTTTATTAATCTTAGAAAAAACTTGCGTTGCAAATTAAATGTAAGCAGTTAACTAGGGATCTAGTATAAGATCATTTGATTGGCTGAGAGATCTGGTGATAAAGAAATAGAACCCTGCGAAACAGTCAGAAGCCACTGGACTTTGGAGCAATATAGTCTTTTGACCTACACGGAACTGCAGTTAACTTGAAAGAAAAGTAACGATCCTAAGTTTTTATTTTCTTTTATGTTTGAGATTTATAATTAAACATTCAGACGAAGAACTCTGGATTCAAGACTTTTATTCGCTGACGTTTTGTGTTGAGTACAAAAGAACTTTGAAGTCCTAAGCTAGTGAGTAAGCTTGTTGCACTCACACCAAAGTCAAAAGACTGCTCGACATAGTTAAAAATATCGAGTAAATTCAGAAGATTGCACGACGAAGCAGAAAGAACGAGCCGCGTGAGAAGATCGCTAAAGAATAAGACGCTCGTGACGAAGGCGAGCTGATCGACTGGGCGGATCTGAGGAAAACCTGCTAGTGGCTGCTAACAAAGACAATAGACGGACGAAAACTACGTCGCGGCAAAAGAATACAGAAAGAAAGCCAGAGGTAGCCTACCTAGAGAGTGAGTCGTCGGCTGAATGAAACTTTCCCTAGAACAGTTCTGATATTTTCTTCGTGACTCTATTAGCCATCGTCTATGAAGTGACAGTTAGTGTTTACTGGATATTTCATCTTGAAAGTCATAGAGCTTGACATAAATAAATCCTGCACAATAGTGATTCTTTTAAACGACTGTTTATAAGAAGATTAGAAGCTGTGGACAATATTAAGATTTGTCGCGGTTTTGTGTGAAGATTTTTAAAGTGACATGACATGGCAGACGAAAGCGGAGCTGCGTGTGCTGACCCAAAGAGGGCGCCAAAGCCCACAGAAAAGGCTGTAGAGGAGAAACTACACAGGCTGAAAGGAGAACGCAAGGGAAAGTTGGCACAAATAACCAAACTGAAGAATAATTTAGCCAAATTAAAGGAAAATGAACACAATGTTAATTTCATTAAAGATGTAGAATTGTTACAGTTCGAAAGATGCTTAAGACAATATGAACGGATTAACGAAGAGTTGTGTGAGTTAATAGATGAAGATGATAAGGAAGTGGATCAATATGCTTATGAGAACAGATGTTCGTAATTTAAGCAGTTTATAGAAGACACAAACAAATGGATTGCAGATGTCCTAAAGGATGATGAAGATGATATTAGGCCACATGATAGTGTATCCAAAGCTAACTCCGTGCTAAGCCATACTTCCAGTACTATTTCCGCAATGCTGAGAATTAAATCTGAACGTGAAGCGCTGTTGGCAAGAGCTGCAGCAATGAAAAAGAGAGAAGCAATAGAACAGGAAGAAATTCGCTTGAGAATTAAAAAAGAGCAATTGGAGCTTGAAACGGAGCTTGCTGCTTCAGACGCCAAATTGAAGGTGTACGAAGAATTTGAAGATACTCATGGATCTAAAAATGATTTATCAGAGCTACCTTCAGGACTCAGACTTGAACCCCTGATGTGTAGACAAGAAAAACACGATGTAGATGATTATGTGCGTCATGGAGCTGGTAAGACATCTCTTACATTCAATCCAAAGCCAGCCACTCAAGTTGGTGCTTCAGATAGAAGAAAGTACTCATCAAGGTTTGATGCTGTCAGCAGCACGCCACATCTTAATCATCATGATCACACTGATTTTTCTACAGATAGCCTGTACGAAGTGTTACAGCGTCAAAACGAAGTCACAGAGATGCTCATTAAACAACAGAGTTTGTCTCAACTCCCTCAAAGAGACATATCCACGTTTACAGGAGATCCTCTGACTTACAGATCGTTCATAAGGGCATTTGAGCATGCTATCGACAGTAAAACAGACAGTCATCAGGACCGGCTGTACTACCTCGAACAGTTCACGAGCGGAGAGCCACTTGATCTTGTTCGGAGCTGTGAGCACATGAAACCTGACAGAGCTTATAAAGAAGCCAGAGAACTGCTTGATCGTCACTATGGAGATGAAATGACCATCGCTACAGCTTATATCAAGAAGGCTATGGAATGGCCTCAGATAAAGCCAGAAGACAGAAAAGGATTGAATGCTTTTGCTTTGTTCTTGGTTGGATGTTGTAACACAGTGAATGATGTGGACTACATGGACGAAATGAACAATCCTACCAACATGAAGTCCATTTTATCCAAACTTCCATTCAAACTGAAAGAAAGATGGAGAAGTTATGCTTATGACATTCAAGAAAAAACAAGAAAAAGAGCCAGATTTCCTGATTTAGTGGACTATGTATACCGACAAGCAAAGGTTGCCAATGACCCGCTGTTTGGAGATATCTTGGACTCCACTTCAAGTACTCAGAACATCTCAAAAAGGAAACCAAGCATTAGAAAAAGTGAATCTAAAAGAAGCAGCTTTGCTGTGAATGTGTCTGCTATCGAAAATGATGTCAGTAAAAGCCAACCTGAGAAGAAACCTTTTGCAGCCAAGTCAGCAAGTGTTTTTCAAAGTCCTTGTCTTTACTGCCAGAAGAACCATGCACTGAATGCATGCAACAAGATTCGAGAACAGCCTCTAAAAGAAAGAATTCAGTTCTTGAAAATGAACGGCCTTTGTTTTGGGTGTCTGACGGCAGGTCATATGTCCAAGGACTGTAGAAAAAGGGCCTCTTGTCCAGATTGTTCACTCAAACACCCAGCTATCTTGCATGTTGTTAAGGAAGATGCTTCATCAAAGAACAACAGTGCAGACGACAAGTCACAAAGCAAGAATGAGGTCACAAGCGCTCTCGTATCTGCAGGTTGCAGAAAAGGTGACCATACTGGGGCCGGGAACAGTGAGTGTATTCTTCCCATTGTACCTGTGCAGATCAAACACAAGAAGGACACAAAAGCCATTAAGACCTATGCTTTCTTGGATCAAGGAAGTACAGCGACTTTCTGCACTGAAGAATTGGCGAAGAAGTTGAATATGCGGGGCAGAAAGACAGAGTTCCTGCTTCGTACTATAGCGCAAGAACAGAAAGTGACTAGCTATGAACTTACCGATCTGGAGGTGTGTGGCTTAGAGGAGCAAAATTACATTCAGCTTCCCAATGTGTATACTCAGCCAGATATACCTGCAAAAAAGGCCAACATTCCACAGAAGAAAGATTTGGAAAAGTGGTCTTACCTGAGTCGAGTCCATCTCCCAAAACTTGAAGCAGAAGTTGGTCTGCTCATCGGTGTCAATGCATACAAAGCCATGGAGCCATGGGAGATCATTAACAGCCAGAACGACGGACCATATGCTGTGAAGACAGCTCTTGGCTGGGTCGTCAATGGACCAATCAGCAAGTGCCAAGAAAAGGAATCAGATGATGGCAAAAGACAAAGTTTCCTTGTCAACCGTATTTCTGTGATAAGCGTAGAAGACATGCTGCTGAAGTACTACAATGCAGATTTTCCAGAAAGAAGATGTGACGACAGACGAGAACAGTCGCAACATGACAAACAGTTCATGCATACAGTGACAACATTAGCTCAGCTCGTGGATGGTCACTTCTGCATCAAGTTGCCTTTGAAGGATGACAAGGTGAAGATGCCATGCAACCGTGGTATTGCTGAGCAGAGGCTTAACTCTTTGAAGAGGAAGTTCAGTAGGAATACAGACTTCTTTCAAGAGTACAAGGCTTTTATGGACAACATACTGGAAAAGGGCTACGCAGTAAGGATTCCAGAAAAACAGTTAATTCGCAGTGATGGAAGAGTATGGTTCATTCCACACCATGGGGTTTACCATCCAAAAAAGAAGAAACTCAGAGTCGTCTTTGACTGTGCGGCAACTTACCAAGGCGTGTCGCTAAATGACCAGTTGTTACAAGGGCCTGACTTAACTAACACCCTCATTGGAGTATTGTTGAGATTCAGACAGGAGCCTGTAGCCATGATGGCAGATATAGAGTCCATGTTTTATCAGGTGTGGATTCCAGACACAGACGCGGATATGCTACGCTTTCTCTGGTGGCCAGGTGGTAATTTGAATGTGGAAGCAGAAGAGTACAGAATGCGTGTGCATTTGTTCGGTGCTACATCATCTCCTAGTTGTGCATCATATGCATTAAGAAGAACAGTGGAAGATGCAGCATCAAGGAGTACCCCAGAAGCTACACAGACAGTCCTCAAGAACTTCTATGTGGACGACTGTTTGAAGTCAGTAGCCACAGAAGAAAAAGCCGTTGCTCTTGTGAGGGAGCTGATGACGTTGTGCGCCAGTGGTGGTTTCCATTTGACCAAGTGGGTCAGCAACAGCAGAGCCCTGCTGGGCTCCATTCCCGACCACGAACGAGCAGCTGAAGTAAAAGATCTCGATTTGGAGCATGATGAGTTACCAGTAGAACGGGCATTAGGCATGCAGTGGTGCACAAGTTCTGACAGCTTCAGGTTCAAAATACATCTGCCGGATAAGCCATGCACAAGACGGGGCATTTTATCCGTAGTCAGTTCGGTGTATGACCCAATGGGTTTTCTGGCACCACTCCTACTACCCATCAAGCTCATCTTAAGAGATCTCTGCCAAGAGAAGAAAGGTTGGGATGAAGAGATCCAAGAAAAGGAATGTCGGGCATGGATGAAGTGGCTGACAGACTTAGACAAGCTTTCAGAACTCCGTCTGAACAGATGTTTCAAACCCCCTGCATTTGGGCCCACAAAAACTGCTCAAATTCACAATTTCTCAGACGCTAGTCAAGACGGATATGGCGTTGTGTCGTATCTCTTGCTGACAAATGACCGGGGTGAGATACATGTATCATTTTTGATGGGAAAGTCCAGAGTCGCTCCACTCAAGCAAATCACAATCCCGAGAATGGAGTTGACGGCAGCAATGGTTGCAGTCAAGATCGATCGGATGTTGAAAGAAGAACTTGAAGTTCCCCTGATGGAGTCGGTCTTCTGGACGGATAGTACAACAGTACTAAAGTACATTGAAAATGATGCTCTTCGTTTCAAGACATTTGTAGCCAACCGTGTCGCTTTCATTAGAGAAGCGACTACATCTTCTCAGTGGAAGTATGTCAACACCTCACAAAATCCAGCAGATCAGGCTTCCAGAGGTTTGAAGATGCAGAGCTTCATGGAGAGTAAGAGCTGGTTTCAGGGGCCTAGTTTCCTGCGAAAAGAAGTTGAATGGCCGGAACAACCTGAACAGTGTCCTTACCTGATTGAAGATGATGTTGAGGTAAAGACATGCGCTGCAGTGTCACGCACAAAGTCAAACGAGTGCACAGATCCAATGAATCAGCTCATTGAGTACTACTCCAGTTGGCATAAGCTGAAAAAGGCGGTAGCCTGGATGTTGCACTTGAAAAGGACATTGCGGTACCTGAGCGAGAGAAGAAAAGAATTTAAGCAGAACATACAGCAGAATGAGAATGATCCAGAGAAATGCAGATCTATAGTTGAACAGCAAATGGTCATGTGCAAGAAAAACCTGGAAAAAGGAATACTAACTGTGGAAGATTTATCCAGAGCTGAAATTGAACTGGTTAAATACAGTCAGAGACAAACTTACATGGAGGAGATACAAGCCTTGCAGCCGGCAGGCTCCCGTGTGAAAAGGAACAGTTCTATCTTCAAACTGGACCCATACTTGCAGGAGGATGTGTTGAGAGTAGGAGGACGTTTGAACAGATCGGCGATGCCAGAGGAGGCCAAGCATCCTGCCATTCTGCATAAACAGCACAGAATAACTCACCTCATTCTCCACCACATCCATCAAGAGTGTGGACATGGAGGTAGGAACCACGTCCTAGCCATATTGCGACAACGGTATTGGATACCAAGAGCCAATGTAGCAGCAAGAAAAGTGATTTCAGAGTGCAACCTCTGCAGAAGACTGCATGCAAAGGCAGGAGAGCAGAAAATGGCGGATCTGCCACAAGACCGTCTACTCCCCGACAAACCACCCTTCACCAACACGGGTGTTGATTATTTCGGACCTTTCGAGGTCAGAAGAGGACGTGCAAAGGTTAAGCGTTATGGAGTGCTCTTCACATGTTTAACTGTCAGGGCAGTGCATATAGAAGTAGCCCATTCTCTTGACACTGATTCATGCATTAATGCCATACGGCGTTTTCAAGCCAGAAGAGGTCAAGTGTCAATTATTCGTTCTGACAATGGCACCAACTTTGTCGGCGCTGAACGAGAGCTGCGCGAGGCATTGGCAGAGCTGGATCAGTCTCGTATCAACGAAGTCATGATGAAAAAGGGTGTGCAATGGATTTTTAACCCGCCTGCTGCGTCTCACCACGGCGGTATCTGGGAGCGTCAAATCCGTACAGTGAGAAAAGTGCTGAGCTCTGTTGTGAAGCAACAACTCTTAGAAGATGAAGGACTTCACACTCTCTTATGCGAAGTTGAGAGCATCATCAATGGGAGACCTTTAACCACGAACACAGATCACCCCAATGATCTCGAGCCGCTGACTCCGAATCATCTGCTTGCGTTGAAAGCGCAGCCTAATTTCCCACCTGGTGTGTTCACTAAGGATGACGTCTACGCCCGCCGACGCTGGAGACAAATACAATATATGGCGGATCTGTTCTGGCGAAGGTGGACTCATGAATACCTACCGCTTCTGCAAGAACGGCAAAAATGGCTCGGCTTAAAGAGAAGTTTCAAGGTTGGAGATGTTGTCCTCATCGCAGATTCATTCCTGCCAAGAAACTCCTGGATGTTAGGCAGAATCGTGAGGGTAACGCCCGACTCCAAAGGTGTTGTCCGAAGTGCTGAAGTTCGGACGAAGACCAGCATCATTCAAAGACCCATAACTAAACTTTGTTTGTTGCAGGGAGAAGACTGAAGATAGAAGAGAAAGACTTGAATAGAATAGAAATTACCAGTTGAATAGGCTGTGAGAAGTATTTAGTCGTTAATACTTGCCAATTAATGTTTACCTTTAAATATTTTCCTGTGAAGAGAAGAAGATTCTTGTTAAAAGGATTGAGAAAGTGTTAAATGTAAGAGTGTAAAATGACTTCAGTTTAAATTTAAGTTGATAATTGATATGTTAAGGCATAGTCAATTAGGGACCGGGATATGTTGAAGCCATTTTTTATGGAAGTAAAAATATTTGAGTTTATTTTGTATTTTATTAATCTTAGAAAAAACTTGCGTTGCAAATTAAATGTAAGCAGTTAACTAGGGATCTAGTATAAGATCATTTGATTGGCTGAGAGATCTGGTGATAAAGAAATAGAACCCTGCGAAACAGTCAGAAGCCACTGGACTTTGGAGCAATATAGTCTTTTGACCTACACGGAACTGCAGTTAACTTGAAAGAAAAGTAACGATCCTAAGTTTTTATTTTCTTTTATGTTTGAGATTTATAATTAAACATTCAGACGAAGAACTCTGGATTCAAGACTTTTATTCGCTGACGTTTTGTGTTGAGTACAAAAGAACTTTGAAGTCCTAAGCTAGTGAGTAAGCTTGTTGCACTCACAATGTTAATCAAACAACAAGGGGCAGAAATAAATCACTCACTGCTCTTGACTGAATAATTTGATTAATTAATAAGGATGTGTAATTTACTATACAGTGTTATTTTATTAAATTTCTGTACCTTAAAACTTCTATCAGACCTACCTGAAAAACCTGAAAACCACTGTTTATTTCATTGGTATCTTTTGTTGCATTAATTTGTGATTTGACTTGTAATTTCATTATTTGTTTTTTATTTCATTACTGACTGTTTACTTGGCTTCTTTAATAGTGTTTTAAATTTATATTAATTAGGCTAGTAGTTTTACCCTGGTATGTTGGAATATAGAATTGTGAATTTTCACTTGTATCTTAAATGTTGGCGTCATTACTGCCTGTTTTTGCAAAATCAGTTCCATGGCCGATAAAAAATATTTACGGCCAGTAAATTTTCTTAAGTCACCGGCCAAAAAAGTTAGTTTTACGCGCTGTGTGTATATATAAACAGTGATTAAAAAAAAAAAAGATGAGTTTTGACAATTTACTATAGACATTTGTTTACTTTTGTATGATAAAACAATTTTGGGTTGCCACTTCCCGAAGCAATACCAGTTAAAAGAAACTGCAATCTCACAGTCAGTCTCTGTTCTTTGTAGCTCTAGAAAGCCTAATTTTTAATGACTTTAAGTCCCGTCTGCAGAAGGTCCTGATCCTGCATGTTAACACAGTCGGCCTGATCAAATGGGGGAGGACACGTGACAGAGCTTTGAGGAACTCCTGCTGAAGTGAGTCAAATGTGGCTTACATAAGCTTCTCGAAGTGGCTTCACAGCTCTGAAAGTCCTCATGACTCTAATAAAGCAATCAGCTCGAGAAACGTCTTATTGCTTTTTGGAGAGACTGAACAAAAAAAACAAAAAAAGACAACCAAAGAACAGCAGAGGCTTTGATCAGAACATCGCGATCAAAGGCAAACATCAGCTCTACATTAGTTTGCGGAGTCATCTGTGAGAGTGTGTTCACGAATGAATATGGATGGCATGGAGGATTGACTTTATCGCAAAGGGACGTGACATTACCATATGAAAAGCAAAGCTGAAAGGAGAGAGCATGTTGACTTTTAACAAAGCAGAATATGCATGAATCTGTAAAATAATTTGAGTGGTTGCATGCAAATTTACAACGGGTCTCTCCATCAGTGCAAGTCTATTCTTCGAATGAATTACCTGTCTATGATGGCACACATATCCAGGCTGACGTTCTCAAAGCTTCCCAGCATGCCTTGCTCCACAGACTGCAAGTCGACCAACTGGTCGTCGACATGTATGAGCTGCATGCAGCCCTGAAAGGAGCGTTGCGATGGAGAAAGGTCTGTCCGCGGGAAGTATCCTGCACATGGCAACAAGGAAATTAAAACCTGTAATCTCAGATGTGCAGTCATGCAAAGCAGATCGAGTGTGCCCAATAAGGTGACGACAATAAGTATCCATCATAATTCAATTGAATAATATATGATTAGAATGATTTGCGAAGGATCGTGTGACACTGAAGACTGAAGTAATGATGCAGAAAATTCAGCTTTGGAATAAATCAAACTTATTTCAATTAGAAAAGTTATTTAAAAATTGTTCTCAATATTGCCACAATAAGTATTGTATTTAACACATAAGAGACTTTGTTCAACAACATTAAACATTATTCCTATAATTACCTCCAAAAAAATAATCTCCTCCAGTCCTGATCTGAATGGGGAGGGCAGCTCTCACTGTGGACATCTCGTCTCCATTAATGGTCAACATGGCGATGCTCTCCAGTGCCAGAAAGTGAACACTGTGCCATTGTCCATCATTAAGACCAGAACCTGCACAGCAAAATGGTTTACCTCCATGAGTAAAAGGGAAATCAGACTCTTCTAGAAATTAAATTAGAAAGCCCTTATTTGCTTATTTGTCCCACAGTGGGGAAATTACATACTCTGCATTTAACCCATCCAAGTGCACACACACACACACACACACACCCGGAGCAGTGGGCAGCTATTGCTACAGCACCTGGGGAGCAATTAGGGGTTAGGTGCCTTGCTCAAGGGCACTTTTAGTCATGGTATCGTATTTTATTTATCGTATTTTATCGTATTTTGGTACTCATATTTTATATATTTATTTAGGTGTGTGAGTGTGTGTGTGTGTGAGGGGTTGGTGAGGTGTTGATATGTGGTAAGGTGTTCTAAATGGCTGCTAGGGTGTTGCTATAAGGATTTGAAGGAATTGCTATGTGATTGTTAGGGTGTTGCTACAGGGATACTAAGAAGTTCTTATTGTTTTGGGTGGTTGCCAAGGTGCAGATGCTGAGGTCTATTAAAAGGCTGCTAGGGTGTTGCTACAGGGATGCTAGAGTGATTTAGTGTGTTGAATGATTGCTATCAAACTGCTATGCAGTTTCTAAGGTGTTCTGGGTGGTTGCCAAGGTGTTACTATGCAGATGCTAAGATGTTCTAAATGGCTACAGGGATGCTAGAGGTTCTGAGTGTTTTTATTGTGTTCCTATATTGTTTTTAATGGTTGCAATCATGCTGCTATGCAGTTTGTAGGATGTTCTGGGTGGTTGTTAAGGTGTTGCTATGCAGATGCTAAAGTGTTCTAAATGGCTAGTATGGTGTTGCTACAGAGATGCTAGAGGTTCTGAGTGTTTTTATTGTGTTCCTATATTGTTTTGAATGGTTGCTATCATGCTGCTATGCAGTTTGTAGGATGTTCTGGGTGGTTGTTAAGGTGTTGCTATGCAGATGCTAAAGTGTTCTAAATGGCTACCATGGTTTTGATACAGGGATGCTAGAGGTTCTGAGTGTTTTTATTGAGTTCTTATATTGTTTTGAATGGTTGCTATCATGCTGCTATGCAGTTTCTAGGATGTTCTGGGTGGTTGTTACGGTGTTGCTATGCAGATGATAAAGTGTTCTAAATGGCTACCATGGTTTTGATACAGGGATGCTAGAGGTTCTGAGTGTTTTTATTGTGTTCCTATATTTTTTTGAATGGTTGCTATCATGCTGCTATGCAGTTTCTAGGATGTTCTGGGTGGTTGTTAAGGTGTTGCTATGCAGATGCTAAAGTGTTCTAAATGGCTAGTATGATGTTGCTACAGAGATGCTAGAGGTTCTGAGTGTTTTTATTGTGTTCCTATATTGTTTTGAATGGTTGCTATCATGCTGCTATGCAGTTTCTAGGATGTTCTGGGTGGTTGTTAAGGTGTTGCTATGCAGATACTAAAGTGTTCTAAATGGCTACTATGGTGTTGATACAGGGATGCTAGAGGTTCTGAGTGTTTTTATTGTGTTCCTATATTTTTTTGAATGGTTGCTATCATGCTGCTATGCAGTTTCTAGGATGTTCTGGGTGGTTGTTAAGGTGTTGCTATGCAGATGCTAAAGTGTTCTAAATGGCAACTATGGTGTTGATACAGGGATGCTAGAGGTTCTGAGTGTTTTTATTGTGTTCCTATATTTTTTTGAATGGTTGCTATCATGCTGCTATGCAGTTTCTAGGATGTTCTGGGTGGTTGTTAAGGTGTTGCTATGCAGATGCTAA
Source organism: Opsariichthys bidens (assembly GCA_037194245.1). NCBI lineage: Eukaryota > Metazoa > Chordata > Actinopteri > Cypriniformes > Xenocyprididae > Opsariichthys > Opsariichthys bidens. The sequence goes on from CM074303.1 coordinate 10,311,297, forward strand.
AGTGTTCTAAATGGCAACTATGGTGTTGATACAGGGATGCTAGAGGTTCTGAGTGTTTTTATTGTGTTCCTATATTGTTTTGAATGGTTGCTATCATGCTGCTATGCAGTTTGTAGGATGTTCTGGGTGGTTGTTAAGGTGTTGCTATGCAGATGCTAAAGTGTTCTAAATGGCTACCATGGTTTTGATACAGGGATGCTAGAGGTTCTGAGTGTTTTTATTGAGTTCTTATATTGTTTTGAATGGTTGCTATCATGCTGCTATGCAGTTTCTAGGATGTTCTGGGTGGTTGTTAAGGTGTTACTATGCAGATGCTAAAGTGTTCTAAATGGCTGCTATGTTGTTGCTACAGAGATGCTAGAGTTTTGAGTGTTTTTAGTGGGTTGCTATTGGGCTCTGAGTGGCTGCTATCATATTGCTCTGCAATTTCTAAGGTGTTCTGGGTGGTTGCCAAGGTGTTGCTATGAGGATGCTAAGATGTTCTAAATGACTGCAAGGGTGTTGCAACAGGACTGTTGAGATGTTTTTAAATCTGTTGTTTTGTGTTCTATTTTAATGCGTTGCTATGTGGTTCTGAGTTGTTGCAGTAATGTTGCTCATGAAAGTGTTTTGTGAGGTTGCCATGGTATTGATTCGCAGATGCTAAGGTGTTCTAAACGGCAGTTCTGAAAGTTCTGAGTGTTTTAAATGTGCGGTTGCTAGGGTGTTCTGCATGGTTGCCAAGGTGTTGCTATGAGGTATGAGAATCTTTCAGGATTAAAAAAAATCTTTATGCAAAAAACTTTTTCGATTCATTTATTTGAATAAAAACAGAAATAAAACACCAGTGGAAGCTGAAACTAAAGAAAGTCTAGAAACAGAGAGCTCTCAGTGTGTGTTTTCAGGTGTAATGTTACCTGAGGATATGTCCACACGTGTATTCTTGCCCAGTGCAACGTAGATGTGGACAGTAACTTTACCCTCTACCAGGCTGACCTCCACCCCTCCGGGCATGAGTGGAGTAAAGAACAGCAGACCGCTGGGATTCCATGTCCGAAACTGAAGTCTGACCGACACTGTGTCTGCGTCAGTACGACCCGGAAGCTGCAAGGAGCTTGTGGAGTTAAAGAAGGCAGGGAACGTGCGTGATTCCGTGCAAGAGAACGTCAGGTTATGCTGGAATGGAAACGGCACACATAAAAATGAATATGTGTAATGACAACGAAAAATAAGGGGTTAAACACACAGCACTGCAGGAATGAGCACAAACTTTACAGCAGAATTTCAGAGGACGGGTTCATTTGGTCATAGTAAGAGGGAGTTTTATTCAGGAAACTTGGATATTCACATCAGGACCATACTGGAAAATCCAGCTAAAACCAGCTTAAGGTGGTAGCTGGTTTTGTGATGTTTCTAGCTAGTCCACACTGGTCTGGATGGTGGATCAGCTGAAATACCAGCCAGTGGAAAAGCAGCTACCATGTTTCAAAACTCCACTCAATCACCTTAAATTGACACAACCTGGATTTTCCAGCACAGAAAGGGACTGTGGACAATAACCGGCAGTCATTATGTAGTCATTGTGAATAATCACAGAACACACACAGTGACAGCACTTCTCACTTCATGTCTGTCCTCACACACAGAGCATTGTGGGAAAGGGAAGGAGATCTCTGTTTATGACTGAGGTTAGTGCAGGGAGAGGAACTGTATCTATTGAATATTTAATGCGAGATATAAAAGCCGCAAACCTTTGGTAGCTGAGATTACTGTAAACAATACAAAGAATCGAATTAGAACAATCATTGAAAAAAAGAACAGAATGCCTAAAATCTATATTAAGAAAGCAAATGGGTTCATTTCTTATTTCTTGTGAATTGTAACCTAAATCTTTTAGAGCAGTGATTCTCATGGGCTTGGGTTTAAAATGATTGAAACAGCTAAAACACAACAGCTAAAAATTAAGAACCTTTTAGTGAAAAGTTTCATATAAAGGAACCTTTTGTGCAATGGAAAGGTTCCATGAATGCTACAGTTTATTCACGGAACCATAGAGAACCTTTTTTAAAGAATTAATTCACTTCAAAATTAAAATTTCCTGACAATTTACTCACCCAAGAATATTTATGTCACTCTTTCTTCAGTCGAAAAGAAATTAAGGTTTTTTTAACAAAACATTTCAGGATTTTTCTCCATATAGTGGAGTTCAATGGGGTTCAACGGGTTGAAGGTTTAAATTGCAGTGTCAGTGCAGCTTCAAAGGGGTCTACATGATCCCAGATGAGGAATAAGAGTCTTATCTAGTGAAACGATCGGTCATTTTCTAAAAAAAACAAAAAAAAAAACAATTATGTAGCTTTTAATCACAAATGCTCATCTTGCACTGCTCTGCGATGCGCCACACATTACGTAATCATGTTAGAAAGGTCACGTGTGACATAGATGGAAGTTCTGGAGTGATGAAAAATCCTGGAATGTTTTCCTCAAAAACCTTAATTTCTTTTCCACTGAAGAAAGAAAGACAAAAACATCTCGGATGACATGGAGGTGAGTAAATTAACAGGAAATATATCAAGCACTAAATATGAAGAATATATGTCATATAAATTCACTCACTGCTCTTAACTGAGTAGCTTTTGTAGCTTTAATAAAAATTAATCTCTAACTGTTTGATAACTTTATTCAATTTCTGGATATTTCCTATCTGTTAGATCAAATATTTATAATACACTGTCTATATGTTGTTTCCACATTAATTTGGAGATTAAATATGAAATTATTACAATATAAAAATATATTAAATGCGATTAATCATGATTAATTATAGAAAAATGTGCAATTAATTATTTTTTTAATTAATTGACAGTACTAATTTTAATATAATTGAACATATTTTATATAATTACTCTAATGATTTAATTATTAAAAAAGTAATTTATTTATTTATTAATAAATTAATTACTATATTGACAGGTTTCAAAAAGTTGAGGACTGCTGTTTTAGAGTAACGTATCACCCAACAACGGCAATTCCTCTGTACAGCTACTGAATTATCTTCACAAGGCTTTGGAGAGCCCTGTAGTGTTCATTTGATAAAAATAGACATGTAAATTTGGCACGTACAAAGCTGGAGGTGTCAACTTTTCTCCTGCGTGCGAGGTTAGTGATGTTGTCCCCGTTGTAATGAATGGCCTCCATGCAGCCGATGTAGTTCTCTCTGGCCCCTGAGCTGGGCTTGGCAGACACTGGCATCCCTCCAAAAGTAATCTGGAAATAGACACCGAAGTACAGTGAAAGTGATGGAAACATTTACCAAATATAATACCGACAGCAAAACATTAATCTTATCTAATCTAATCTACGCTGTTTGAATAAATGCCACCCAGTGAACGAAATCATGTGTGCTAAAGACCCAGTTCCCGATAGCATTGGGGTAAGATGATTAAACAGAGCGGGGGAGAGGTGTAAATGGAACATGTGAGAAAAGATGGGCGAAGACTGAGGCCTTATTACATAATATGCAAATATAGAAATGTGCTAATTGCTTTTACGTGATATAAAAGGGATATTTTACTGCAAAATGCATGTTTTCAAATCAGAATTTCTGCCTTAAAGTCACCATATAATTAAAATTGACATTCACAATTCTTGTTTTTTATGGAATATTACAATATTTATTATAAATCCATATTTTTTTTGCCCTCCTAATCTTTAATCAGATGCCATTTTGTTTCTGTGATCTACTAGAATAGGTTTTCATGCTTGAATGTTCAAAAATATATATTATTTTTCATATTTTTCTACATTGTTGTAGCACCTCTCTTCCCAGTCTGTCAGTAACGCTCTGCAATCAACGCCCCTGCTTCTGTGCTCTGATTGGTCGACTGGATCAGTGTTTTGATTGGTCAACCACTTTGAGTGTATTTCGTAAATGTTATGCCCCTTACGATAACCGCGAGTTTCAACACACTACTAACTACCTCAACCAGGCCCACCCCGTTTATTTTGCATACGCCTTGGGTGGGAATTATTTAAATGAGGAATATTGTGACATTGTGGAAGAAAACTCAAAACTACAATGAAAGCGTTACAGGAAGTTCAGAAACAGTGCGCACTGACATAGAGCAATATCTCCTGTTGAAGTGCTTTGTAACTGACCTTTTTCATGCTCAAACTGCAGTTGAAAATGAATAATCCTAACCCAATATATTTATTTTAACACATAACATTACAAAAAAACATTTACTTCGTAGTCCAGGTCCAGGTGGTCAAACTCTCCGTTGGTGCGGAAGCTCTGCGTGTGCTGGTCGAGCGTGAAGTTGACGCTGCGTCTGTAGCGTTCGATCAGAACAGAGTGCCAGTGGTCGTCATCCAACAGACTGCCGCTGGACACTGATGTGTGACCCTGAATGGAGCCGTACTGATTACTGCCTGAAATAGACACAAGCATCAAAAGCCATAAGTGAAACGGGTCAGATGTGTCAAACCGGGATCCATCCAAAAGGAGGAGAAAAAAAATTGGTAACACTTTACAATAAGGTTCATTAGTTAAACATTAGTTAATGTACTATCTAACATGAACGAACCGTGAGCCATACATCTGTTACTGTTTTTATTAATCTTCGTTAACGTTAGTTAATGAAAATACAGTTGTTCATTGTTTGTACATGCTAGTGCATTAACTAATGTTAACAAGATTTGAATAATGTATTAATAAATGTTGAAATTAACATTAACAAAGATTAATAAATGCTGTTTAAGTGCAGTTCATTATTAGTTCATATTAACTAATGTTGTTAACTAATGTTAACTACTTATGAACCTTATTGTAAAGTGTTACCAAAAAATTATATTTAATACTTCAAAAATAGAACTAAACAGAATGTTTAAAAGTTCATTAATGTTTTTGAAAGAAATCTCTTATGCTCTTCAAGGCTGTAAAATACAAAATAATTACAATTTAAAATAACTGTTTCAATGAAATTTAATTCTTCAGAAATCGTTCTGACTTGCTGCTCAAGAAACATTTCTTTCTATTATCAATGTTGAAAACGGTTGTGCTGCTTCATATTTTTGTGGAAACCATGATTTCAAACCAATTGCATGTATTTGAAATAGAAATCTTTTGTTGTTTTTAGTTTCACTTTTGGTTCATTAAAAGAAATAATTCACCCAAAAATGAAAATTCTGTCATCATTTACTCATCCTCATGTTTTTCCAAACATATATGAGTTTCTTTCATCCGCTGAACACAAAATAAACTATTTTGAAGAATGTGGCAAACTAAACAGTTGATGGACCCCATTGACTTTCATAGTGTGGAAAAAAATACAATGAAAGTCAATGGGGTCCATCAACTGTTTAGTGTCCCACATTCTTCAAAATATCTTCTTTTGTGTTCAACAGATGACAGAAATTCATACAGGTTTGGAACAACTTGAGGGGGAGTAAATGATGACAGAATTTTCATTTTTGGGTGAACTAACCCTTTAATGACCCCTTGCTGAATAAATATTCATTTCTTTAAAAAACATTACCCAGGTTGATCTGCAGGAGTAGTTTGGCTCGGTGCAGCTCTAGAGTGATATAATCTCCCTGCTGTCCCCCTCCATGCAGCAGAATGCCGTCTCCTTTAGTGGTCTTAAACTTCAGTGATATCACATCCTTCAAAATCTTCATCTTTTTCTGTCTGAATCGATAGGAAATCACTCCCTGGCCGTCAAAGCTGATCACGTCTGCCCCTGAACGCAAGAATATTGGTCAGTCTCAAACAAACATATGAAGTCTCTCATATCTACTTCTCATGTTGATTTCTCAAATCAAAAGATGATGATGCAACAGTGGTGAAACTGAACATATTTGCTTTTAAAGGGAACACAACATGAATAATTATGCAGAATTTTCCTTGATCTTCAAATAAACATTGGGTGTGTGTGTGTATTATTTATACTCTGACTTTGAGGACTCGACGCTCCGTCCACAGCCAAAAAAGACCAAACACAATATGCTAAAGGCAATGATGCAACTATATAAGTAAGCAACGAATAAAGGTTAGGCAATGAAAGGGTTAAAAAAGGATTTAAAAATGACCACTTTAACATCTACTCACAGTAAGCGCAGCCATAGATCTCCACTCTCAGACCAATTTTCCCCTCCTCACTCCAGTCCAGCGGGATGAAACGCACGTATCGAGCCACGAAAGGATGTTGAAGATCATGCCGCACGGCCCTTTCTGAGTTCCAGTTACCTGAAAATGTCTGAGGCAGAAAAAAGGCACTGAGAAAACCTCCTTCTATGGGTGAGACACTCCATTACTGCTCGTTCTGTGTACACAGATCGATACGACAGGCTCTCGGCACGCATTTCCAGGAGAACTGGCTTTGCATCTTAATTTGTATTCATAAGCGCTGTTATTGAGTATTTCAGCATAATTATGCAAGGGGAGAATTATGTGTGCCGTAATGTGTCGTGAGGAATCAGTGTAATTGCATTTGCCATCTTGAGACAAAAATATGCATGTTAGCCTTTGAAAATTAGAAATAATATAATCTCCTCAATATCTCAAATGCTTCTCCTAGAGATTAATGACATTAAATGGAGAGCAATTGGAGACTTCTAAATTGTTCCTTAGGCATGTTTTCTCAGATTAAAACGAGACTTTTGCTAAAGTCTTCAGCTTATCAGAAGGCAATTACTGTATATGTCTCAAAGTTTCAGAAGAAATCGCAAAAAATTTTAAACTGTGCTCGGATACCAAAGTCAGCAATCAAATTATTGATTTCAATATGAACTCAAGCCTTCCTTGTTAAGAATAATCAGTCTGAGCACAACTATGCACATGCATTTTCAAAAATATGTTATTTTAGTATTTACAAATACTATTAAACCTTAAAAAAAACTCACTTTAACACCAGCACATTATCTTAAATGGTAAGAAAACCATGTCGAATGACTGTTACAGAAAAAAACCTGTAAAATATTCATAATTGACATTTTATGTAAAATTACACATTATTCTGAAAAAATGCGAATTTCCTTTTAAAAACAGAAATGAGATGAAATATCAAAATACAAGCAAATCTATGTAAATTAATAGTGATTTTAAATTACAGCATATATCAGTAAAACAACACTGTATAATGACAAAACGGGCAAATTCTGTAAACAAAAATCATAATAATAATACTGACCATTACCTGTAAAATTACAATTATTTTTAAACAATGTAGGTTGTAAAATTGACATTATCAGTTAAAGAAATATGTCATTTTTACTGTCAATTTAAATTAAATTTGTAAAACCTAAAATGTTGCTACAGTATTTTTTTACTGTAAATTTCTGTTTTTTTACAGTATGTGCTTTAGAGGTGTGTGACTTATTCAAACAATTAATGTATGTTAAAAGTAAATGATTTTGTGTAGAATTACAGAAATAAACAGTAATTATAGGATAAAAATTACTGTTTTTTTACAGTTTATCTTTGTTTTTTCCTTTTCATAGACATTTCTAGTGCCCCTGCTGCCAGAAAATTACTGTATTTTTACACTTTTTTTTACAGTGTACTATAATAATAATTATTAATTTTTGAATTATATTTTAAGTTTATTAAGCTTTAGTACTTCAACCAAAACATATTTAAGTTTTTCATCAAATATTTATATTTTATTTCAACTTTATTTCAGTTACCAAAACCAATTTATAGTTTACGATAACAACACTGTTATATATTCTTAATATCAAATGACAATTAATTCCTATTCGTCTCATACGCATTTTTTTTCTCTCTCAGAAGTCTACTTTACGGTCCAAAATACAAAGGAGCAGTTTCACTTTTTTTCTAAACCTTTGTGGGTCATGTGAGTTTTGTAGGACACAGCTACAGCTGTTATTCTCAGATTTGGTAACCCAAAAACAAGCCATAAATCACAGTTTTCCCTGTAATCTCACCCAAATGTTGCTGTCCTGCCGATACGGTTTCCAGTTACTTCCCGTGTCACTGTAGAGGAGCCTGTAGTGTTTCGTCCAATCAGAGCTGCTGTATCTGCCCTGTGTTGCTATGGCAGTGATCTGTTTCCTGGCCCTGAGGTCCACCTGTAGCCACTGGTACCTGTCGGAGTCTAACGGTGACCATCCTCCATTGCCTATGAAAGTAGTCAAATCGAATGTGAGAAAACAGCACATGCTGCCAAGCTTGAATTACGTCCATAATGCTCCATTAGCACGATACTTCCTTAACGGTAGCCAGAATGTGCATTAAAATTCATTATGATCTACAGAGATGTTTTTTGATGTGTTATGCAATCTAAGCAAATCCTAAAGTATACTTTATCTGCATTGAGTCGCACCGCATCTCTGTCTAAATGTCAATCAGTGAGGAAAGAGACACAGTGGACATGAGAGTGAAATGCAATTGACCAGACCTTACATTTCCAGTGTGATGAATGACCCCGGAACTGATCGCAGTCGTGTTTTTTAACATTTAGACATTTTGCATGCAAATTAACTGTCGTTAAATTAATTGACATTATTAATGGACACCTCTTGCAACCAAATAAGGCAGTGTGCCAACAATCTAGCATATTACATCAGTACATGAAGTATACAGTTTCACAATAACACACGGACTGTTTTGTCGAGTATCCTCATAAGAGAAGTCTTAAGCGAGTAAAATAACATCTTAAATGAACTTAAAATGAGATGCGTGTCAGGTTCCGCAGCGGCAGCTCTTAAAGTGACAGTAGCCTATTAAAACAGTTGCTGTGATGTCTGTCATTAATGTTAATCAAAGTACGAAGGACCTTGTAGCTTTAACAAGGAATAATCTACATTTAATTAATAATTTATGCAGTTAAGACTGTTAAGTGTTTGATAACAATTTCTGTATTTCCTACCAGTTAGACAAGTAGGAAGGCCACAGGTAAGTATGACATTTAATATAATGAGTTTATGTGAAGATTGTTTTAAGTTCACTTATATTAAAAGTTGTAATTTTTTAAAAGCCTAACAAATGTTGAAATTGATAACTTTGTTATACCATAATTTTGAATGTCTATAAAATCCGACTCACTCTATTGCCAGCAAGGAAATGAACACTTTCAGATGTCCAGAAAGATACTAAAACATATTTAAATCAGTTCATGTGAGTACAGTGGTTCAACCTTAATATTATAAAGCGACGAGAATACTTTTTGTGCGGGAAAAAAAACAAAATAACGACTTTATATCTAGCATTACGATTTCCAAGTTTTAGTGTCGGGTCAGAAGAAGCAACACTGAGTTTGTGGTCAGTTGAGAAATGGTGGCACGCAAATTGCGTAATAAGTGTTTTATTTTACAGCGTAGAAAACAAGTGATAAGCATAGCAAAAATGAACGAAAAAACAGAGAAAAGAATATATACAGCATTTACATACATAGAAATAAAGACAAAGATGAACCGGGGAGGACACAAATGGCACCAAATGAAAGAAAAGAACAAAACCAAACCAAGCTAACTCAAATTAGTCCTCTAACCTAACTGACGAAAAGAAAAATAAGAAAACAAGTCTTCGGCGTAGTATGCCCTAACTTACTTACGCTAGCTGACAAATAAAACATACGCAAGAGGCGGTCATTTTTATACTTATGTATCTAGACACTTGATTCACAAGGTGTCGCAGTATGTAAGTCATGTGACATAATACCTGTCCTCTCGAATGAGATTGACAACTATCTCGACGATCACCACCGGTACAAAGCAAGTAACAAAACAAAAGAACAGATCAAAACACAGTAACAGAAACAGGAAACAAGCTCTCTTTCACGTTCGCCCAGTCCCTCTTTTAAACTGTGTTGGGATTGGCAGGCGAACTACTGAAATTGCGAAACACTTCTGACATAACGAAGCCTTTGTTTCGAAGCCGAAACAAAAGATTCGTAAAGCTTCGAAGCAGTGTTTTGAAATCAGCCATCACTAGATATTGTCGGAATTTTGTTTTTTTCCCGCACAAAAAGTATTCTCATCGCTTTATAATATTAAGGTTGAACCACTGTACTCACATGAACTGATTTAAATCTGTTTTAGTATCTTTCTTTCTGAAAGTGTTCATTATCTTAAAGCGCGAGCCATCGGATTTCATCAAAAATATCTTCATTTGTGTTCTGAAGATGAACGAAGGTCTTACGGGTGTAGAACGACATGAGGGTGAGGAATTAATGACAGAATTTTCATTTTTGGGTGAATTAACCCTTTAAGTTGTTTCTACATTAATTTGGAGAGTAACTGTGAGATTATTACATTATAAAAATATTTCAAAACTCCAAAGTGTCACATGTTCAGTTCTGTCTAGTCTTGTTTAGTTTAGTCTTGTTAATCAATCATTGTCTGCACCTGTTTTCACGTAATTAGTTCAATCTCCGTCACCTGTTTCTTCAGTGTACTTAAGTTCCTGTCTGTTCGTCATTCAGTGTCGGTTATTGTTTGTGCGATGCACTCTGTTTCGTGTCTGATCCTGTCAATTATAAATAAACCTGCCTCTTTGGATGTTTATCTTCGTTTCCTGTCGTCCGAGCGTTACACAAAGGTTTTAATCACGATTAATCGTGATTAATTGCAGGAAAATATCTGATTTGTTACTTTTTTAATCGATTGACAGCACTAGTAATAATTACGATCAAATAAATGCAGCCTTGTTGAGCATGAGATCTCTTATTAAAAAAATCTCACCGACCCCAAACTTTTGAACCTTAGTGTTTATACCAGTGCTTCCCAAACTTAAGAGGAGTAAGGCCCCCCAAAAACATTGCAAAAGCTCCACGACCCCATATCCCGACATTTACCTACAAATACATTAACAAGTTTGTAAGAATTTCATGCAAATTATGAGAACTATGAAGTAAACATTCTTTACAAATATATTTAAATCATAACACTAACCTTACATACTTTCAAAAAATATAATTTTAGAACAATTGGAATATTTTAATTATTTTAATATATTTATTTGGGCTAGCTACGGCCCCCCTGCAATACCGCTACGCCCCACAGTTTGGGAAGCACTGCTTTATAATATGCAGTACACTAGTATTCCATTCTGAACACAGCCGTAAAGCTCATCCTCACCTACTCTCCTGTTGAGTTTTGCATAGCCAGCGCCAAAATCAGCTGCCAACACGGAGGAGCTGGTGAAGGCGCTGTAGGGAAGGGGTGAAGCCAACACCTCATCACACCTCTCTGAAAAAAAAACAGAAACAGAAAAACATATGTTTGACATATTTCTAAACAGAAATGATAGAAAAACACAGCTATTCATATTTGCCACAGATGCTTGTGATGGAACATTCTTAATTCTTAACATTCTTTAAAATTCAGTGGCAGGAGTGCATACATGTCGACATTATGACATTAAATCAGGTTTTATATGTGGTATTCTGATGCCTTTTTTCCACATTTAGAACCGATTTAATCATATAATGACTTCTATCCTAGTGCATCGTACATGAAAACACCATCCGAAAGTAACTCAACACAAAAATTCACAAAGCTTTCGGAAGTGGAACATGTGTCTCATTGAGAGCTCCTTCATGTTTCTGGCCGCTGTGGGTGCGGTCAGTCTGCAGAGTTTAAATAGACTCTTTGTAACCCAATTTCTCTGGCCAGAGAAGGAGAGATTCAAGGCCAGAGTCTGAGTACTCCTCTCTCACCAACATGAGTCTCTGTTTATGTGCCTGATGATTTACAGTGGTCATATAAATCATTTTTTAGAACGCTGCATTAAAAAGACACCTTAAAACTTCACCAGATAAATTCAAACTTCTTTTCAAATGCATTCAGTTCATCTTAGTGTCATGGGATGGTTGCGACAATGAAGCGCACGACAAGAATAATTCAAGGAAACGGTCTTTAATCCAAAAACCCACAGGAAAACTCAGGAAACAGATTTAAAAACCACTTAATATCGACAACACTGCACAATGAACTGAATGAAGACAGGACTTAAATACACAGAGGGACTGATATGTTAATTAATTGGAGAACAGGTGAACAGGACAATTAATCAAGGGAACAAACTGACACACACTAGAAAACTGGGTCAGGGCAAACAGCAACCAAAACACAATAAAAATGAACCAAAACAGAACATAACATGATACTTAGTCTCATGCATTTTTTTGTACAAAGATACCAAGAAAAAACAATAAACCAGAACTATTAAAAATCATTTTCAGGAATTGCAATAAATCTGAAACAAAATAAAATATGAATATTACATGAAAAACTTAAACTTAAAAAAAAAATGACACTTAGAAATGTTGCCTAATCCCTGTTTTGTCATCTGATTTTTATTGAATTTTCTTTGTTTGACCAAAAAACAAAAAACAAAACACATTTTCATGTGAACGCTGATAAATGTGCACATTATTCAACCAGCACATACTATATGTGTCACATGTATGTCTGTTTTGGACTTTGGTTTTCTTCAGTCTAGTGTTCCTTTGTTTGATTTTCCCGCCACTCCTTTGTTGATTTGATTTGAGTTTCAGTTCATTAGTATTCAGCTGCGTGTCATCTATTAGTCTCGTTATCTCCTTGTGTTGAGTATTTAAGCCCTCAGTTTCTGTCTTGTCTTTGTCTTGCGTTGATGTTTGTTTTATTGTGTTGTGTAATTCTCGCAGTTATTTTCCTTTTTCTATATTAAAAGTTCTATGCAAAGAATTCTTTCGTCGTGCGCTTCTTCCCTGAAAATGCACCGTTACCGTTTAACCAACATATTATATCGAGTTAAATTAACTTAATTTATAACAAATTTTTAAGTTGATTACTCAAAAAAATCACGTCTCTCCAGCTAATTGAGTTGTAACCCTGGAACTAATTAATTTGATCTATTTCAGTTCAAATCCACAGCTAAAATAGCACATGCTTAATGTAACTTATTAAAGCATGTAAATTTAATGAGCAAGTAAGATATTACCTGTCACTGGCATTAGAGCAGTCATTGTTTATAGAGTCAATGTAGTGTTTACAATGAAGTGTCATCTTCAGCACAATGGTAACCACAAAAACTAACATTACAGAAACTTTTAAATGTCAGACATAAGGTGTGACGTGTGTTCACACACACAGCTGTGAGTAATCAAACAAACGCAAACCTGTGAACACAGACCCAGAGGATTGGGCAGCCATTTTTTGCTGCGGCACCCGGGGAGTGATTGGAGGTTAGGTGCCTTGCTCAACATATTCTGCTGGTACTGAGACTCAAACCCACAACCTTCGGGTTACAAGTCCAACTCTCTAACTATTACACCACAACATTAAACACTAACAGGCCTTTCTCATTGCTAAAATAAAATAATTTCAAAATTTATTTTCTTTATCCAGTTCTATGAAAAGCATGCTGAGAACTAGAAATAATAAAAAAAAATCCAAAGTTATCAAGATAAATTTATTTGTTTAATTTTTTCTTAAGTTTTTAAAAAAAAAATTCCATGTCATTGAGTTTAAATTATTCTCAATATTAATTTAAAGTAAAAATTATTACATTAGAAACATTATTATGTAAACAGAAGTCAATTAAATAAGTTTGCAACTTAAAAGGTTTAACTAAATCAGTATACTAGAATTTTTAACTTGCAACCATGCATTTGAAGCTATATATATATATATATATATATATATATATATATATATATATATATATATATATTCCCTACTGCATTATATAATTTTAATTTGTAGTATTTCATTTATACAGTGTAATTCCTACTATGTCTGTAATTTCTTCTGCACTGGAAGGTTCTGTCACAAAGACAAATTCCTTGTGTGTGTAAACATACTTGGCAATAAAGCTCTTTCTGGAGCTCACATGGATGTCTACATGGAGAATGCTGCATGAACAAAACCAGAGCAAGACATTTCAGTGAGTCATCATGCAGCAGATGGATTTCACGTACAGACGAGCGATTATGTGAGAGGATGTGCCGATGTTCTTATAGCACGGATGCATTTCTCTGACATGTTCTGCATCTAGAGATCAAGTAAATGTCAGCGAGCACATTTGCAGTGTTGACCTTCAACCAAATGTGATGAGGTCGAGTCCTCAAAGATGGGCTATTTCCCATCATACGGAAATATGCTTGGTAATTTGATCAGCATTGGACATGTTGTGCACTGTGCTCATGTCATAATGCCCAGAGCAGAAATTTCCATCTTGAAAACATAATTTTGCCACTAATAATGTTTTTTCAAAAGCTAATGTATTGGTTACCAAGTAGACAACAGTGTCATAAGCCACGTTTCCCCCGCAGGAACTTTCCCCGGGAACTAGAGACTTTGGGATAGTACTTAGTGTGTCTGGTGGGGGGTACAGCCCTTCTACGTACACCCAAACACTTCAGTGCAGTGATCGTGAATTCCTTTGAGCTCTGGAATTAGAGAGCGAGGGCGATTGCTCAGAGGATATTCTTTGATCGAACACCAGAGTGCTCATATATTGATTGTGATCTTCTTCTGGGATAAACCTTTCATTTACCCAGAGAGCCCATGAATCTCATGGATTCAACGCTGATCTCGCTCTTCAGCCTCAGGTGCTGTTTAATATGACTCAGATTACTGATATCAGCTCTACAGCAGATGAATGAGAAATTACAAATTTACAGCCAATGAGAAATTTGAGAACTTTGGAGATGGCTTTGTCATCACTGGAATAAATTATATTTTAGTTTTTAAAGATTTATTTTTGGGCATTTTTTCCTTTATTTTGATAGGAAAGTAAGCAGACAGGAAGCGACGGGATAGGGAAAGGTCCGCGAGCCGGGACTCGTACTTGGGTCGCCCAAAAGCGCAATGCCGTTTTATGTCGTGTGCGGCCCACGAGGCTATCGTCATCGATGTAAATTATATTTTAAAATATATTCAAAATGAAAGCAGTTGTAGAAAGCCTTGGTGAGTATCAGAGACCGCTTTCAAAAACATATAAAAAAAAAAAACATTAAAAAGTGTTGTGCCCTAAAAGATCCTAGTAATCTCAACAAGGTCAAATATTGTGCTCAGATGCCAAAGTCTACAGAGAGAGACAGTAGTCCAATATTTGCTCCTGCATAATTTGCATATTTGCAACCTATTTGCCTGCCGGCTGCAATCACCAATAAAACATTGCATATGTTTTTCTCTATATCGTCATAAATATCGTTATCGCAAATATTCTTGAAATATCATGATATAATTTTGAGGCTAACCCCTAATGTGAACTATCGACTCATTTATTTATCCACAGGAATTTTAGGGTGCGTTCACACTTGTCATGTTTGGTTCGATTAAAACGAACCCTGGTGCGATTGCTCAGTTAGTGCGGTTCATATGTGAACACTACCATCAGAACCAAACAAGTGGACCGAGACCGCTAAAAAGATGGGTCTCGGTCCGCTTCCAAACGAACTCTGTTGCGGTTCGATTGATATATGAACGCAACACGGACCAAAGACATGTAAACGAACCAAAAACAGGACGTGATGTCACAAGATGCGACGCTACAAGTCGGCTGATTTGACGACGCGGAAAGATCGGTGTATCCAAAATGAGTCGAGGAGCAACGAGGACGTAAAGTTTCTGTTTCTGCATACAACGGAGGAAATCCTGCTGCTGTTTTGAATGTTTTGAACATTTTATGAGCTCTTCGTGAGTTCTCAGCTGGTAAAAATAAAGCATATGTACACGCATAAAACGATTGTGTTTAATCCAGCACACAGAATTGCTTTGAATGTTCGTAAGTAAGCTCGTTCGCGAAATATACGTCATAAAAGCCGACCAATCAGGTTGTGACCGTATCCCTGGGCCTTTGGTTCGGTAACTTTAGGTTCGCTGTTAAAAATGCCAGTGTGAACGCTAAGCGGACCAGGACTATATGTTTTGTTTGTCCAGACCATAAAACAAAAACGAACCGAACTACAAGTGTGAACGCACTCTTAATTTCTGCACCACTAGAGCACCAAACAGAGTTGCTGAAAAATGTCTCAAACACTATATTGAACTATATCCTATTTAAAAGTACCAATCACCCCTCTATGATCCACCAAAGAAAAACATTTCCCAGCAGTCTGTTCCACTCTCGGAGATCTGTCCTTATTCTGCCTCTCACCTCATTACACACAGCTCTAAAACAACAGGTTTAAATTGACTTTGAGTCTGCTGAGTCGAGGTTGTGTCAAAAATAACCCTTGTGTCCTCTAAAAAAAGATAATGATATTCTCAAGCTCCTGTTCTAGAAGATACACACTCGCCCTCAGTTTGAGCAGTGTGGAGACTTATATATTTTTTTCTGTATGTGTTTGGGGAAGACGTGAAAAAGCTAAGAATGATGGGTAATGAAATCAGCCCATGCTGTTCACAGCCATGAAATTGACTTTTTCTAGGGTTAGTGACCGTGTTCCAAAACCTAGTGTGCTGCCTACCTAGACGGCATTTTAAGGCGTAATATTGATTACCACAAAATTTAATTTCCACTTTTAAGAAAAAAAGAAAACAAAAATAAACCTGAATTGCACAGTGCAATCAGTCTAGTGCTTCTATGAGTGAAGCGGAGCACATGAGATTGAAACTGATACCCGTTCTAGTTTGGCAAAGGTTCCAATTTAGAGAGACAAGGCAGCTCACCGGGTCATAGAGCATAATATGTGTTCTCCAATATTTATGCAGCGATCTTAAGGAAAGATAGATAAACAGAGAGCGAATAAGACAAGAAAAACAAAGACATATTGGTCTTACTAAAATACAGATACCTCAGTTGTCAAATATTTGAGCTCTGAATCAGTATTTGTATGGATCCTTCACAGTGTGTAGTGAACAAGCAGTCCATTAGTTTGCCAGACAAACATCTCTCTCACTGAGCCAGCAATGTACAGTCAATGCCCAAAGAACGAGCCTCGCAAAGCAAGACTTTTGACTATCGGCATAAATCTGGCCAAGAACCACCCACTTAGACTGGAAGGGGCTGTCTGAATGACATGCTTTAGGAGCGGGTGAATCTGAAATCGATGATCCCACAATAATACAGCAGCCTGCAACACGGTGTGAGCTCAATCAAAATGCTGTACAGAGAACACTGAAGAAATCAGTGGAAAAAATGTGTGGCCAGAATTTCTAAGCAGCCAAAAGTAGTAAGTAACTTGAAAAAAGGTCAATATGAACTTTGATGAATATTTGGCAAACGATAGATAATAAATGGATAGGTGAAAGATGGATAGATAATAGATGGATAGATGATAGATGAAAGATGGATAGATGATGGATAGATGATAGATAGATGATAGATGGATAGATGATGGATAGATGATAGATAGATGATAGATGGATAGATGATGATAGATGATAGATGATAGATGGATAGATGATGGATAGATGATAGATAGATGATACATGTAAGATGGATAGATGATAGATGGATAGATAATAGATGGATAGATGAAAGATAGTTGATAGATGGATAGATAATAGATGGATAGGTGATGGATAGATGATAGATAGATGATAAATCTTAGATGGATAGATAATAAATGGATATGTGAAAGATAGTTGATAGATGGATAGATAATAGATGGATAGATGATAGATATATGATACATGTTAGATGGATAGATGATGGATAGATGATAGATAGATGATAAATCTTAGATGGATAGATAATAGATGGATATGTGAAAGATAGTTGATAGATGGATAGATAATAGATGGATAGATGATAGATATATGATACATGTTAGATGGATAGATGATGGATAGATGATAGAAAGATGATACATGTTAGATGGATAGATGATGGATAGATGATAGAAAGATGATACATGTTAGATGGATAGATGATGGATAGATGATAGATAGATGATACATGTTAGATGGATAGATGATGGATAGATGATAGATAGATGATACATGTTAGATGGATAGATGATGGATAGATGATAGATAGATGATACATGTTAGATGGATAGATGATGGATAGATGATAGATAGATGATACATGTTAGATGGATAGATGATAGATGGATAGATAATAGATGGATAGATGAAAGATAGTTGATAGATGGATAGATAATAGATGGATAGGTGATGGATAGATGATAGATAGATGATAAATCTTAGATGGATAGATAATAGATGGATATGTGAAAGATAGTTGATAGATGGATAGATAATAGATGGATAGGTAATGGATAGATGATAGATAGATGATACATGTTAGATGGATACATGTTAGATGGATAGATGATAGATGGATAGGTGATGGATGAAAAACTTAGACGGATAGGTGATAGATGGATAGATAATAGATGGATAGCTGATGGATAGATGATGATAGATAGATGAAAAATCTTAGACGGATAGGTGATAAATGGATAGATAACAGATGGATAGGTAATGGATAGATGATAGATAGATGATAAATCTTAGATGGATAGGTGATAGATGGATAGATAATAGATGGATAGGTAATGGATAGATGATAGATAGATGATAGATAGATGATAGATCATACATGTTAGATGGATAGATAATAGATGATAGATAATAGATGGATAGGTGATAGATAGATGATAGATGATAGATGGATAGATGATAGATGGATAGATAATAGATGGATAGGTAATGGATAGATGATAGATAGATGATAGATAGATGATAGATCATACATGTTAGATGGATAGATAATAGATGATAGATAATAGATGGATAGGTGATAGATAGATAGATAGATAGATAGATAGATAGATAGATAGATAGATAGATAGATAGATAGATAGATAGATAGATAGATAGATAGATAGATAGATAGATAGAGATTTAGTTCAACATAAAACAATTGGCAACACTGTTAGTAATCAGAGATACAGACATTATTTGCCACATGTACAGTTATATAATTCAAATAATAAATGTCAAAAAGAGATAAAATTCAAATGCTGCATAATGAATACTGACTGTATTAGCCACATTAATGAAAATCCATTGGAGTAAAAGGCATTATGAGTAGAATACATGGAAATTGCAACATAAGAGAAACGTCTTTCATGCATATGAATGCTACTGATTGTTCAGTCGTGACCGCTGCAGCTCTCAGATCAAATGTGGAGCAGGAAATACTTGACGTCATGATGTTTGATTAAAAGATACTTGAGAATCTATGACGCTATACAATCGACATCCACCCAACCTCCACTCTGCTTCTGTCTTTCACATAAAAAAATAACAGCCCAACAGTTCGGAACAACATTATAATTCCTCACACTCACTTACTGCTCAACGTCAAAAAAGCGACGTAGCAAAAGTAATCAGCATTTACAGTTTATCAGCGAATTGTAAAATGCATAATTGCTGCCAGCTTTTAAAGCCACGCGGCACAAGTTTTCACACCCATGAGAGTAAGACAGAACAGAAGAATGCAAAATGATTGTATTATTAAAATATCTTTAATATTTCACAGTCTTGAGAGACTTTTGCAAACCTTGCCAAACTTGTTCCTCTGAAGCGCTCTGTTGCAGCTTGTAACCTTGCAAACTCAAATTTCCATCTCAGAGAACAGATAAAAAACTTGTGATTTTGGAAAGCTCTCACCATTTTTGTGAGCAGGATGTATCAGACAGTCCGTAGGCAGTCTGTGGATGCGCTAGAATACAGAATACTGCAGTATCTTGTGAATGAACTTGAAACGAAGTTGGTTAATTATGTTAAATCTAACCCACAGATTCCACATTTAACGGTAGGGTAGGCAGTTTTTTATAAACATTTTTTTTGTTATACTGCTTCAAACTCTCTTCATATTCCGATAGCAATCAATAATAGCTCCAAATATTAAAAATGTACATTCACTTCTGAGGAAGTCTCAGAACGAAAAAAAAAAAAAAAAAGTTCGTCCAATCACTGTATTCGGTCCAAAACATGAGACGTACTTCCAGGAGCTGTTCCCGTCCTCAGACAGATTTATGCATTTCTATGTCAACACAACTTCGAAATGAATCTGCAGCAGTCAAGTGGTGCAAGATTTTTACATTCATTATAATTGTAATTGTGGCGAGCAGGGCGTGAGTGATAATGAGTGTCAGCTGTGCGCTACACCGGTCTCGTATCTCTCACGAAGGAGCTCCGGAAGCATAAAAGAGTGAAGGACGAGAGAGGACCGGGCCTGGACTTCATGTTGTGTTTTTATTATGTTTGTGTGGGCGGCAGTTTCTCGCGGCTTTTACTTTCGTTTTATTGTTTGTTTATTTCATTATTAAAAGTTATATTGAACGTTCGCCGGGTCCCGCCTCCTTCTTCCCGTTCTTCAGAACTCCGTTACAGTAATGTTATGAGTTTTGAGACTTGAGGTAATTTAACATGGTCTCTCGTGACGCTTTGCAGCTCTGGCTGTGTGCGTTCATGTGTTTTGAAGGAGACAGGGTAAGATTTCAAAGCTAGCCTACTATAGCTAGCCTCTCTGAAATTGCCTACCCTACCTTTAAAGGGTTAGGACACCCAAAAATTAAAAATTTGTCATCTATTACTATGTTCTGAAGCGTTCTAAGCGACGAGAATACTTTTTGCGCACCAGAAAAACAATAACTTTTCAACAATATCTAGTGATGGTCGATTTCAAAACACTGCTTTGTTTACAAATCTATTGGAGGACAAAAGTCACGTGATTTCAGTAAACGAGGCTTCGTTACATCATAAGTGATTCGCAGTTTCAGTTGTTCATGTGACTTTTGCAGTTTGATACGCAAACTGAACCACTGATTCGTAACAAAAGATTCGTAAAGCTTCATGAATCAGTGTTTTGAAATCGTCCATCACTAGATATTGTTGAAAAGTCGTTATTCTGTTTTTTGATGCACAAAAAGTATTCTCGTCACTTTATAATATTGAGGTTGAACCACATGAACTGTGTTAAATATGTTTTAGCATCTTTCTTTCTGAAAGTGTTCATTACCTTGTTGTCAATAGAGACTCACTGAACCATCGGATTTCATCAAAAATATCTTAATTTGTGTTCTGAAGATGAACGAAGGTCTTACGGGTGTAGAACGTCATGAGGGTGAGGAATTAATGACAGAATTTTAATTTTTGGGTGAACTAACACTTTAAAATTAATTTGCAATATGCAATCATATTTATAATTATATTCCAGTTAAAATATCTGAAAACAGGATAAGTTTAATTGAGAAACAGCACTAAGATGGCAAAAAGATTTTGAGTTAAGTCTGAGCAGTTACACTATCCATTTAAGTGCAAAATATCACACATATACAAAATGTCATTTTCAAAAATTTTTTATCTAAATAAATTTCTCTCCATGGAAATTTTCCTTGGACGTTATGGTCATAAAAAAACAAGACATTTTTTTCCAGTGCAGCGCAAACAGTTTGAGTCAACGCTTTCCCTGGAATCATAATCCCATTGAAACTCCATAAAGTGTGTATTAAGACACCAAAATCTGTTTTACTCATGGCTCAATCCTGCTTATGTGAGCTGGCATCTGCTCTAAGTCAACATGTTTAATTACCTTTGTGGTGTAAGATGTCAATTATGAAGCTCCAGTCAACAGCCACATCTTGAATTAATAAGTTGACAGGTCATCGCAATTGGCCTTTGTTTGCCTCCTCTTGCTCTCCAAACCACATCTGTTCATGGGGGATTGTTCATAAATTGGGATTTGATTGAAAACATGAGCTCTCGAAGCCCGATGGGGAGGAGGGCCAGCCGGGAGGCTTTGTGTTTTCCACGTCTCCCTGGGTGAATCTGTGATTCAGATTCACGGAGCATGTTGGGACTGAGGGGGAGTAAATGAAGGCCTGGAGGCATAATTGGGGGAATCTCACAAAAACATGCCCACGCCCAACACACCCATTTCCTCGCAAAATTAAAAAGAAAAAATTTCGTATGAAGAAAATTAACCCTTATTTTATGACAATTAAGCACATTTTGCCATTAAAGTTTTAATTTGGATTTTTTTTAAATTGCTTGCTAGATTCCATTACTGTAATTTACATATTCTTTACTGAAAAATTACAGTAATACAACGGTTTTATTGGTAACACATTACAAATGAGATTCATTAGTTAAACATTAGTTAATGTATTAACTAACATGAACTAACCATGAGCCATACATCTGTTACTGTATTTACTAATCTCCGTTAACGTTAGTTAATGAAAATACAGTTGTTCATTGTGTGTTCATGCTAGTGCATTGATGAATGTTAACAAAATTTTAATAATATATTAGTAAATGTTGAAATTAACATTAACAAAGATTAATAAATGCTGTATAAGTGCAGTTCATTATACTAATGTTATTAACTAACGAACCTTATTGTAAAGTGTTACCGTTTTATTTAAATCAAGGTTGCCGTGAGCAAAAAAACAGCTTCTAGATCACACTAAATTATGTTTTTTTTTAACATGTAAAAATTTTTATGTGACGGCATCATATTATATCTGTAAAGACAATCCACTGATCCATAGTTCCTGTTGTTTTAAACTCTTCTTCTCTCTTAGAAAGGGCTCTTCAGCTCCGATGACGAACTCTTGACTAAACGTCCACCTTGTTAATGAACGACCAGCTCACCAAAATAACCTCCAACCCCTGCAGGTGTGACAGTACAGATACGGAGCGTGAAGTGCTTAGGGAGTGTTTGCTTTTTACCCTCATTGCATGGAACATGCTGAGGCTTTTGTTCACTCGTGTCCATCTCCAGTGGACAAAGGGAGGTGCCTGGTGAATGGGGGAGGGGGGAGATGACAGGGGGCGGCACGCGCTATGACAAATCAAAATGGCAGGTGCCCGAATCTAAATGAGCTTCCTCATTAGCATCACAAAACACGGCGGTACTGATCTAGAGGTGCTGCAACAACCAATGGGATCGTATTCATCTCTGTATTTCAGAGCAGAATTAGGCTATTTCATAAATGTTTTATATGCCACAGACAGAATAAGGATAAATTATATCAGAAACAGATAAAACTCGTGCTAAATATCGTTCCAAACACGTGTGGCTTTCTCTCTTCTGTGGAAAATTAAAAAAAAAGATAAAAAAATTAAAATTTTATCCAATGAAAGTCAATGGGGTCCAACACTGTTTGGACCACAATGTTTAAAATATCGTCTTTTGCTGAAAAAAAAGGAAAAAGACTTACAGATTATAGATGATGGTGATTAAATGAAGATTTGCTTTAATGTTCCCAATAGACTTTTTAACTTGCCATCAAAAATTTTAAAAAATATCATATTAGAGCCACAAGTATGGGGAAAGCCTTGGCCTAAAAATCAAAATATTCATTTTTGCATCAAAAACTCACACTGTTTGATGTCTGAATGTCTTGTCTCATGCCGAGTCTTTAGTTTAATGGATTTCCATGTTCAAAAGTTTATGTTCAATGAGTGAGTGACTGTCATTGAAATTTCTCATGGAAATTTCGCCACAGTGGTTATCTAAGATTTTCTGACCGATGGAGATGCTGATTTTATCGTAAAATCCCTCCATTAAAAAAAAAAAAAAAAAAAAAAAAAAAATGGGAGCATGTTATTCAATTACACTTATTCACTACACTGTAAAATAATGTTTTCATGAAGTATGTTAATAACACTATTTCAGTCTTTCTACTTCAAAATTTTAATGTTTAATGTGCCATATTTTGTGAAACTCAAAATGTTTACAGATAAATCTTGCATTCCATCCTCTTGATGGAAATTACATCTCAACATTTATTTCTATCAAGATGCGCGTCGATTTTTGGTCAAGATCTTGTACTGAAAATGCAAGAGTCGAGCACTCTGTAAAGTCTCCTCCAGCACAACCCAAAGACTTTCAATGAATTTTCAATGGACTCAAAGGTGCCAATTCATCTCCCTCCCAACTATTCTTTCCCAATTTGACCGTGATGAATCCAAGCTTTGTCATGCTGGAATACGGCCATGATGCATCTTCCGACATGGTTTAAGAAATGAAAACATACACGCTTCATCAATTAGGGTTTCCCAAATATATGATAGAAACACAATCAACAATAGACTCTAA
Source organism: Opsariichthys bidens (assembly GCA_037194245.1). Lineage (NCBI taxonomy): Eukaryota > Metazoa > Chordata > Actinopteri > Cypriniformes > Xenocyprididae > Opsariichthys > Opsariichthys bidens. The sequence continues at coordinate 10,335,298 of CM074303.1, forward strand.
AGCATTTGCCTATTTAAATCCAAACAGTGACTTTTTTTTTGGCCAGGCAGTATATTTTACATAATAACCCAAGATGAATGGACTAACAGTAAACGAATCCGCCGTAGGTGGCACACCACACGTGCAACATTTTCTCCTGGTTCATCTCAGGTTTCCTCTCAGTTTGTTTTTTTTTACTTGCTTGTTTTTCTTTTGTATGTACTATATTAATGGGCGCCAACATGTCCAGTATTATTTATTCATGTTTTACCCCACACAGAAAATGAGGCTACATGTTATTGCTGAGAGCTTTGACCCGTATTCTCCAGTGATCTATAATAGCCAGAGGAAATCTGACAGCAGGTTCGAAAGAAAGAAAGACACTGTATCAGTAGCACTGTGTAACCCAAATAAATCTCAATTAAATAAAGTAACTGAAATTTAGCTCACTTAGGTGCATTTTTTTTTTTACAGTGATGCATTTAAAAAGATGCATATGCTCTATTTTTTTAATCAAAAACTTTTTGAGAGCCACCTACTACACCACCTGAGCAGCATATTTCATAATCATAAACAAAGCTTAGGAAACACCCACATAGACGGATAACTAAACAGCAAAACGCTGATATTCCCAAGATGCATTAATGCATGCATTCTCATATGACCATATGGCGTGTATAAATCAACTTCTGAGGTCTTTTTTTTTATTAATAAACGCGCATGATTTATATGGTATCATTTTACTCCATTTCAACCAGCCATTTAAAAGTGCAACCTAATAAATTGTTGATTTTGAATAGATGAAGAGTCACATGCTGACGCATAATAAGATCATTGAACACACACACATACACACACACACACACACACACATTCATGTACTTACGGGCTCCTGCGCCGAGCTTCACACAAACACTCCATATCCACAATATCAGCGGCACCTCCGGTCCAACAATCCGTCGCATTCTCACTTTTTTCCCGATGTAAACAAAGAGAACCGCGGCGTTTTGTCCTTCCTTCACTCGCACCCTCCCTGCACGGAAGGGAAGCCTCGGGACTGGCGCTGTTTCTGCGAGATATACGTGCGCAATACAGCCAGCTCTCTGTTTATCCCAGCAAGAAAAGATTTTGGAAATCGCATTGTTTGTCAAAGCATGTCTTGGAGGAATATCGTTCCACTGAATGCTTGCATTGTTACACCAGAGGAGGGTTTCCGGGACGGTCGCTGTTCCAGGTGCTGAAGTTAATGAGGTCTCGCGTCTCCCCCCTCTGCGGGTGAAAGTGGTACAGTCCACCCGCACTGCGAGCCGCACTGAGCCGTTGAAAGATATGAAAAGAGGGGTGGACGGTTCTTAAAGGGCCAGTACAGCAAAAATGAAAATCTGTTGGCGTTTATGATACTTACCGTCATGTGCTTCAAAACATGAATGTTTTATACTCGATCGGAGATGTTTTTGTAAAAGTGTCATAAATATGGTGAACATGACTTCTGAAGCCATATAAGCTTAATGTGAGAAACAGACAAAGCTTTAAATCGTTATTTACTGATAATCTTAATAAATAAAAAAAAATCTCATTATGCACGTGTGAGAGCAAATGTGAGGTGGAGGGACAGTCTGTTCCTCATAAATACTATTGAGTGGATTTAGAATTAAAAGACTGTTTGGAGCCTATTCGTTTGGCGTGACTAATTTTTAGTCGTGGCCTAATAGTGAGGGAGTCGGGCTTGTAACCTGAAGGTTGCTGGTTCGATTCCCACACCGGCAGGAATTGAAGGTGGGGATTGTGAATGAACAGCACTCTCTCCACCTACGATGACTAAAGTGCCCTTGAGCAAGACACCTAAGCCCTAAACGCTCCCCTTGTAAGTCGCTTTGGATAAAAGCGTCTGCCAAATGAATAAATGTAAATGTAATTGAGTCACTATATGCTTTCAATGTATTTAAAAGAGCAGTTTGTATGTTCTGCTTTCTACATGTGGTTCTGGTGCAATTTCACAAGATCAACAAGGTGCGTAAATGATGACATAATTGTCTTTTTTGAGTCTTTTTATCCATTTAAGATAGCATTTGAGACAATTTTTTAAAAGTATGATGTACGCGTGAAACTGTTTCAATAACTGTCAGTTCACCCAAAAATAAAAAATGTCATCATTTAATCAAGTCAAGTCACCTTTACTTATATAACGCTTTTTACAATGCAAATTGTGGCAAAGCAGCTTTACATTAATAATTGGCAAATCATTTTTGGCTGCACAGCAGCTTTCAAAGAAAATTGTGTCATTGTGCAGCTTACTCTATATATTATTGATTCATTCCATTGCAAAGATCAATAGTTATTAGTCTAGTTCATTTATGTATATCAGCACTGGAGAAAACAGTGACGTAATCGTCCGGCTCAGCTCAGTTCACATACAACGGCGTCAATGCAGGCATATCAAAAACACTGCTGAATATCAAGCAAGTGTCCCCAACTTAATCACTCTCATGTCGTTTCAATATCGAAAGACTTTCGTTCATCTTCAAAACACAAATGAATATATTTTTAAGGAAATCTGAGAGATTTCTGTACGTCGATACGCAGCCTACGCAACTACCACTTCAATGATTCAAAAGGATCATAAAGAGATCGTAAAACGTATTCATGAATTGAGTGGTTTACTCCAAATTTTCCTAAGAGATGCAATCAATTTATATGATGAACAGATTGAATTTTCTTCACATATAAACATTGATCAGTGAACATAAACCGAAGCTCAATCGCACATGCTTGATGCGCAAGAACAAACCGAACGTGCTGCGTAACACGAGAATGAACCTCATTGGTTCTCGCATGTCAGGCAAACATGAGCTTCCGTTTACCGTATCTGATGTGTACGTTGATGAATATGTGAATAAAAGCCTAAATTAAATCTGTTCATCATATAAAGCGATCAAGTCACCTCAGGAAATTTAAACTAAACCGCTCAATTCATATGGATTAGTTTTATGATCTCTATATGAACTTTTTGAAGCGTCAAAGTGGTAGTTGTGTTGACTGTCAATGGAGGAACTATATATATATATATATATATATATATATATATATATATATATATATATATTTGTGTTTCAAAGATAAACGACAGTCTTACGGGTTAGGAACGACATGAACAAGACATGAACTATCTCTTTAAGCAAAGGCATTCATCAAATGAAACTGATAAAAATACAAATAGCATAAAAAAATACAAATAATATAAAAAATAAAAATAGAAAATAAAGTGAAATGCTTTATTGGAAGAATACGTTTTTTTTTTAAAGTTTAATCATTTTTATGAAGTGAATTTAAAAAAAAAAACACCTTGGATATAAATGTGAAATCTACATGATTTCAATGAAGACTAATAATCCCCTTGGTGCAATTAGCGGAGGCCTTTGGTAATCAAGAACAAAACTGTAGCTAATGATGAAACAAATAGTGTTTACTAGCGTGACACGCTACAGCTCCGCCTTTCCCTTCTTTCTTTCAGTCTCCAGAAAGCAGCGGCATCCAAAACAAGGGAATCAGATCAAGCACCTGCAATAGGAGTCAAAAGGCTTCGATCTGATAGAGACCTGATGCAATGGTTTGCTCTCTTACATACTGCATGATTTAGTCAACAGAAATAAAAGAGAAACCACTAAGGGGCGGCAAAACACCATCTAGTAAGCATCAAAGGTGCATCAAATCATTGCTTTTTAAGATAAAAGACAATGTTTTGCTCTTAAACAAAACAGAAGGGCTACATAAAATAACTCAACAACAGACATTCTGGAGTCAAGCTAAAACGTCCCAACTCCCACTCTTGTCATTTGAGCTGTAAATGCATGGAAAACAATTCAAGCTAATCTAATTTACAGTAATATCCCGTGAAGGCATGCGCATTTAAGATGTTTGACCACATCTGAAGCGGAATTAAAAACAGGAAAGCTATAGGCGAGTGTGTATTTGTGTCTGCCTCGTCCTATAGTACGCCTGGATAACCCCATTCAGCCCTGCAGTGTATGTAAGCATTTCACAACCACAGCCGAAGACACTTCCACCTCTCATGCAATGACCTCTCTGCTGAAAACATAAGTTGAGTGACCTCGGACTATATACTGACCCCAAAACAGATGTTTATGTCTGGGGTTAAATGATTAGTTCACTTTCAAAGGAAAATTACCCCAAGCTTTACCCATCCTCAAGCCATCCTAAGTGTATATGACTTACTTGTTTCTGATGAAGACAATTTTAATAAAAATTTTAATAAATATCACGTATCCGAGCTTTATAATAGCAGTAATGCGCTATCAAACAAGTATGAGCTGAAGAAAGTGTCTCTATCCACATCAATCCATCATAAACATATTCCATGCAACTCCGAAGGGTTAATAAAGGCCTGCCAGTGCGTGTTCCACGGAAGTTAAAGGGTTAGTTCACCCAAAAATAAAAATGATGTCATTAATTCGTCATCCTCATGTCTTTCCACATCCGTAAGACCTTCGTTCATCTTCAGAACACAAATTAAGATATTTTTGATGAAATCCGATGGTTCAGTGAGTCCTTTAAGGTAATGAACACTTTCAGATGTCCAGAAAGATGCTAAAACATATTTATAACAGTACATGTGGTTCAACCTTAATATTATAAAGTGACGAGAATACTTTTTGTGCGCTAAAAAAATTAAATAACGACTTTTCAACAATATCTAGTGATGGGCGATTTCAAAACACTGATTCATGAAGCTTTATGAATCTTTTGTTTCGATTCAGTGATTCGGTTCGCATATCAAACTGCCAAAGTCATGTGAACTACTAAAATTTTGAAACACTTATGACGTAATGAAGCCTCGTTTACTGAAATCACGTGACTTTGGCGCTCCGAACCACTGATTCGAAACAAAAGATTCATAAAGCTTCAAAGCAGAAATCAGAAAAGTGTTTGTGTTGAAAAGTGGTTTTGTTTTTTTGGCGCACAAAACCTATTCTCGTACTCACATGAACTGTTTTAAATATGTTTTAGTGTCTTTCTGGACATCTGAAAGTGTTCATTATCTGGCTGGCAATAGAGTGAGCCATCGGATTTCATCAAAAATATCTTAATTTGTGTTCTGAAAATGAACGAAGGTCTTCTAGAACGAAATGAGGGCGAATAATTAATGACAGAATTTTCATTTTTGGGTGAACTAACCCTTTAAAGATGCCATATACATCCTTTATTTTTAAGAGTGCATTGTTAAAAATGGGGAAGGATGATGCTTCACCCTCAACAACAATGTTCTCAGAATGAATAGCCTTCGTAAAAATAAATATGTCACAATTGAAAACCTATAGAGAATAAAAACAGCATAAATGCACACTCTCAATGAAGAGGTTGATCATGTGTGTTCAGCTTTGAGCAGGTTAGATATATGAGAAAACCATCTGCTCCTGGCATGTGAAAGCAAAAAAAACACAGCTGTCACTGACGGATATTCAATCATCATGCAAATCAGGGTCATATTACATATAACATATTTCCATAATCATCGTACTGTGCATAATATCATATGATAAGACATTTACATATACTTGGTAGTTCAAAGCATACCTTGGTATTATAATGTTAAATGTCCCCAAAAAAAAAGGATAGAAAAGAATAAAAATAAACACCATGTTGGACTATAAAAATTTGCATTTAGTCTTGTAATTTTTAGGCGCCACCTTCAGCTTGGCAACAGATTTACACTAACACAGTGCTAAACAAAAAGGACCATGGGCAGATAGACAAAAGGTGCAAATGTGATCAAAAACACGAAGTATAGAGGAGGAAAGAATGGAGTGATTTCTGGTGTTGTAAGTTTAATGTTGCTTTTTACAATAAACATGTACACTCACATGCAGACAAAAATCTCCTGTTCTATTATAGACAAGTCAACCCCGGTTTAGCCCTCTGCGGTCCTGGAACCCTTCCATCACCCTCCTGGGTCACCATGGCGATCTGAACAAAGAGCTCTTAGCCTCATTATTCATCAGTGGGGCTTTTGAGAGTAAAAGAAAGTGTGCCAAACTCATTCTCTGCCTGGAACGTATGAGAACACTGTAAGAAGGTTTTACTGGAACTAACACATAAACTCATGAAACACATCTCAGTGAAACGCTTTGTAAAACCCTGGAAACATGCAGTGACAGTCCTATTAATCATGTTCCCAAATAACATCAACATTATTAAAATGTATAACAGAAATTTTGCAGATTTATTTTTTTGTAAGATTTACAAATACAGCCAGTACATTAGGATAAACAAAAAAAATCAAATCAGAATACAGAAATAAACACGAAAAGTTAAATAAAACAGTAAATGTTTACAAATATTAACATTTTACAGTACACAAAATAATCCAGTGATGACACTTTATCCGCATGCTCTGCTCTCTATACATTTGGAACGACATGAGGGTGAGTAATTAATGACATTTTTGGGTGAACTATCACTTTAATACATTCCTCCTTATATAACCTTTTTTGTTTCTTTGAATCAAGAACCCATGAGGTTCTACAGCACCCCACTGGACCTTTTTATTTTGAGTTATCCATTATGCAAGTGACTTAAGCTTGTTGTCAAATCAAGAGAAGACCTCTCCAAGAATCCTCTGGATGATGATCCACAAACACAGAATTGCGCACCTACGGTGGGAAGAACAAGTATTTGATACACTGCCGATTTTGCAGGTTTGCCCACTTACAAAGCATGTAGAAGTCTTTAATTTTTATCATAGGTACTCTTCAACTGTGAGTGACGGAATCTAAAACTATAATGCAGAAAATCACATTGTATGATTTTTAAGTAATTAATTTGCATTTCATTGCATAAGTATTTGATACATCAGAAAAGCAGAACTTAATATTTGGTACAGAAACCTTTATTTGCAATTACAGAGATCATACGTTTCCTGTAGTTCTTGACCGGGTTTGCACACACTGCAGCAGGGATTTTGGCCCACTCCTGCATACAGACCTTCTCCAGATCCTTCAGGTTTCAGGCCTGTCGCTGGGCAATACGGACTTTCAGCTCCCTCCAAAGATTTTCTATTGGGTTCAGGTCTGGAGACTGGCTAGGCCACTCGAGGACCTTGAGACGCTTCTTACGGAACCACTCCTTAGTTGCCCCGGCTGTGTGTTTCGGGTCGTTGTCATGACCCAGCCACGACCCATCTTCAATGCTCTTACTGAGGGAAGGAGGTAGTTGGCCAAGATCTCGCAATACATGGCCCCATCCATCCTCCCCTCAATACGGTGCAGTTGTCCTGTCCCCTTTGCAGAAAACATCCCCAAAAAATGATGTTTCCACCTCCATACTTCACAGTTCTTGGGTTGTACTCATCCTTCTTCTTCCTCCAAACACGGCGAGTGGCGTTTAGACCAGAAAGCTCTATTTTTGTCTCATCAGACCACATGACCCTCTCCCATTCCTCCTCTGGATCATCCAGATGGTCATTGGCAAACTTCAGACGGGCCTGGACATGCGCTGGCTTGAGCAGGGGGACCTTGCGTGCGCTGCAGGATTTTAATCCATGACGGTGTAGTGTGTTACTAATGGTTTTCTTTGAGACTGTGGTCCCAGCTCTCTTCAGGTCATTGACCAGGTTCTGCCATGTAGTTCTGGGCTGATCCCTCACCTTCCTCATGATCATTGATGCCCCACGAGGTGAGATCTTGCATGGTGTCCTAGTCCGAGGGAGATTGACCGTCATCTTGAACTTTTCCATTTTCTAATAATTGCGCCAACAGTTGTTGCCTTCTCACCAAGCTCTTGCCTATTGTCCTGTAGCCCGTCCCAGCCTTGTGCAGGTCCACAATTTTATCCCTGATGTCCTTACACAGCTCTCTGGTCTTGGCCATTGTGGAGAGGTTGGAGTCTGTTTGATTGAGTGTGTGGACAGGTGTCTTTAATACAGGTAACGAATTCAAACAGGTGCAGTTAATACAGGTAATGAGTGGAGAACAGGAGGGCTTCTTAAAAAACTAACAGGTCTGCGAGAGCCTGAATTCTTACTGGTTGGTAGGTGATCAAATACTTATGTCATGCAATAAAATGCAAACTAATTATTTAAAAATCATACAATGTGAAGAAGGAGCTGAGCTTTCTCTGCAGGGTGGCAGGGCGCTCCCTTAGAGATAGGGTGAGGAGCTCGGTCACTCGGGAGGAGCTCAAAGTAGATCCGTTGCTCCTTCACATTGAGAGGAGTCAGCTGAGGTGGCTCGGGCATCTGTTTCGGATGCCTCCTGGACGCCTCCCAAGGGAGGTGTTCCGGGCATGTCCCACCGGGAGAAGGCTCCAGGGAAGACCTAGGACACGTTGGAGAGACTATGTCTCTCGGCTGGCCTGGGAACGCCTCGGTATCGCCCCGGATAAGCGGCAGAAAAGGAATGAATGAATGAACAACGTGATTTTCTGGATTTTTGTTTTAGATTCCGTCACTCACAGTTGAAGAGTACCTATGATAAAGAATCTTCTACATGCTTTGCAAGTGGGCAAGCCTGCAAAATCGTCAGTGTATCAAATACTTGTTCCCCCCACTGTATGTTCTCAAACAAACTGTGGATTTGTTTGGTAATCGGGTTTACATCCCCTGTTTTACTAAAGACATGTTCAGAACGGAGCACATTAGTTCCGTTTTTTCTTATTACCTTTAATGTTATCGGTAGGATTGTTTAACTTCATCTTATTGTTATCCAGTGCATGACTCATAATCTTGAAAAATATATTTTGTTTTGTCAGCTATCCAATCTCCAGTTGAAGGTCTCTGGGTCCATTTGTTTTTAAGCACTAAACTTGCGATATCTTTACACAACCATCTGTAAAACACACATACTGTACATTCTGTGTCAGAATATTCTACTGTGATCACCATCCATTCAAACAAATCTTTATATGCTGAGATGATCTAGATCAATTGGCACCTTTCACAAACCACCAACCTACTACATTTCTCAAGTCATTTCACACACATCACAACAGGCCATTTGGTGAGTCATTTTTTTTCCTGCTATTTCAAGAAGTATTTTAACCTGTGAAGTGAGACTCCAGTAGAAGATAAGAGACATCACAGCGGTTGTTTACTTCATTCTAGACTAATCACGTTAAGAGACGAAAAGACCCTCGAGTTGCAAGAACATCATTCTTGAGCTTTTTTGGAAGCCGAAATACCTTCATTTGAAGAGTTAATTCAATATCGCTTTTCAGGGAACATGTTTGTCTGTTAACACTGTAGGTCTTTTCTCAGGCCTTACACTTCCATATTAAATTACTTCATTTTATACTTCATATATTAGTAAGATTTTCAGTCTGTAGCCAGACTGAGAGACAGATGCTTCACAGCGGGTGTTATTTTTTGATGAGCCCTCGGTTCTTAACCTCCGGCCTATCTTGGCTGAAAAGCTTGTTTGTTTTACTTCTCGTGATTTTAAGCCACTGATCCTGTTACTATAGAAACTCAAGTAAATATATTTATATAATAGTAGTATTGTAGTAGTAGTATTGTTTTTTGTTAATATAATAGGCCTCCTGCTGTTTGGTATTTACAATGTAAAGGTTTGGTTGTAATGGTATATTTGTAACAGTGGATTCACAATCCCATCCATGAAGTAAATTAGCTATATTTTACATTTACAAAGTTTCCATATTCAGATCAGTTTCTTTACACTGTACACTTGTCCTCTTGGCTCTCCCTCCATGGGATCATGTCAAAAAAAGGTTTTCGCATATGTGCAATGTTACTCGCTCAGTGTTTCCAGCACCCGATCGATGTGTAGAGATCAAAACAAAGGTAAGAAAACATGTCTTCCGTACGTGCTGCACGCAAAAAACAAACAAAAGACAAATTCCGGACAACATATAGTCCGATTCGTGAACAAATGACTCTTATGGACCAATTTGGTAAGTCAAAAACACACCAGTGTAGTCCGATTCACGGACAAATGACTCTTATGGACCGATTCGGTAAGTCAAAAACACACCAGGGCAGTCCGATTCACGGACAAATTACTCTTATGGACCGATTCGGTAAGTCAAAAACACACCAGTGCAGTCCGATTCACGAACAAATGACTCTTACGGACCGATTCGGTAAGTCAAAAACACACCAGTTTTTTTTTATTTTATTTTATTTTTTTTATTAAACATTACATCAAAACATTAAATCAACACAGATACACATAGGAATAGAAAACAAAAACAAACAAAAAAACAACAACAATGCAATACATTTCAACCTTAAGAGGACAAAAAGAAAAAATACAGGGATACGGTTCTCATTGCTTTGGGATTGACAGAGTTTTGAATATTTTCCATGTATTTATCTAAGTCATCTTTAAATAGAGAAAAAAAAAAAGGTTTAGAGCCAGCAAATTTTTGTCTATGAATGTGAAATTTAGCTAATAAAAAACACAAGTTTCAAAAACACACCAGTGTAGTCCGATTCACGGACAAATGACTCTTATGGACCGATTCGGTAAGTCAAAAACACACCAGTGCAGTCCGATTCACGAACAAATGACTCTTACGGACCGATTCGGTAAGTCAAAAACACACCAGTTTTTTTTTATTTTATTTTATTTTTTTTATTAAACATTACATCAAAACATTAAATCAACACAGATACACATAGGAATAGAAAACAAAAACAAACAAAAAAACAACAACAATGCAATACATTTCAACCTTAAGAGGACAAAAAGAAAAAATACAGGGATACGGTTCTCATTGCTTTGGGATTGACAGAGTTTTGAATATTTTCCATGTATTTATCTAAGTCATCTTTAAATAGAGAAAAAAAAAAAGGTTTAGAGCCAGCAAATTTTTGTCTATGAATGTGAAATTTAGCTAATAAAAAACACAAGTTTCAAAAACACACCAGTGTAGTCCGATTCACGGACAAATGACTCTTATGGACCGATTCGGTAAGTCAAAAACACACCAGTGTAGTCGATTCACGAACAAATGACTCTGATGGACTGACTCAGTGAATCAAAAACAAACCAGTGTAGTCTGATTCATATCTATTTAAATGAAATCTGAGAGATTTCTGTCCCTCCAGCTATTACATTGATGCTTCAAAAATTCATAAAAAGATAGTGAAACGAATCCATGTGAATTGAGTGGTTTAGTCCAAATTTTCTGAAGAGACTCAATCACTTTATATGATGAACAGATTGAATTTAGGTTTTTATTCACATATAAACATTGATGATCAACTAACACATCAGTTGTGGTAAACAGAAGCTCAAGCATGTTTGCTCGACTTGCAAGAATCAATGAGGTTCATTCTCATGCATCAAGCAGGTTCAGTTGAGCTTTTGTTTATGTTCGCTGATCAAAGTTTATATGTGAATAAAAGCTTAAATTCAATCTGTTCATCATATAAAAATGATTGTGTCTCTTCAGAAAATTTGGACCAAACCGCTCAATTCATTTGGATTAGGTTTACGATCTCTTTATGAATGTTTTGAAGTGACAAAGTGATAGTTGCATAGCTGTCTACGGAGGAACAATAATCACTCAGATTTTATTAAAAATATCTTCATTTGTGCTCCGAAGATGAATGAAAATTGTACGGGTTCGGAATGACATGAGGGTGAGTAAATGATGACAGAATTAAAATTTTTGGGTGAACTATCCCTTTAAGTGATTGCATGTTACAACGGGTTTTCAATATTTAATGGATCAAAACAAAATGAATTACTTAAAGCTAAACCCAGTTACATCGAAAACAAAATAAAATTTAATCATAATGTATTATTCCATTTTTCATTCCAAATTAATTAAATAATTTAAAAAAAAGGAAATAAATACTTACATATTTGGCTTTGGTGAAATAAGTGTGATCCGTATAATGAAATGCCATTAATTCTATTGGTTTATTGCAGAGAAGAGTTAAAGAACTCTTGAAATTCTCTCAAACAGAAGGAACTCAATAGGGTTCTGTTTGTGTCACTCAAATCCTCCAGCACCCTCATGTGATTTGCATAATGAGTTGGTTATAAATGGTGCTTCCTCTCACACTGTCGCTCCCGTTTGGGACAGTTCTTTAAGAGAGAACCGGTGCGCAGAGCAACAACAGATATTAAAGTTCACGATGTCTTCCTCCTCGTACAGAAAGAGATTTGGAGATGTCAGCAGGAGCAGCGCGTTCTCCAGCCGTCAGATGTCCAGTCCCGTGCGCTCGCATGTGTCTTACGGCGTCTCCACGGCTCCGGCTGTTTACGCGTCGAAAAGCTCCAGACTCCGAAGCAGCGCGGCGATGCCACGACTGGCCTCCGAGACTGTGGACTTTAATCTCTCGGACGCCTTAAATAAGGAATTCAAGTCGAATCGGCTCAATGAAAAGGCGCAGATGCAGTCACTAAACGACCGCTTCGCCAGTTACATCGAGAAGGTGCGTTTCCTGGAGCAGCAGAACAAGATCCTGTGCGCGGAGCTGGAGCAGCTGCGGGGACAGAGATCGTCCAGCATCGCGGATCTGTATGAGGAGGAGTTGCGAGACCTGAGGCGACAGGTGGACCAGCTCACCACGGAGAAAACACGCGCTGAAGTGACTCGAGACAACCTGGCAGAAGATGTAGAGCAACTCAGAGAGAAGTATGACGAACATTCACAAAACTTCACAAAATATTTGGGCACGTTAATGTACGAATGCCATTGGAGTAGATTATACAGTGGTATCACAAGTTAGTTAATCAGATTACTTTTTCAAATAGGTAGGCTACATTTTATTTAAACATAGCAGAGTTAACCAAAGTGCTGAACAGATCAAGAAACATAAAATAAAAGGGATTCCAGATTCCATAGACGGCAACCGAAAAAGCCTCAGTTTTTGGACTCTTAAAAGTCTGGAAGATGACAGAGGAGTAAGAAGATCTTGATCGTTTAGAGCTTTGAAAACAAACAACAGAGTTTTAAACTGAATTCTAAAACAACAGTTCTTAACAACAGAATTCATTTGTTTGTATAAACATAAATCTAGGATGACACTAAGGTTCCTAACCTGGGAGGAAACTGAAGGGAAATGATTACCCAGCTACTTAATGAGACTAGTCCTTAATTTTGGGGGGACCAAAAACAGTCCATTTTGTCCTCATTAAGTTAAGTCCTCATTAATGTCCCTAATGCATTCCAACAAAGGTTGAATAGAATTGCCAGCATTCAACGGCAGGTACAGCTGTGACTCATCGGCATAAAAATGAAAGGAAACATTGTGCTTTTTAATAATATCCCTCATTGGACGCATGTATAAGTCAAAAAGAAGCGGACCCAAAATAGAGCCCTGAGGTACTCCATTAAAAATAGGAGCAGAAGATGAAGAGAACTTACTTTTTTCAAATAAGTAATGAAAGTTAGGCTACTTTGACACCTGTCCCCATGCTGTGAGAAATCAGGAGTAAGTGCAGCGGTGTATTGTTCTAATGTAAGCATGCATTTACTCATCTCACTTACACAAAAACAGATTCGGTATTCCTCAAAATGAATACAAACAGTGAAATGCAAACTGAGAAAAATTACGCAAACTTGCAGTAATTAAATTTTAAACTACACAAATATACTTTATGTGCTTAATTTCAATTTATTAACCTCTATCTTTGGTTAAAACATCCCATTTTAATTAAAAAAAATTAATTTTTTTTACCATGGTTATAATATGTAAAATGTCATTGATAGCGAGCAAGATGCTTTTTTGGGAACAAATTAAGGAAATTCTCATTCAAAATAACATTTGGCATAAAGGAGTTTGTGTATTATAGTTTGTGGGTTTTTTTTCTTGTTTTTTAGCAAGTTTGCGATCCTTTGCATCAAATCAACATTTTAATATAATTAAAAATTAAACAAATTAATTAACCTTAAATATGTTTTGTAATTGCACACAGTGAGTGACCTCATGCACCAGGGGTATTGTGCAGTGCGTAGTGACAGACCAGTGTTCAGGAAAGTGCCTTTCAGTGTTTCGGAAAATATAAAATCAATTGTGCCTTTTACCTCAGAGGGCCTTTAGCCTTGTCGTACCCTGTGCAAAAAGAAAACCTATTTGGAAATGTTGTCGTTGTCAAAGCATCTAGCTCTAGCATCATTTGTTTGCACATGCCACTTTTTACATCACTTTGTGGTCTAATGCAATTAAAATCATTTCAAGTGAGTGTGTAAATACTTTTTTTGAGCCAGAGTATAATTCAGAGCTATAATTGAGAAGCATATGACTGCTAAATGCTGTGATTGACCAAAAAGAAATATTCTTGAGAGCTGTGTAATGATTAAATGAATGAATAAAAAGTGAGATCAGGCATCAGAAAATATTTTTGCATTGGTAAATATTTGTAAATAAACCAAGGTGTATTTTTATTGATGTCGATCATTGACAGACTGCAGAATGAGATTCTTCAGCGAGAAGATGCAGAGAACATCATGAGGAGTTTCAGACAGGTAAATCACCGTTGTGTTTAAAACTAAATGTTTTGCGAAGAATACAACTATTATTACTTCTTATATTGTTTCAAATGGCAGTGTACTGTTTCTATACTGTTTTTAACATTGATAATAATCAGAAGTTTTTCTCAAGCATCAAATCAGCATTTTAGCGTGATTTCTGAAGGATCATGTGACACTGAAGACTGGAGCAATGATGCTGAAAATTCAGCTTTGATCACAGGAATAAATTCCATTTTAAAATATATTTAAATAAAACACAGTTATTTTAAATGTTAATAATATTTCACAATTTTTACTGTATTTTTGACCAAATAAATGCAGCCTTGTGAGAATAAGAGGCTCAAGGAACAATGTATATGACAACATACTTATAAATAATTGTGAATCTACTCATTATCTTTGAGCTAAATTTCCTAAGATCACCACAAGGGGCGCTATCCCCAAACTAATGTACACCAATGCTGCTTGCGACAAAATTTTCTCCATTTAATCAGAGAAACACAAACAAGTCTGGGTTCAATTTGGAACTGTGATAGAGAATCTGTGTTTGAGGGATGGCTCTGTGAGGGATGGCTCTGTGTGGCATGTCAAGCTCGGAGCTGAATGTCTTTGTTTCTGGCATTAGCGCTGGGAAATCTCCATCGCTGCTGAATGCTCTTCCAGCAGACCAGCAGACCCTGACAAAGCAAACTGTTTTGGCTGAACTGGCTGCCAAGGGCAGGAATGTCTGGATGTGTGTGTGTGTGTGTGCGAGAGAGAGAGAGTATGTGTCAAGCATAAAAACAGTATGAGTGTGTTAAAGCTCTGTTTATTCTTGGTTTTAATTTGGGATGTGCTAGTTTTGTCAGCAGACATCCGAATGGTGCCACACAGACTGCAGGGCATTGTGCCCAGGCCCAGATACTCATTAAAACACAAAGACCTCTTCACTGTGCATCTGTGCTCAATACAGTAGTGCTGCTGTGTCATATAATGTTGTTAATGTCGTGCAGGACGTGGATAGCGCTGCTCTTGCTCGAGTGGATCTGGAGAGGAAGGTGGAGTCTCTTCAGGATGAACTCATTTTCCTGAAAAAGCTCCATGATGAGGTGAGATACACTATCACAGTTTTTGTTTTCTCAGATTTGGTAAACTTCTGCTTTAACTGTGACAGATCAATGCATCTGTTTACTACTACCTCACTGACCAATATTTGGCCATTTTTAGGCCATTAACTAAGACGGCATTCAGTGTAGGGTGCAACTTTTTGTTATACTGGTTGAAATTCTCTTCACATCCTATAGCAATCAATTATAGAAGTGGTTTAAATATTAAAAAAATCTACTTATATCTTCTTTGCATGTCTTAAGGCCAAAAAATGTTCATGTAATCATTGCATTCGATTGGTCAGTCAGTCGCCGAACTAATAAGCTCACACAACCGTAATCATAAGAATAACACACAAAATCACGAATTTTCAACAATATCTAGTGATTATTTCAAAACACTGCTTCTAAGCTTTTGAATTTTTTCAAAAAAAAATTTTTTCTAAGCTTTTGAATTTTTTTGTTTTGAGTGGGATCTTATGTTTTCAAAGCTAGCCTCTGTGAAATTGCCTACCCTACCTTTAACAGATGTATAACAGCATCAGTCCCATTACTGGCATTAAGAGTAAGAAATTAATCTGTTCAAGATGCTTGCATGAGATGATCAAACCTCTTTTTTTTGCACTCTAAAAAAATTAAACGTAATAGTACTGCACACATTTTACAGTGATTTTACTTTAATTATGAGCATAATCACGTAAACACAATCAGAGTTTTCAATTTATACAAACTCCAACTTAATAGTAGTACAGCCTTCATCATATTATAAGGGCAATGTTGCCATTCAATTTAATCTAATCTTTTTTTTCTGTTTTCATAAGTGTTTTTGAGCTTTTGTTCATGTACTGTCTAATGTGCAATCATCAAACTGTATTATGTATATATTATATAAATAAAATAAAATAAAATATATTTGTAATGAAGGAGTTGAGATCCAAATGCAGTTTATTAAAGGAAGACATGCTGAGACAGGCAATGGTTAAGGACAGCAAACAAGTATATGGGGAATAAACAGGATCGTGGTCAAATACACAGGCGGGAATGTCAAGACAGGCAGCAAGAATCAAACAACGGGTAAAACAAGCAGAATCAAAGAACAGGAACTCAAACACAGGTAGTAACGCTCAGAAATTGACGGGTGAACCAGATCAATACTTCACAGGGAATGGCAGTGTGAGCAGTGCTATATAGTGAGGTGATACGGTGCAGCTGTTGCAGTAATCAGTGATTGGAGAATGAGATGCAGCTGGTGTAGTGATCAGTTTATAGGTATGGGGCTTATGGGAAATGTAGTCCTGTGTGAGTGAATGAGAGTGCAAGTGTGTAATCAGAGTACAGAATGGAGTGCCCTCTAGTGGCTTTCACGGGCACTCCACACTGATAAAAAATTACTGTAAATTTTACAGTATAATACTGGCAGCAGGGTTGCCAGCCAGTTACTGTAAATTTTACAGTAGTGTTACTGTAATTTAATTTACAGAATTTCCTTGTATTCTCTGATTATCAGAATCAGAAATCAGAAATACTTTATTGATCCCCGAAGGGAAACTCTTTTACAGTTTACAGTAAATAACTATTTTTTTAAATGATGAAGGGTCAATTTACAGCAATATTCTGTAAATTTGAGTCAAACCAACACGTGATCCCAGAATGCATTGCAGTTTACAGCAATATGCTGTATTATTAACAAACAGTCAGCGGCTGTAAAATAATGCTGTAATTTTTACAGCAATTCATTATAGTGCAGCTGACCATCTGACAATATTATATTATATTATATTATATTAGTAGTGGTAGAAGTGATTTACATTGTCATATTCAAATCTCAGGATGTAGTATTTGTGTACTAAAGCGTTGTTTTAATCTATTAATTACAGAGTTGTCATAATGTAAATGTAAATCCAGCATTCTCTATGAAATGAAATAAGTAATAAAATGATCAAATGTTCAAATAAGCAGTTAAACCAGTATCAAGTACCCAATGACAAAACCATCTATATGTGTGCTGTTTCTACTACATACCAACACCCTTGCATTATAGGATACAGTTTTTTCATAAGCAAAAGCTACTCAAAATGTCAAAATTTGCCTCTGTTTGTTTGATCACAACACAAGAAAAGGAGTTCTGACAGATGTTATTCAGAATGCACTACATCTCTCTCTCTCTGTAGGAGCTGGCTGAGCTGCAGGCACAGATCCAGGGCCAGCAGGTGCAGGTGGATATGGACATGGCTAAACCTGATCTGACAGCTGCTCTGAGAGACGTCAGACTGCAGTATGAGAACCTGGCAACCAAAAACATCCAGGAATCAGAGGATTGGTACAAATCCAAGGTATTTAACATAAGCTTTTCCACCATTAACGGGGGTTTCAACATCTTAGCCTCTACTTTGGGTTCTTTGTTTTGGGTACTTTTTTCTGCAAGTCATGAAAAACAAAAAATGAACATACTATGTTTTTTTAGGGAATTTTCCTTTTTTTCCACTCATTTTTTAGTTACCGTGCATTTAAGTTTTACTTCTGTTTCCCAACTCTGCTAACGCATGTCTTCATTGTCAGTTTGCTGACATGACAGAAGCGGCTAACAGGAATAATGAAGCTCTGCGATTGGCCAAGCAGGAGGCCAATGAATACCGCCGTCAGGTGCAGGCGCTCACCTGCGAGCTGGACGCCATCAAGGGAACAGTAAGCATCTTACATTTACATATATTTAGACGTATTCTTTCACCTGAAATGTAATGACTGTGACTGTAACAAAAAAACGTATTCAAGGGGGCCAGAGTTTTCTTCAAAAGCCATTAAACCATGATATAAGCATGATGAGTGACAGTTTTACTAACTTTTCTCTTCAGACAGATGCTTTATCATGACAGTAGTCAACTTGAAAGAGAAAACTGACTGAAAAAGATGGTTTAAACTAATGTCTGTTATAGAGCCTCTAGTGGTAATGCTGAGAATGCATGCATTTTATTATTTTGCACTTAAATTCTTTACTTTCAAAAGTTCAAACCTTTGAGCTTTTAACATGTCAAATCCTCCAGCTTTTCAATTGCTGTTATATTTGTGAAACGCTATACACGTTTGTACACGAAAATGTTGAAAATGATGTGAATACGAATGTAAATAAGGCAAACCTAGTGCGCATTGCATATGAAACTCACAGCACTT
Organism: Opsariichthys bidens; assembly: GCA_037194245.1. Classification (NCBI taxonomy): domain Eukaryota; kingdom Metazoa; phylum Chordata; class Actinopteri; order Cypriniformes; family Xenocyprididae; genus Opsariichthys; species Opsariichthys bidens. The sequence continues at coordinate 10,353,990 of CM074303.1, forward strand.
GCAGAGATGGAGTTTTATTGCATTTTATTTATCTAATCGCATCAATCTCTGTTTATTCAAAAACTCAAAAATAACAAAGATACTCCGGATTATCAAACATAAAAAAAACACAAACAGAACAACCAACAAAATGTGACGAAAGCAGAATAAAAAGACTAACAGAAAACAGGCTCAATATATACAAACAAAAAAACCAAACAACGAAACAAGAAACAGGTGCAGTGCATTAATCAAATTAATGCATAACCATGGAAACTAATACTAACGGATGAAACAGAACAGGCAACTATGGAGTCCTGGACATGACATGCTGGAAAAAATTTTTTCTATTTACTATTTTGTTCCCTCGAATTATAAATCATGCACATGATTATTAAATCGAGGGAACGAATTAGTAAATAATGTGCATGATTTAGTAAATCGAGGGAACAAATTAGTAAATAATGTACATGATTTAGTAAATCGAGATAACGAATTAGTAAATAATGCACACAATTTAGTAAATTGAGGGAAGGAATTAGTAAATAATGCACACAATTTAGTAAATCGAGGGAACAAATTAGTAAATAATGTGCACGATTTAATAAATCAAGGGAAGAAATTAGTAAATAATGTGCATGATTTAGTAAATCGAGGGAACGAATTAGTAAATAATGTGCATGATTTAATAAATCGAGGTAACAAATTAGTAAATCATGATTTAGTAAATCGAGGGAATCAACTCAAAATACAACTTGAACAGAACTTAAACTCAGATAAAACATGACAGTAGTGCAACAGACCATATACTTTAAATTAATTGCAGCCTTTGATTCGACAATTGTGATTTTATAAGATATATCGCTATTTCCATTTTATTTTTAATAATTATGCAGCCCCATTTGTTTATTTTAATGTTACATTTGATTCAACTCACAAATCCCCTGCAGTTCCCTCACAAACCCCTGGCAGTGTTAAGGAAAGTTTCCCAAGTAACAGGGAAAGTTACTTTTAAAAGTAGTGTTACAATATTGCGTTACTCCCTAAAAAAGTAACTAATTATGTAACTTAGTTACCTTTTATGGAAAGTAACGCATTGCTTTTTTGCAAGTGTTTAACCCAGTAACACATTCAACAACGTAGCCTATACAAAACACACCTTTATTTTCTTTAAAAAAAACAAATTTAGAATATTATTAGGCTATAATCTGTGTTTTGTTACTTTTGTTCATTTTGTCTGATCCCGTGAACGCATGAGTGCGCATGTCTAGTGAGTGGAGAGAATTTTTTTTAATATACAGTAGTTTAAAAAATGTTTAAGCAAATTAATTAAACTGAAAAGGAACATGCACTACTTTAAAAAAAAAAAGGAACTCAAATATTTATTTAAAGTACTGCAATACGTTACTCGATACTTTTACAAAAAGTAATCCGATTACCCCCAACACTGAAACTTGGTGTAAAAAAAAAAAACTGTTATCCGATGACTACCATAATGTTACGTCCACAGTCCCTAAATCCTTTCTTAATGTAAATAATGCAGAATGAATCTCTGGAGCGTCAGATGAGGGAGATGGAGGAGAACTTTGGAATGGAGTCTTCTAGTTCCCAGGATAACATCGCTCGGCTGGAGGAGGACATACGGACCATGAAGGACGATATGGCAAGACACCTGCGTGAGTATCAGGATTTGCTCAATGTCAAGATGGCCCTGGACATTGAGATCGCCACCTACAGGAAACTTCTAGAGGGGGAGGAGAGCAGGTGAACATTTCCAACCTCGTTTATTGCATTACTGCTTCTTTAATGAGCTAATATTGTTTACTTGGGATTGAAACGACACATTATTATGTTTCATAAAATTATTTTACATTTTATTCTCTTGGATGTAGAATTGCAACCCCTCTTCCAAACTTCTCCTCCTTCAGCCTGAGGGGTAGGACATCAAGTCACCAAAAAATAACATAATGAAACATATAAAAATGTGCTTGTGCAGTTTAATCGAAGATTGCATTTTCACAGAAACGATGCTCGAGTCCAAGCCTGTTACTGAAAATGCAATTACTAAGAAAGTTCTTATTAAGACCATCGAGACCAGAGATGGCCAGGTATGTGCTTAACTAATCTCTGCATTTTAACATAAAAAAGTCAAAAGTTTTCAAGCACCTTATTGAAATTATGAAGATCATTATAATAACATTAAATTATAAAATATAATGTGAATTTATTCAGAAAATGAAGCATATTATAGGATTATGTTTTTGCATTGTGGCATTTATTTATGTATTATTTATTTTTTGTAATACATATTAATCTCTCTCTCATGAACTCTTCCACTCTTCTCTTCCATTAAGGTGATCAATGAGTCCACTCAGAACCATGATGATCTGGAGTGATGGAGGGAAATCTCCTACATTTATCCTATCATCCACTGCAAACAACCAACTGCAGCACCTTTATGTATCCCGACTATCATCCTAATCTAATATGAAAAAACAACCCGCAATCACCTGCTTCAAAGTGCCTTTTTATCTGCCAAAAATATACCTTACAAGTATTTGAGCCTGTAGAGGACCTGTAGTTCTGCACAGGATGAGAACACATGACCTTTAGCGTACTGTGAATCTTTTCATTGTCTGAATTTATCTTCCACATAGCATTTCTGAGCCGACATGCTTCAATAAAAATGATCAAATAAGTGTTTGTATTCTTAAGAACTTCATTTTTTGTCTGATTTTTCTTCTATGGAAATTACATTTTTGAAAGTAAGACACAACCTTAATAACAATAAAAATCCAAAAAGACTGTTTACAAGATTCCAAATGGAATATTTGTTTGATCCTAATCCTAAAATGAATTGGTTCAAAATGACAGGAATCCATTTAGGATTTAAGGAGCAGACAAAATAAAATTGGAAGTTTTGAGCTGAAAAATAATTGCGTAAATTATTATTTTAAATGAGTATTAAAGTTGATATATATAAATAAAAAGGCCTCTTACAATTATTTTTGAGGAGTGTTCTGATCTTGATTTTTTCTGAACTATTTCTGGATCTGAAGCCCATCACTGCCATCATGTGGACATTATTTATAAGAACACAACATACAAGTCAAAGTTGCATTCTCAGTCTCAAGACTCAGTTTTTAAAGGAACCTTTTCAACCCGTTTCTCTCATCGAAGAGCCTCTGTGTTCTCTTTTATTTCATGTGGGATAGGATGTGTGTTCCTATCTGTTTGTTCCAGTGATTGTACCTGTACTCCCTGGATACAAGTGTTCAAGATCCTGCTCGCTCCCAGGGAGGCACATCAAGCTCATGTGGATGGTGTCACAAGTGAACAATTATTTTAAAGGAATAGTTCACCTTGAAAGCAAAATCATTTTCTCCCATGTCATTCCAAACCCATATGATTTTCTTTCTTCCATGGAACCCAAAAATAAAGAATTCTGAAGAATTTCTATGCTTATTTTTAATTCAAGGACATGGCAGTGACCAAAGGGCTGTCAAGCTCTATAACGGACAAGAAACATATCATAAAAATAGTATTTTAGTAGTAGTACTTTGTGCAAAGGAAAAAAGCCGAAATTTGAGTTGCTATTAGTTAAAAATCTGTTGTAGTTTTCAAATCTCATTTACACTTGTTTACATATTCAGGGATCTAGGTTTAAAGGGAACTATAATTTTACAAGATGTAATGTAACTCTCTGGTGTCTCCAGAATGTGTCTGTGAAGTTTCAACTTGAAATACCCCACAGATAATTTATTACAGCTTGACAAATTTGCCCCTATTTGGGTGTGAGCAAAAACACGCAGTTTTGTGTGTGTGTTCCTTTAAATGCAAATGAGCTGCTGCTCCCGGCCTGCTTTCAAAAAGAGGGCGGAGCTTTAACAGCTCACAAGTAGGTTGCTCAACAACAACAAAGCTGAAGAATCTCACGCAGTCAAAATGAGGATTGTCAGTAATGGTGTTCATCCTTACATTGTTCAAACCGGAGTCGACACTGATGGAGAGACTCAGAGAAGTTACAAATTTTAGACGTTTCTGAACGGTTGTTGGATAAATTAATGTAGTTGCTGTGGAGTTGACCTCTGAATCAGCTGTCCTGTTAGTGTAGTGCAAGCGTTCTTTGGTTTTCCTGTTAAACTGTCATATTAGCAGAAACTTTATAAAAATATGTACGTTACAAGCAATGGGCTCCATCTTTGCAGTGTCCAAAGAACTGTAAACATTTGTGAGCACGACGGAAAGCCGTCTCTCTATTAATTCGATTGGGCAATGGAAAAAAACGCGAATGACGTGGGGCGCTTTTCTGCGTGATATAACACACAATTGCGAGTTATAAAGTCAGAAATCTGACTTTTTTATATCACGCAATTCTGACTTTATAACTCACAATTCTGACTGTATATCTCGCAATTGTGACTTTATATCTCGCAATTGTGACTTTATATCTCGCAATTGTGACTTTATATCTCACACTTGTGACTTTATATCTCGCAATTGACTTTATATCTCACACTTGTGACTTTATATCTTGCAATTGAGACTTTACAACTCACAATTCTGACTTTATATCTCGCAATTGTGACTTTATATCTCACACTTGTGACTTTATATCTTGCAATTGAGACTTTACAACTCACAATTCTGACTTTATATCTCGCAATTGTGACTTTATAACTCACAATTCTGACTTTATATCTCGCAATTGTGACTTTATATCTCACACTTGTGACTTTATATCTTGCAATTGAGACTTTACAACTCACAATTCTGACTTTATATCTCGCAATTGTGACTTTATAACTCACAATTCTGACTTTATATCTCGCAATTGTGACTTTATATCTCACACTTGTGACTTTATATCTCGCAATTGAGACTTTACAACTCACAATTGTGACTTTATATCTAGCAATTGTGACTTTATAACTCACAATTGTGACTTTACAACTCACACTTGTGACTTTATATCTTGCAATTGTGACTTTACAACTCGCAATTGTGACTTTACAACTCACAATTGTGACTTTATATCTCGCACTTGTGACTTTACAACTCACAATTGTGACTTTATGAATCGCAATTGTGACTTTATAACTTACAATTGTGACTTTACAACTCACAATTGTGACTTTATAACTCACAATTCTGACTTTATATCTCGCAATTGTGACTTTATAACTTACAATTGTGACTTTACAACTCGCAATTGTGACTTTATAACTTACAATTGTGACTTTACAACTCGCAATTGTGACTTTATGAATCGCAATTGTGAATTTATATCTCGCAATTGTGACTTTATATCTCGCACTTGTGACTTTATAACTTACAATTGTGACTTTACAACTCGCAATTGTGACTTTATGAATCGCAATTGTGAATTTATATCTCGCAATTGTGACTTTATATCTCGCAATTGTGACTTTATAACTTACAATTGTGACTTTACAACTCGCAATTGTGACTTTATAACTCACAATTCTGACTTTATATCTCGCAATTGTGACTTTATAACTTACAATTGTGACTTTACAACTCGCAATTGGGACTTTATAAATTACAATTGTGACTTTACAACTCGCAATTGTGACTTTATGAATCGCAATTGTGAATTTATATCTCGCAATTGTGACTTTATATCTCGCACTTGTGACTTTACAACTCGCAATTGTGACTTTATGAATCGCAATTGTGACTTTATGACTCACAATTGTGACTTTATATCTCGCAATTGTGACTTTATAACTTACAATTGTGACTTTATATCTCGCACTTGTGACTTTACAACTCGCAATTGTGACTTTATATCTCGCACTTGTGACTTTATAACTCACAATTGTGACTTTATATCTCGCAATTGTGACTTTATAACTTACAATTGTGACTTTATATCTCGCAATTGTGACTTTATAAATCGCAATTGTGACTTTATAAATCGCAATTGTGACTTTATATCTCGCAATTGTGACTTTATATCTCGCAATTGTGACTTTATAAATCGCAATTGTGACTTTATATCTCGCAATTGTGACTTTATATCTCGCAATTGTGACTTTATGTCTCTCAATTCAGAATTGAGTCAGAATTGTGAGATATAAAGTGAGGCGGTGGCCGGTGCAGAACGCTCACTACCATAGAAAACAATTTTAAAAAAGGTGCCTCTCAATGCAAAAAACTTGTTTTGTTCAGGGGCCTAACTAAAGTTTAGTGAAATCACAATTAACCACCCCATTAAAGTCGCTTATTTCCAGCAGAAATTCTACTCTTGCATCCTCTGGCCAATTGAAACAAGTTTAAATACATTTTTCAAGTCAATTCAGGCCAATATTACTTGATTGTTAATCAGAAATACATTTGAGTAAAAAAACTAAACTAAAGTGAACACACACTTGTTCAGCCAACGAGGAATGCTGCTCACCAATGTCGATTTCCCCTTTATAAATATTATTTCTTGTTTTAATTGTGACTGTAATTGCACATTTGTAGCTCGACAGTGTCGGATTTCATTAATGTAATACACTTGACAGACTAATTACAGATGCTTGTTTTCAACGCTCGTGACCCCAGAGACGCGTGTTTGCCAAACTAACTTTGTGTGACGACCGCGCGCCTCTCTCGGGAAAGCGCACAGGAGATTTCCGCTGGTTTCATCGCCTCTGTTTGACAAAATGACTCGCAATTAGACGGAACCGAACACGAGAAGGTGGTTCAGCACGTTATCCGCGCTCAGAGGACACATCATGCTTCGTGCCATAGTTTTATGAGGACGAGACAGCAATGACAGTGCCTGAATCAAAGTCATGGAGCGTGTAACTGTCTTTCCACAGCAGACGTTCAGTCAGCTGAAGGTTGTTCGGCAGAGATGGGCTCAGTGACCTCAGCTTTCACCAAGTCGCGCAACACGTTGGTCAAAGTGGGTTCGGAGCCGCAGAAAGAGCCGGACGTGAAGCCGCGGACCGGACCGGGTCTCGTGTGATTGCAAGGCAGACTAGCAAAGAACCACTGGCGCAGAAAACAGCAGGCACTTCCAGAGCAAACACGCCACAAGTTCCTGCATCAGCTACAGGTGAGTGTAAGTTTCTGTTATATTCTTATGGAGGACAATCTAGAGAGTGGATTAAAGCATATAAAGCTGAAATTGCTGATTTTTTTTTTTTTAGAATTAAATACCTAAATATCAACCAATGACATTCTTCCAGGACTGTTTTTCTCCCTTCAGATTTTGCAATTACTTTTCGGGTCATGTGACCGTCACTTTTTGGTGTCCATTAAGTTATTCAGAATATCGTTCATATCAAAATGATTAGTGGATTAGTCTATAATTAACATTAAAATGTCTGAATTAAAATGATTTTTTACTTTGAAGTAAGCAATGGCTAAGTGGTGTGAATAAAAATCTTTTAAAAGCTGATTTAAAAAAAAAAAAAAGAATAACAATTTAGAATATTCACAATACAGTTCATACCAAAATGACTTAAATTCATTCTTATACTGAAATAATTTTTTATATTTCGTTGGGGCAGTGTAACTTTTTCAGAGATTGGTAAATATATAGGCTCTCTCTCTCTCTCTCTCTCTCTCTCTCTCTCTCTCTCTCTCTCTCTCTCTCTCTCTATATATATATATATATATATATATATATATATATATATATATATATATATATATATTTATATATTTATTTTATTTATTATATTTATTTTTAAAATAAATTCACTCCCTGCGTCCAAATATGCCTACTTCTATACTATATAGTGTACTGTATGTGTCATGAAGCTTTACGAATCTTTTGTTTCGAATCAGTGGTTCGGAGCGCCGAAGTCACATGATTTCAGTAAACGAGGCTTCGTTACATCATATGTGTTTCACAATTTCAGTACTTTAAGTGACTTTGGCATTTTGATATGTGAACCAAACCACTGATTCGAAACAAAAGATTCTTAAAGCTTCATGAATCAGTGTTTTGAAATCGTCCATCACTACATACTGTTGAAAAGTCGTTATTTGGGTTTTTTTCCGTACAAAAACATATTCTTGTCGCTTTATAATATTAAGGTTGAACCACTGTACTCACATGAACTGATTTAAATATGTTTTAGTATCTTTCAGGACATCTGAAAGTGTTCATTATCTTGCTGGCAATAGAGACTCACTGAACCATCGGATTTCATCAAAAATATCTTAATTTGTGTTCTGAAGATGAACGAAGGTCTTACGGGTGTAGAACGACATGAGGGAGAGTAATTAATGACAGAATTTTCATTATTCGGTGAACTGACACTTTAATACACGAAAGGCCGACTATATACCTAAATAATAACATTGCTGAAACTATAAGGCAACTGACAAATTAAACATAGTATATATCGTATGTCCTTATTGTACTCACATGCATACTTGCAGAACTTTATTAACAGACGAGAAATAAGTTCTTCAACTGCAGTACATATTCTGACAGTATGCAATCTTTTTGACATTTACGTTTATGTATTTAGCAGACTTAATTTGACCTTTTTTGAAAGGGATGTTTTAATAATAATTTTTTTTTAAAAATTATATATATATATATATATATATATAATTTATATATAATTATATATATATATATATATATATATATATATATATATATATATATATATAATTAAAAAATATTATTAATAGTCATTTTTTGATATTTTATTTTTAATAACGTTCATATATCTGTAAGTGTAGCTGAAGTGTCCAAATACTAATATTTTTGGGAGCCTCTGTTTTCATCTGGCTCTATTAGGTAATTATGGAATTTCAGCACATGCCGCTATGAGACGGGTGGGAAACAGGTGTCTGCTCATTTTGGGTCAGAAACACGGGTGATAGCGGCCATTTATCTGCACATTAGAGAGTTCAGGCACTTCTGTGGAACAGATGAGAAAAACGCTCCATAATGGGATGATCAATGATGCGCCGCTGCACTTCTTTTGAAGGGTGCAGATCCGTGTTTTTTGTGTTTGAACTCTTTGATGTTAGAATAACAGCACCTCCTGATGCTTTATATAGCACACGTGTTTTTCAGAGACGGATTTTTACACAAATCTAAAATGGACATTCAAGCTTTATTTTTACGATTGCTGTCTACTATTGAAAATGGCAGAAAAACTTTGATTTAGTAGATTTATTAGAAACGGTACCATTCACATGTTTTGGGGTTGGTAAGATTTTAACTGATTTTTGATCGATTTATTTGATCAAAAATACAGTAAAACATTGTGAATTACAGTAAAACTTTTCTATCAATTTAAAAGAACTGTTTTCTATTTTGAAATTATTCCTGCGATAGCAAAGCCCTATTTTCATCAGCCACATGATTATCAATGTTGTGCTGATACATTATTTTCAGGATTTTTATGAATAGAATAGAAAGTTTAAAAGTTCAAAGAACAACCGTCACTTATTTCTTTTGTGCAACAACTTTAAGAGAACTTTAACTTTAAAAAATCCATGTCATGACCCCTTTTAAGAAAAATTGCAACTAACCCCGAACTGAATGGTACACTGTTAAAAATTTTCCCATTAAAAAACAGTAAGGAACTGGCAGCACGGTTGCCAGCAAAATACTGTAAAATAACAGTATCTTACTGTTAGTGAAATTTACAGTTGGCTACTGTTTATTAAAAAACAGTAAGGAACTGGCAGCACGGTTGCCAGCAAGATACTGATAAATAACAGTATCTTACTGTTGGTGAAATTTACAGTTGGCTACTGTTTATTAAAAAACAGTAAGGAACTGGCAGCACGGTTGCCAGCAAGATACTGATAAATAACAGTATCTTACTGTTGGTGAAATTTACAGTTGGCTACTGTTTATTAAAAACAGTAAGGAACTGGCAGCACGGTTGCCAGCAAGATACTGATAAATAACAGTATCTTACTGTTGGTGAAATTTACAGTTGGCTACTGTTTATTAAAAACAGTAAGGAACTGGCAGCACGGTTGCCAGCAAAATACTGTAAAATAACAGTATCTTACTGTTGGTGAAATTTACAGTTGGCTACTGTTTATTAAAAACAGTAAGGAACTGGCAGCACGGTTGCCAGCAAAATACTGTAAAATAACAGTATCTTACTGTTGGTGAAATTTACAGTTGGCTACTGTTTATTAAAAACAGTAAGGAACTGGCAGCACGGTTGCCAGCAAAATACTGTAAAATAACAGTATCTTACTGTTGGTGAAATTTACAGTTGGCTACTGTTTATTAAAAACAGTAAGGAACTGGCAGCACGGTTGCCAGCAAAATACTGTAAAATAACAGTATCTTACTGTTAGTGAAATTTACAGTTGGCTACTGTTTATTAAAAAACAGTAAGGAACTGGCAGCACGGTTGCCAGCAAGATACTGATAAATAACAGTATCTTACTGTTGGTGAAATTTACAGTTGGCTACTGTTTATTAAAAAACAGTAAGGAACTGGCAGCACGGTTGCCAGCAAAATACTGTAAAATAACAGTATCTTACTGTTGGTGAAATTTACAGTTGGCTACTGTTTATTAAAAACAGTAAGGAACTGGCAGCACGGTTGCCAGCAAAATACTGTAAAATAACAGTATCTTCCTGTTGGTGAGATTTACAATTGGCTACTGTTTTTACAAATACAGCAAAAAACGGTTTCTACATTTTACAGTAAAATTCTGAGAAACGCATTTATAGTTTGTGGATGTTTATTTTCAGCTCTTCACAAAAGGGCATATTTACAGGATTTTAGTGTAAATAATACAAATATACTACATGGTATTGTATAAGCTATTGAGTCGTGCACTGCTAGCAAAAAGGATTCAGTGTTTAAATGTACCCAAGGTTAAAAAAAATATCAGAAGAAAAGCAGTTGAAAATCCATGCGTGCTAACTGGAGTCTTCTGTTCTGAAAATACTGTAAAGTAGTGATTTATTTCCTTCGAGCAGTAAATACGGCAAAATACCGTTATATTTTGTCAACGTCATTTCACAAAAGAAAATCAAACCGGTAAAGTACTGCTTTTTGTACAGAACAGGATTATACTGTTGAAAATTTGCCGTAAATTAACAGCAATTTCTAACAGTGTAGTGTACAGTATGCAAAGTTCAAGACATCATCATAACAGAATATGAAAATGGCTACGATACATTAAGAAAAAATTATGTCTTTAAAATCCTCTTAAGTGACTTTTCCGCCCTGTTCCGAGTTTTAAAGGACTTCTTTTTCAATATGCTTCTTCACCTGACCATTAACGGAAGAAGCGGCCCTCGAGAGTGACTAAAATATCTCCAGCAGCTCTATGTTTCATGGTTACGGTGAAGCGGTGACAGTAAAGTCTCCTGCTGAATTCCCTGTTGGTTGTTCAGGTTTTTCTCCCTCTACAGCGTTGCATCTCTAGAGAGCCACAGGTGGGGAGACACCAACCAACACAGTGACTGAATGTTACGTTTAGATCAAAACAAAATCTGCGTTGTATGCTAAGAGTTCAGTGTTGTAAGGTGTCCAATTTTTACTTCAGCATTATGCAGCCCATCAAACTGAGTCGCATGTCTGAGGATGAGACCGGCACCTGCTATGAATAATTAGGGCTTTGTTATTTAAATAATGAGCGATTTGTCTGAACAGATGGAGTAGAAATACACAGATTGGGTTCTGCAGCATACAACTTGGGTTAGTGGTTCTTAACTTTTTTGATAAAAAAGGCAATTTTAGAAAGCCGTTGAAGATATTTCTGGTACAGAATGGCAAAACTGCTCATTTTCTAAATGGTTTATTTAGAAAAACTGTGAATAGCAAAAATAAAAAAAAAATATTAGTAGTTTTTAAGGGTTTACACGTTTTATTACACTGGATTTTAATGTTTTTTCTTTTTAATAGTCGTTCTTGATTCCTGGAATTTCGACTCATAAATTGCAATTTCTACCAGTTAAAATATTTTAGAGATTGACATAACTAAGCATCTGAACTTATTGCAAATGCGCATATAGGCTTGTTCCACTTCATGCGTAGACCGATCGGAGTCTGACTTGAAGCAGTGCATGCTGGTTGTTTGACTTGAGACAGCGCTGACGCCATGCGACTGTGATGTACGGCTTCAAAAAAGCGCGAGTGTGATTCGAGAGCAGTCAGGCGGTGCGGTTTCACCGCAACATGGCTGTTCCGCGATTGGCCGGATTCACCGCATGACAACGATCGCGTGTTTATTCTCACACCTTCAGTTCCACTTTTGCTAGTTAAAGCTCTTTTCATGTAGTCGAGATGTTATATTGTGTCATGTTTATCAAAATAAAACTGATAAAAAACGTAGACCCATCTATATTGGTATATAGTGTATGCTTGTAAAAACTGACGATGTAAGCAGTACATAAAGTATTGATTGAAAATGTCCCTGTGTATTAAGTCAAAAATTGCATTTATTTCACTTGCAGCTGTGATAAAGTATGCAAACGCAACACGTGCGGGAAGTGTCCGACTTTCAGCTCCTCCCGGCCGCAGCCGTTGTCGAACATGAAATAACTTTTAATGTGCGCTACAAAAATGACATCATTGAACATGAGCTGAAAGGAAAAAAAATAAACCAACAGTGAATGGCTATGTAACAAAAATCATTGATATACCAAATTTACATAATAAAAATATTAAAATATAAATTAGTTTGAAATATGGCTCTTACAATGACTTTTGTAGGTCTAGAAAGCATACTTTTCAAATTTCCACACATATCCATGTTTCCCAAGACCACGCCTGGTTCATAAATAACAATGACCGTTGTTGAGACCATGAATTAAAGGTACAATATGTAAAATATTTATTTTAAAATATCCAAAAACCACTTGCACAGTGTTATGCATTTCGTTCAGCTGAAAATTTTCAGAGAAATTCACAGTTTTAAATAGTGTCCGTCCCTCTCTTGTCACTTGCGCCTGTCAGTGACGTAATATCTGCGTTATCCCTGGTTTCTGCTTGTACTGCTTAGTAACCATGGCAACAGACTCAGACAACTGCGTAACGGTTAGTGGCGTGCTGCTCTTGTTTCATTCAAACGTTATTAACAACAACCATGGCAAGCAAACTTTGAGACAGAAGGAGAAATAAAACGAGGATCAATATCGGCGTGGCGTTTCCGAGAGCTTCGCGACAAACTCTGCCTTGACAGAGACGCGCTCTTGCACGTTATTAGACGAGGTAAGCAGATGTAGACTACTTAAGACTAATCAATGTTATATCGCTCAACACGACGAAGTGTTAGAATATCATCAGTGTGATAATCTAATGTTGATCTCGCTCACTGTGAAGTCTCATACAGACAAACTAATACTAAACATCACAACTCTCAACACACTCAAACACAGTTTAGTTTGATAGTGTAACGCTAGAGAAGTGAAACAGCGCTGCGTTTCCTCACAGCTTTAATTCATCAAATAAACTGACCTGTATGAGTAGAGTTTCAGCACTTGTGAGTAGTTCCTCGTTTCTTTATATCTCGCGTGTGACACTGATATCTGTCTCTCATAATCGCGTCCGTGATTCTCGGCCACGCTCTGCTTCACCACAGTCATGTTAAAAACATGCATTCACTCATCCATAAACATTATATCCCCAATAAATATTATTAGATGCATCAGCATGGCGACAAGTTCCATGATTCCATATTCACTGCGTCATCAACCTACGACTTTATTGTTTTGAAGAGTTTAGCGCCCCCTAGCGGCGAACAAAACTACATAGTGCACCTTTAAAATAAGAAATGTCAGCTATGCCTTTTTTTTTTCTTACGCTTGTCTTATTTTAAATAATTTTAAGTCATCCTGTGGCCCCATTGAGCAAGACCAACTGGCTCAGATCAGTGCTTCTCCAACTGTTTTTGTTATATATACTCCATTAGAACAATCAAATACTCAAGATTTAGTATATTTTAGCATACATTGTTTTTATTACGAACATAAAATTTGAAGCAGACAGATGTAGGGTGTGACCCATTCAGCTCCATAATTCTGTAATGCACTAAAAAGAGTTAGGCATTTGTCACATTGATAAAATCATAATGTTTTTGATGGATACCAGTGATTTTTTTTTATTTTTTATTAATGTCAAAGGAAGTCGAGTCATCAGTAACAATGTTTAGTGCAGGGTGTCTCATTCCTGGTTCTAGAGATCCACTTTTTTGCAGTTTTAGCAAATTGCATGTGGACCCGTGGAGCAGAATGAGACATTTAAAGTAGGGTTCACTCTATGGGTTAGGCAAATAATGTTTGCTAATAATCCTTATTCATCTTATCGCAGTCTCCTATCCTAAAGGATTGAACTGAACTGAAACTTATTCAGACTTCAAACAAATCGCATTAGCGTTTTAATGCTAGTGTCCCCTGTAAAAGAACATTTGATGGTTGTAATTAACAGCGCATTTCCGCTCTGTCTGTGACGTCACCGACGTCAGCATCCCACTGTGTATGACTGATGTTCACATTAATGAACTAATAATGTACATATACTGATTATGTATCATAAGCAGGGTTGGGGA